>OX459098.1:18938280-19259743 GCA_949775045.1 Metridium senile
TTCAAAGTTGTGTGTAAGGACTGCTACCGCAGTCCGCAGTCACGCACATGAACGATTACCAGTCCTTTCGCTACTTCGCACTTTCGCTACCAGTACATTCGCTACTGAAAAAGTTCTTTCGCTACCTTGTCAATGGTTCTTTCGCTACTTACTCACAGTATGACTAAATATATCAAAGTTTCATAGTTAAAAAGTCGCAATGAAGCTGGTGGAGTTATAAGATTGTGATTTTGTGGTAACCATCAAAAGAATTTAAACATTTTAGATAAACATTTGATATTTACAGCCCGAGTCGAATCGTCGATTTCAATCATTCGATTGATTATGTAATTTAAACTGTCTATATGCTCACATTTATATTTGGGGAAAAGATATGATTTTAGCACTGAATATAAAGCGTTTATGCAAAGCGAAAAAAAGGAAACTACGACGATTACGCTTTTTGTTAAAATAATTGTTATACTTACTTGTAGTACTTGGCGAATTTAAAGCACTCTTGGTCGGTCTGGTCGAACTGCCGCCGAAAGATCGGCGTTGTAATACTTCTCAAATCTCGACATAAGACTGCGATAAGTCGCTTTAGTGCTTTATTTTTGTTTTTATATGCTCTATGAAACAATTATGTATGAATAAATGTAACTATAGAAGTGTTGTTTGACTTTATTAAAGATTTTGGTCAAAGTAGCGAAAGCACTCTTGTGGAAAGTCGGCAAAAGTTAACGGCGTTGAAATACTTCTAAAATCTCACATAAGACTGCGATAAGTCGCTTTAGTGCTTTATTTACGTCTTTAATGTGTTCTATGAAACCATTATGTATGAATAAATGTAACTATAGAAGTGTTGTTTGACTTTATTAAAGATTTTGGTCAAAGTAGCGAAAGCACTCTTGTGGAAAGTCGGCAAAAGTTCACGGCGTTGAAATACTTCTAAAACGCTAATAAATAAGAGTTGATGAAAAGACTTTCTCGTTCTCAAAACTCTCACAATACTTAAACTCCCATCGGACCTTGCACGCACTACGGGACTGCGGACTGCGGTAGCACTCAAATATATCACTTTGCCGTTCTCAAAACTCTCGCAATACTTAAACTCCCATCGGACCTTGCACGCACTACGGGACTGCGGTAGCACTCAAATATATCACTTTGCCGTTCTCAAAACTCTCGCAATACTTAAACTCCCATCGGACCTTGCACGCACTACGGGACTGCGGTAGCACTCAAATATATCACTTTGCCGTTCTCAAAACTCTCGCAATACTTAAACTCCCATCGGACCTTGCGCGCACTACGGGACTGCGGACTGCGGTAGCACTCAAATATATCACTTTGCCGTTCTCAAAACTCTCGCAATACTTAAACTCCCATCGGACCTTGCGCGCACTACGGGACTGCGGACTGCGGTAGCACTCAAATATATCACTTCGCCGTTCTCAAAACTCTCGCAATACTTAAACTCCCATCGGACCTTGCGCGCACTACGGGACTGCGGACTGCGGTAGCACTCAAATATATCACTTTGCCGTTCTCAAAACTCTCGCAATACTTAAACTCCCATCGGACCTTGCGCGCACTACGGGACTGCGGACTGCGGTAGCACTCAAATATATCACTTCGCCGTTCTCAAAACTCTCGCAATACTTAAACTCCCATCGGACCTTGCGCGCACTACGGGACTGCGGACTGCGGTAGCACTCAAATATATCACTTCGCCGTTCTCAAAACTCTCGCAATACTTAAACTCCCATCGGACCTTGCGCGCACTACGGGACTACGGAGCTTTATTTTTTTCCTTGACTTCCAAAAATTGACAGGGTATTCTATAATCGCTCCCGAAGGATTAATTAAGTTATTTCTATTGCGTATAGCGGCAAACTTGAGCCTAGCTAGATACGAGTAAACCAAATTGCTCCACTTTAATATACAAAACACCTATCATCATCTTCAGACTAATCGCCCATAATACGTCTGTACAGGAGCCCATTACTATTAAATGGGCTCCTGGTCTGTACGAGGGGTACAATTGCTTTATTCGTACGTAGGCTAAAGCCGGTTTGTTAAGAAAACCTAAAGTGCATGTGTATTTTCGTTGTTCTTCACGGGTTTTCGTAAACAATGCATCAATTTTGGGAGAGCTTTGGGTCAACCGAGTGACGTCAAAATGTCATTATAGATCAATAAGTAATCGATAAAGAAATCAATAATGCACGCAACATATAAATAATATTTCTTACTTATTGAACAGTAAAACAAACAATGCTACTATATCAATCTAACTCAGAGTTTATTGAGTTAAAGAAAACCCAAGTTTATTTAGGATCAGTCTAGTGAATTATAATTGGCTGCATTCCTAGTTCAACAATGGCTTAAAATTCTTTAAACATATTGTCTAAAAAATTATAAACTTTTCACAGCCAATTTACTTTAAAGATACATATATAATCTAATTTCTATAACTCGGATCATAGATTATATATTAAGTAGTGAATAGTTCCTGTTTATGTATTAATTGAGATGGGATTTCTGTGGAACTCTTGTGGCTTGTATTAAGCCTCAAATTATGTGGTTTATGTCTGATGTGTTACCGTAAATACGGCAGTAAAAGTCGGGCTGCTCGAAGGCAAAGTCTGCTGTTAGCTCTACATACTAAGACCCCGGCTACACGCATCCGGATACTTTTGAAACCGCAGACTTTTTGATGCGAATCGGCCTATCGTCCACACGAATCCAGTGAATCGGGTCACTGAAACCGCATACTTTTGAATAGGAAACGATCAACAGGATTCGTGTGAACGCAAATATTTCTATGCGGTTTCAGCCGGATCGGATGTGTGTAGACGAGGCCTCAGTATGATCAACATTGTAACAATAGAAAAACTATAGAATGTAACGAGCAAATGGTTGCTGAAACTCCCGGGGGACTCGGCTGTTTTTACACAAGTGGTAGGGGTAATCGGCGATCGATTTTGAAAATATTCTCTAAAAGGTGCGCATAATTATGTTTCATAATCCATTTTTGAGCCAGAACCCTGAAAAGGTATTACTGAAGCACATGAAATATTTTCAACCCTAAAGGAGCGCCGATCATTCTTCACCACTTGGACATATGTATAGTCCCCACCGTGTTGAAACCCTTTATTCATTTTGAGTGTACATGTATGTACAATTTCACTACAATTTTTTCAGGGTTCAGTATAGTTTTAATCTTACCTCCCCCAGTGCAAAAAATGGCGTGATCACACCGTGATCACGCACGTGATCACGCCCTGTGATCACACTGTGATCACGCGTAAAAACTTTTGACGCGTGATCACGCCTTATCACGGTGTGATCACGCTTGTGATCACACAAATCATGCTTGTGATCACACCCCGTGATCACACAAGCCTAATCTGGGTGTGATCACACACAATTACTGTGATCACACCAGATCGATCACTGCTTTTGTCAACCGTGATCACGGTGTAACTGTGATTGCATGAAAATGCGACTGTCATCATAGAATTTTGTAAATGAAGATAAAAACAGCAGCCAGACACTGCACAGTAGTAAAATAGTAAAACAGAAGTTTAATAAAATCTTAACTATAAGTAACCTGAATAATGGTTATAATAATAATAATAATGGTTACTCTCACTCATTAAAATTACATAGAACAAACATACATATAATTAATGGATATAATGTGGTGTCGGTTATAGTTTTTAAACTGAGGATAATATATTTATAAATCTACCGTGATGTGACATCGTTCAATTAGTGTTTTAAATTGATAATTCATTTTCAGCGATTAGGTTTTAGTGTTTCAAGGTACTTATCGTCCTTTTGTTTTTAGTTTTCGGAACCAGCCCAAGTTTTGCATCTGTTGTTGCGGACCATTCTGCACTTTGAATCAATAATTTTTTTCATGGCTTCCCATGAAAGTGTGTTATCGGACTTGAAGCGGTGAAGATGATGCTCAAAAACTGCAGTTAGTCGGTTGGCATCCAGTTTCAGAAGTTTTTCAGCCTTGCCTTCCACACTGCTCACGGAAGCCTCGCGACGGCTGAACACTAGTTCAAACAGTTTAAGGACATAGTTGGTCGGCAATTTCGTGGTGATTTTTTCCAGCAGCTCTGCAGAGACATAAACCCCTCTTGAAGCTGACCCAACAAGTTTTTGCACATCAGCGGATGCATCTTGTTGGTCGTTGTTTGTAGTTGGTGCAGTGGCAGAGATGACAGTGATGGGTGAGTTAGGGATGGCAGTAGTAATGGGTGAACTGGACAAGTTAGAGGTCTTTGCTGCAGGTGGAATGGGCAACTTGGTTTGCTCAACATTGAGCATTATGGCCCCGCCATTAGATTTATACTGCACTTTCATGCAGTTTCTACATTTTAGAAATGAAGAGATAATAGTCTTCATCTCTAAAACATTTTTACTCAGGGTCTGAACTTGACATTTAAGTTCATCCACTTTTTCTTCGAGGCTGGAGCTTCTTGTTTCGACTGAAAGTAAAAAAAATAAAAAAAATTACACTGTTAGCTAAAATTAGTTACCAAATAAAATATACCGGTAAGTAAAATTATTGAAAAGAAAATTGAAAAAATAGCAAAGTACATTTCAAACACGCATGCAAATTCATTCAAGATAAATTTTAATTTTAAAAACTACCTGCAAAATAAATGTTTGATATAAGTTTACTAGTCATTTCCTTTTAACTGCGACCATTGGATGATTTTGTACGCAAAACATATTACCCCCATTCAAAACTGACATAATTGAAAATGCTAAAAGGTGTTGTTGTAGATAAATTTATTCTTGGATCACTTATATAAGTTGCAGAATACGTTCATATTTACTGACAACTGACATTAAAGGATTTTAAAGAAAGTTTGTCAGTCTAACGGCAAATCCTATATATACTGGTGCTGTCAGTTTCTTTTTTCTTCTTTCCATCTTTATGGCCTCTCTTGCATGCTTTTCCTTTCTAGCTAGAGTGTTGTTATTATTGTTAAATAAACTAAGTTCAATTTAATTTCGTGAGTTTGTAATTTCGCATTCGTACTTCTCTGTATGCTATACCACTCTAATGTTACTAAAGAAAATAGATTTAGATTAAAGGTTATCTTTATTTCTGTGGTTTTTATTTTCTCGTACTTGATTATACAAACGTGCGTGACTCAATAACATTCTATGAATAGCTTGTCAGTTATAATTGGATAAACTGACAACCGGATTACAATCTTATCAATCATTTTAACTTGGGAGCACAAAATAGCACGAATAAGAACTATTATAAACTTAGAAACTGTCTAAAGACGTCAAAAAAAGGAAAGAAAAGGATTCAGTGCACTTGAAAAGGGTATGTAATGTACTGTTATGGTTATGTTTACAAATTGGTATCTTTAATGGTACGATGTAGTCATGCTCCATATTACTATTACTAACTGTTTAGAGTCTTACCGGGTTCTTGGATATAAATGTCTTCCTGACACTCGCTCATCTTTTCAGAATTAGCTTCTTCTGTTGAAAATGAAATTCAGAGTATCAGATGGCCATAAGTAACATTGTCATTAGAAAATTCACTGGGAACGGAATGTTTGTTTAGAATATAGGTAATATAATAAAATTTGTAACACCGTAAAAAAATGTTGACTTGACTTTACTGACGTTTCGAGCTTTAGCCCTTCGTTGGAGTAAATTATCATTTATATCAAACACCGACGCAGCCTATTAATATCTTATTAACCGAGCGCAAGGGCCGTACGGGAAGTTATGGACCAAGTTTTTTTCAACTGTCTTATGGTAGAGGCCGTAGCGCGAGGGCCATAAAAAGTGGGGGGAAACGAGGTTCCATAACTTCCAGTACGGCCCGAGCAAGCAAGCTTAATAAGATATTTATTATTTAGCTATTTTAGGGAAAAAAATTATAATAAAAAATAAATAGGAAACATAATATTACGTTCTCCGTATTTTCATGCGAACGTAGTTTTCTCATTATCATAAAAAAATAATCCGTCAAATAAGAAAATAAAAAGGCAAAAATAATTCGAAAAAACTAGTAAAAAATAAACACAAAAAAAACTACTCTCGCTTTTCCGGTCCGTACGGAAAAAGTACGGCCCGCTTATTGACCAATGAGATTGTGCCTTTGCTATAAAATAAACTAGTTTCAGTTACTTACTAGTTTCCATTTAGAATATATAAATGCTCCAAGAAATAAAGCAAACGAAAGATTTTGTTTAGAGCCAGTAACTGATCGACTAACCGGGACGACGTTTGTTTAAAAAATTGCGCAAAAAGTAGCAAAACTAGGACAAAGACTACATGTCAAGAAGTTTTTTATAACCTTTGGGATCTCACATAGGCGATAAGTTTCCGTAGTTGACTGTTTTTTATTCCGGCAAATTTCCGTATGGCTGTTGAAGCATTTCAATCGGCTATTTTAAAAACTGTTAAACTAAAAGCATAATTAACAAAGAACATAAATTCTAACCTTCGTGATAAATCGTTGCCATTTCTTTGCTTTGATGACCATTTTCACTTTCCCTTGGAAAAATGGCAACAATATCTTCTGCACTCCAGAATTCTGAAATTTTCGTATTTTCTTGATAATTGACCAAGGGTTCTCCTCGAACAACCAGGGACAATGTTTTTGAGGAAATACCGGTTAGCGATGAGAGTTTTTTCTTCAGATCTCGAAGTTCTAAGTCTTTCTCGACTAATATTTCTAGCTCAGTTTCCTCTCCATCTCCGTGTTTTATAATTTTCATTTTTTTTCTTAAATTCGACTCTAGCTCTGACGACTGAGCACACATAGTTTCCTTGCGGAGTTTGGTTGTGTCTAACCTTCTAACTGGTTTCTCTCCAGCTTTTTTGTTTTTGCCCGCCTTTGGCAGCTTCTTTGCTCTCGCAGGAATCTCGTAACTCTCAGACTCGTCCGAGCATCCAGGTTCTGAAATCCAAAGAAATATGCTAATAGTTACATGTATGCGCATTAATTGTATTAAGGTAAAATAATAACAATAAGCACTGAAAAATAACTATTCATGTCACAATTATGTTACCATTTATTTTTTCCACGTCACTTTCATCTTTACCATGTCTTAATGAACTGCTGGAACTGGATTTCTTTTGTTTCTTTCTTGGCGGGCCACTGAGATTCCAACTGTCATTGAGGGCAAAGAGATCATCGGTGTCATCCTGGTCCATAAGTTTTGCGCTTTTTTTTCG
This sequence comes from Metridium senile, assembly GCA_949775045.1. Lineage (NCBI taxonomy): Eukaryota > Metazoa > Cnidaria > Anthozoa > Actiniaria > Metridiidae > Metridium > Metridium senile. The sequence continues at coordinate 18,945,496 of OX459098.1, forward strand.
TGCTCTACCTTCTTTGTTAGTTACTTCAGCTATTTCGCGATTTCGCCTAATCTTGTCCATAAAATCGGCACATGCTTTTCTGGTTCCCTTGTGCAGACTAATTGCAGTAAAGTACGCTTCACTTACTTCACCCTCTGAGTTCAGAACGTTCCACTTTACTTCTACTACGTTCCCCGCGGCATTATCATCTAACCGTACTCGGTGTTCCTGTACAATATGCGGCCCCCTTGACTTTGGATCTGCTTCGTTAGGAAACTCAACAACGTAAAAATCAGCCATTTTTGACAGTCAATGTAGAATTAAGGAAGAATAAGGTCGTTAGTTCGCTTCAAGAAATAGGTTCACTAGAATGAATCTCCCGCTCAATTTTGTTAGCTATCTTGTTACCGTATGAAATCGATTTGTGATTGGCTCAGTATGATTTGGAAAGAATTGAAAAAATGAACCAATATCCCTTTCATCGGTATGAACATATATCTTGTTACTCTTTGATGATTTTTGGCGAATTTGATACACTAGTAAAATAATTGAAACAGCCTCACATGAGTTTATACTTGATTTATCCTTTTAGCTATTGAATGTGCTTCACATCTGAATATGGAATATGACAAGGAACTAATGCAAAGTTGCGCCCAAGATGAAAGTAGTTCCGACTCAGACTCCAGCCTACAACCTTTAACTAAAGACAACGCCACCGATTCTTCATCTTCAGCTAGTGGCACTTGTCGGAAATCAAGACAGTCACTTTATTATCAACGTAAAACACAAAGCAGAGAGAAAAGAAGCTATAAACCTTATAACGAACAACATTATCCATCACGGCAGTTAAGACATTATCATAGAAATAGATTAAGCACACAGAAGGAAAATAACTCGGAAACTACCGGCTGTCGTTATGAAAGCGATATTGATAGCGAACTTCTTAGTGCAGAAGAAAAGTCGTTATTGAGTGATGATACTGATATTAGTGATTCAGAGACTACTGAGACTTCAGAAAGTTCAAGTGAGGATTCATTTGACGACGAAATGGTTGACAGCAATGGACATGTGGAAAACGAAAGTAATGCTAATGAGGATGTTGTACTCCATATGCCTTGTAAACAAGTTCCTCTGTATGACGGTAGCATGATTTCACGACTTTTTGCATGTGTACTGGTTGTCTCATTTGTACTGCAACACAACTTGAGTAAAGCCGCATGGGCAGACTTGATTCGACTTTTGTCTGTATTAATTGGAAAACAATTTGAAGAGGTCTTTCGGTCAGTGTACAAAATGAAACTCTACCTCAAAGATTGCTTTGGAACAAAGGACCCCGTTAAAGTCTTGTATTGTTCAAACTGTTTTATTCAAGTATTTGATAAGCATTGCTCAAAACTAGAATGTCAAGGACAGCCTCTCAGTGGATTTTTAGACCTGAATTTGGAGGAACGTCTCAAAGAGCTTTTTCGAGATGCAGAATTCTGCAAGCTTCTTAAAAAAGGAAAAGAGAACATTAAGCGGACAGTGAATAGAACAATTCACGACATTTACCACGGGTTGGACTATAAGAATTTTCTTTATCCAGGTGGATTTTTAACAAAAGATTTTAATGTTTCTCTCACAATCAATACAGATGGCGTCAATAAGTATTCTTCTTCTAGTGCTGGCCACTTATGGCCAGTTTATGTGATGATCAACGAACTTCCAAAAGAATACAGATTTAACAAAAAATATATAATTCCAGCGTACATATACTGTGATAAGAAGGAGCCAAACATGATGACCTTTCTCAACCCTTTGGTCGAAAAACTGAATACTCTTCATACCAAAGGCTTTAGAGTTGAAGATAGTGCGGCAGGTGATATCAATGTAAAGTGTTTGCTTTTTATAGTATCTGCTGATCTACCTGCGCGTGCAGATTTAATGAATATGAAAAGATTTAATGGAAAATGTGGCTGTCACTTGTGCAAGCAAGAAGGGGATCCTTATGGTTATAACAACCTCCATAGATCTTGGCCATACAAAGAAGGGATTGCGTTACGATCTCACGACGATCAGAAGGATTTTGCCTCAAATGCCACCCAAGAGAATGCCGTAATGGGAGTTAAAGGTCATTCAGTCTTTGCTAAACTTAACTGTAGATTCGACTTGGTTAGATCATTTGCTGTGGACTGGATGCATTGCGTGCCTTTGGGAGTTGTCAAGTACTTAATGAACTTAATGACATGTAATAAGTGGAAAGGAAGTCACTTTTATATTGGTACACAGTTGTCATCCATGTCAACACGTCTAGTATCAATAAGACCGCCTGAAAATATCGGACGACTGCCACGAACTTTAGGAGAAATAAAACACTGGAAAGCAACTGAATTAAAAAATTGGTTGCTACATTTCTCTGTTCCTATATTACAAAATACACTTAACCCGTTATGTCATCTCCATTGGTGTCTTCTTTCAGGTGCAGTAGGAATTCTATGCTCAGATTCCATTCCATCCCATTCTATTCCTGTGGCAGAAGAAATGTTACGTGACTTTGTCATAATGATGGAAATATTATATGGTGAAACTAAATGTACAATGAATGTTCATTTACTTACTCATATGGGATATTATGTGTTACGTCGTGGTCCATTGTGGGCGTATAGCTGTTTTGCATTTGAAAGTATTAATGCATTTATGAAAATATTTGTACACGGGACACATCACGCTATGGAACAGATAGCATGTGCACTTGGTCTAACATATGGAATACCTGAGTTTATTCAGCAAGCTTGTAAAGATAGCGGAACACCAAAAGATGCATTATCCCTTTTAAGAAAACTGAATGGTCAGAACAAAAGCTCAAGAAAAGCAATCAAAGTAGAAGGCGGAAACTTCCTAGGAACAGACATTCTTAAGTCAGAAGGTATCACAATTGACAACAACTTTAAAACAAAGATAAGAGTCTTCATGGCGCTAAATGAAGGTCTTAAAGACTACATATTGCAAGCATTTGCAAGATTTGTAGACATGAACGGTCAGAAAATTGACTCAATGGCTTGGAATAAAACGAAAAAAACTGACTCTACGGTTATCGAATTTGTGGACAGAAATGGGGAAATATATTTTGGAAGAATAAAGTTTTTTCTGAAAGCAGGAAATAAAGGAATTTGTGTATGCCATCTACTTGACATTGTTGACTCTGAGTCAAATCCATTTTTAATCAGTTCCGACAAATGTATGCAGTCAATACAGGCACAAAATATCCAAATGAATGAAAATCATAGCACGCTTATTGGTAAAATCATTCAAAAATATAATGGTAAAAATGTTGTAAAGCATCAAACTTGTGTTCTGCCACGTCTCGGTAAAGTAATTTTAATTAACATTCATCAAATTATTCGGAAGTGTGTGTTCATTGACATTTCATCAGAATACTGGATAGTTTCTAGGTTTCCAAATATTATTGAACATAATTAATGTGCTAAAGAGCATTAAAACATAACCATCTTACAATTTACATATGTAAATAATATTTCTACTTCTAGTATTTTTTTTTTGTATTAAATCACATTTTAACTCAATTTACAGTGCAAATTTGTAAAAGAATAAAGCTATTTTTTTACAAGTGTAAATCAGGAGACTAACTAATGATCACGGGAGTGATCACACCAGAACTCATGATCACGGGAGTGATCACATTTCAAGGCGTGATCACAGCATTGATCACAGGCGTGATAACGGGGTCACGCTTTTAGGGGTGATGAGAGGCGTGATCACGGGCGTGAAGTGTGATCACAGTGTGATCACAAAATATTTGTACTGGGGTCATTATTTCTTAGGATCTTGGTCATGAAATTGAATTCAAATGTCGATTTATTGTGAAGTATGAAACAGACGACACAGACGTAGACACTGACAGCAAAGGTCAGTGCGGCTGGAACTGCATATAGCCTGTTTTATACAGGTAACACAGGCTAGAACTGCAAGGACCGCTACGGGATATTTGCGGGATTTCTTTCGAGGTATTTTAATCGATTCTATACTGAACGGGTTTGGTACGATCCTATCGTAGATGTATAACGGGTTTGGTACGATCCTATCGTAGATGATTTTTTTTATGTTCGATCTTTTGACACGCCAATTTGTGGGGATTATAATGTCATAGTCGCACGGGATTTCAATCGACATTCGTATTCCACCCGGACTTCTTGCGGGATTTCTACGGGACTCCTACGCATTTTCGTAGCCTGCGTATACTAATCCCCTAAGAGCCGCTACGCAGGCTACATTTTCGGGACTGTTCGTCTACATGGTCTATGTTGATATGTTGTCACTATATAGACTAATTGGTTGATGTAAATTAAATTGCGCAAATGATTTCGCAAAATTCATATCAAAACTGTCTATGGCGGGTAGCCTGCGTAGCGGCTCTGTGTTTATCATGTTTATTGAGAACTTATCACCGATCAGTAACATGAAAAAGACAATTTACGCTGTTATCAATCATAAATATTTATTTGGTATCTCTCTACGATAGCAGGGAAATTATGAAACGGTGCTGTACCGGATACGTTTACCATGTTTACTGAAAATGTTGATGTTTAGAGAAAATATTGGAAAAAATGGTAAACTGCGAATAAAGACATGATTCCAACTATTGTCTTGTGTATATCATAAAGCAGCACACACACAAATAAACACATGCATATTTTCTATTAGTCTTAATTTTAATTAATTAATTTATTTGTGTTTTTATGCTTACTACCACCACAGTTATTGGGCTTCCTGTGTATTTTCTGCCATTTTGATTTAGCTCTTGAGCCCGCGATTATTACCCCCATCGTCATAGCAACAATTCTTCAACAAATCGAACAAGAAACTTCAAAATGGCGAAGTACGTGATTGCAGGAATGGCAGATTGTCCTTTTTACGCGAAAGCTGAGCTATTAGCCGATGAACTAGCCTCTCAATTACAAGATTTCAAAGTACACAAGATAGTCAAGCGTCCAGATGAATGGAATAGTTGGCTCGAAGAGACATGTAACGAGAGAGGCTGGCAGCACAAAACATCGCCATTAATTTGGAGAGAGCTTGTTGATAGAGGTGGCGCTGGAATTCTGCTTGGAGGCTGTAACGACTTCCTTGAAATGGCTCAAGGTTACTACGGGATAACTTCACATAAAATGAGCGATAAACTTGTCAATATAGCGAAAGAGAACTTGAAAACTAAGGAAGAAGACGACGAAGAGGAAGAAGAGAGGAAGAAACAGATTAACCCACTAAGAGTATGTATCTCTGGCGCTTCAACTGATGTTGCTTATGGAGTTTTAGGAGATCTAGCTCGAGGTGAAGTCTTTGATGTCCAACAAGAAGTCGCCATTATCCTATTTGACGACCAAGAGACAACTGATAGCTTGAAAGCTGTTGCATATGAGGTACAAGACAGTGCATGGCCATTGCTGAGAAGTGTGGAGTACACAAGTGATATCAATACTGCTTTCAAAGACATCAAAGTCGCTATTATTCTCGATGGTGCTAAACAATGTGATAAAATACAAGCTGCTAAAATCCACAAGCAGATAGGAGAAGCATTAGAGGCCAATGCAGATAAAGATGTCAAGGTGTTAGTTGCAGGTGGCCCTGCATGCTTTAATACATACATTGCCAGTAAATCTGCCCCTTCTATTCCTAAAGTAAACTTCTGTGCACTGGCAAGAGGTGAAGAAAATAGAGCCAAAGGTTTGCTAGCAAAGAAGCTAGAAGTAAATTCAGCGGGAATAAAAGATGTTGTTATATGGGGTGACCCAGGCTTTAATCAGATTCCAGATGCTACTCGTGCAAGGGTGGATGGCTATGATGGTGCTATTTGGGGACCACATGTTCCAGGTTTCACTAGATCAGTGCCAGAAATGGTCCATGACAACAAATGGTTAGGTGGTGAATTCATCCAATCTTTGACTACAAATGATGAAAGTGTCAAATCAGCGATGTTAATGAGTGCTGCAGTACTTACACAGCTAAGAGACTGGTGGAATGGCACTACAACCTCTGATATATGGTCCCTAGGGGTCATATCTGAGGGTTGGTATAACGTCCCTGAGGGGATAGTTTTCTCTTTCCCTGTTAAGTTCAGTGATGGACAGTGGACAATAGTTGAGGGGTTGGTTGATACTAATGAAGCATTAAAGACTGCTATAGAGGGACTTGCCAAAGTCATAGAAGCTGAAACCAAAGAAGTGTTATCGCAATTAGATGGCATAAACCAAGAAATCGAGGCATAAACCAATAAATTATTAGAACCAGTATTTGTAGATTTAGAAAGCATTTGCATTGTAAAGTTAGTAAAATACAATTAGAAAATGTTTGTGGATAATTCCATAAATTCAGTGTGTTTTTGTCTAATAAATCTGGCAGTATATATTCAATTTCTATTAAATATGATACAAATTATCTACAAATTCTTTTTAAACATTTAGTGCATATATGTGGTTGAAATTATCATCATACTGATTTGATTGTTAAACTTTTTTTTATGAAAATAAAATATAGTTAATTATAAGAGGGTCCTGAAGGGGTAAAATGGGAGCTAGGATTGGCCTTATTTTTGACTGGGAAAATGGGATTGATGCACTGGGACTGGGATTTACAAATAAAAGAGCAAAAGAAAATGGGAATGGGATTGAAAACTTAGAAAATTTAAGCAAAACTGATGGGATTGTGATTTTTGACTGGGATTTGGTCCAAATATAAACTGGGTAATGGGATTCGGACCCCACCCTTCAGGATCCTCTTATAACTACTTTAAGTGATCTTAAAGTTGAATACAATCAGTTCCTGAAACAACAGTCGCTGTATAGTATTGATACATCAGCTTCGGGCAAAATGTAGGACAAAGAGCTCATTGTTCCTGAATCTCAATAATATAATTTGTAGATATTGTTTCCTTTTTTTATTTATTCAATTTATTGTCACTTAATAATGATTTGTTTACATATACATCCAAAACTATAGCAGTGTTAAAATGTTGAATTTGCAGCCAGGATTCATATCAAAATACAAATTGGTTTGACTCTGGCCTGATTTTGGTTAAATTTATTCAGACATTTTAATCTACACTTAGACCTTCATCAGTGATTGTTACAACTGAGTGATTCGTTAATATGTATCACGCGCTGATTTAAATATTGTTTAAGCGCGCACTGTTCTAGAATTTACAATTATGATTTTATATATTTTAGGTATAGCAAACATTATATGATCATTTCCTGAATTTTCTGTTTTCCAATTCTTCCTCACATAAAGAATTCCTTCAAACATGATATATATTTGGTTCTAGCCTCCTCCGCAGGCAACTCCTGAGTCCGAGAGAGATTTTTGTGATTTTGGGGTTCCTGTGTTGAAAATTCGAGGACGGTGAAGCCTGGTGACGAGCCCCCCTCCCCCCTCATTTTTGCCATATGCCACAGGAAGCCCGCGACGTGTTTTTTCTTTTTCTTCGTTTTTTCTGCCTAAGAGATGCCTGCGGAGGAGGCTAATTTGGTTCTATGACAACCTTTACCAGTGTTTGGTATTTATAAGGGTAGTATGCTAATTTATTGTATGTAAATTAGTCTGCTGTGCATGGGGCCAAGTTGAGTGCCATCCCTTCAAAAACAAATTTTGTAGAATATACTGAGCTCTTTTCATGACCAACGGGGCTCACAGATAACGTGCATGGTCATTCACATTCCAAGTGAACTAGCACCATGTTACCATGATAGTGGTTAATTATTACGTCATCATGATAAAGTTGCAGCACAATGAATGGTATTGATTTTAAAAATTTATTAAGGGAAAAGAAGAAAATGATATTAGAAAAATACTCCAGCAATTGTTGAAAAAAATACAATTATTGTTATATTGCTCCAGCCATAAAAATCTTAGAAGAAAATACTCAATATACAAAGTTATAAAACTAAAGTATATATTTTCAAGCTTGCGTGCTGTCACGTGACATTTCTTTTAGTCATTGACTGTCATACAACCAGAGAAACATTTGATTTTTGACGGGCTGAATTTTAAAATGCGCAGTTTTCCAAATATTGTTTTATACTGTTCGCTTGATTTCTTTTCGATGGAAACGGCTCTTGCCCTATATTTCGGAGGTCAATCGTATGTTATTCGTATGCTACTCGTATGTTATTCGTCGGGTACTCGTCCCCGTCGTGTGGTGTGTGACCTCTTGACTCTATTGTTCTAGGTCAAGTCACTCAGAGGCTCTCGATTGCAGTTTGCATGGAGAAAGCACGCTTCATAGAGCTGCTTGCATAGTTTATACCTAAAAACGACATTACACCTATCTATAGTTAGAAGATAATTCATCCTCATTTTCAACGACTCAGTTTTGCAAGTTTGTTGTTTTGAAGCATGGCTACAAGTTATCAACCTCACGGGCTTGAGACAGAAGATGTTGTTGTTGTTGTGCTCTATTTTATCATTGTCCTTGGAATTGGAATCTACGTAAGTACAAAGATCAAAAGCATTATAAAGTAAATGTCCAAAATCGCACGAATAACTTGAAAACAAACCTATTCGTGAATGTAGTTCTATAAGTACTTGAAACGTAAACAACGTACGTGTCTCGCACATGGACGATTCTTTTGACCCAGCTGTTTTGCAAGCGAATGCGTGCATCTTTTTACACAACAAATACTAGACTTAGTGCTTTGATAATAGCCCTAAGAGACCTTGAATGAAATCTCTGTGTTTGGGGTGTTTTGTGAATGAGTGCATTCCCGCCATTTTTATGTGTTCATAATCATTGAAGCCCGTCGTATTCGATTTGATTCGCGGTCGAATGTTAATTAGGTTAGGAAAATATTGAATTGAAATGCGTTCAGTGTATGAATAAAATAAAGATACAAGCGAAATATATCAATTAATAGCTCTTCACAGCATGTTATGTGTTCAGCGTGTTTATATATTAAAGCGTATCAACGCATTAGAGTACAAACACTAAAAGTGTGCAATACTTTGTACTATTTACCACTAAATAGTGTTGATTAATCAATAGAGAACAAAAGAATTTGCATAATTTAGCAGTATTTAGTATTCAAGACGCAGCAAAAGAACATATAATCATTGTTTTCGAAGATGCAAGGGGAAACAAACATAAGCAAATATAATTCTTTGTAATTCTCTTGAGTGTGTTCAATATTTTGATTTAGAATGTCGATAAAATGCGGGCGATAAGTTGTAGGGTCGAAGTCTGCATTGACTATAGTCAAAATATCGGTCTTTGTTTGTGCATGGTTGAGCAGAGGTAGCCCAAGCTCACTTTTAGTAAATCAACACTAACAGTGAGGGGTTGGGCTACCTGTGGTGTAAGGTGTAACACAAAACACATTGCATGGTTGAATTTCAATAATATATGAGAGTGAAGGTGTACTGTTTTGGAAATTTGGAGGATTAGAGGATGCAACCGATCCATTTCTGCTGTTGTTATATTCATAATCAAATTAATACAATTTATAGTATATTTTTGTACAACTTGTATGGATAATCCCTTTTTTATACAATCAATAAAAATGTGCAACATAAATAGGACCATGGATAATAAAAACACTGGATAGGACACTCATGATCACGTGGGGTCTTTCGCGCGACCCCATTGGTGGGATGGTTATTTCAAGATGGCGCAACCTAGTGGAAAATCGTGACGAAAGAACTGGCGTAAGTATGGTCGATTTTTAAGGCTAGGGCCTAACATTTTGCCAAGTTTTAGTAAAAAGTTTGTATGCAAGGTGATGTTTTGACTATAACTTGATTTTCTCTCTCTTTTATGGCGGAAAACCTCCCCTAAGCCACACTTCAAGAGTCAAGGTAATGACATGTTAATTTTGTTCACATTAATCTGTTGTTGTTATGAAATAAATCGCGTCCCAAAAATGGCCCTTTTCTCGTGAAATAGTCGCCTTTGTAAGGAAGATTTTGGGACACATTTTTCGTACCTTTTGAAGGTTATTTATACGAAATGGCTTTTATAGATAGGTTGATTATTGACCAAATTGTGGCTTAGGCATAGTTTTAGCATAAATAACATTCACAATGTTTTTTTTTTGATCAATTAAAATATACCTAAATACATCGATCGACCACAGCAGATGACGATAGCTTTTACTCTGTTTGCACTTTGTTATTGTCATATTGATAGATCAAAAAGCTTGTATATGTATTAAATATAATTTATACACACAAATAATATATTACCTACCTGAATAAGGAACTATAATACACGAATTATCTAGATCTAACATATATATAAGCTTCAAATGTTAAACTATATGTTGGTAAACATGTTTAATTATGTCTTTATGCTATCCATCATAATTTTTTATATAAAAGGGAATGTAATTGAATGTATTTGTTGTTCTTTTTTGCAGAAACACTTATAAATTCATAGACATGTCAAAATGGGAAGACAAGCAAAAGATAAAATACTCCCACCATAAGTGCAATGAAAACAAAGAACAAACATCTGGAAATCATACTTTATCTGGACTGTCGATACCTCTTCAATATTATTTTTACTCAGAAATGTCCCCAGTGTTATGTATGAAAAACCTGCTTAAAGTATATATCTAGAGTACAAACACTGAAGGCTTACAACATAAATAACCACTTACTGTATATAATATGCAAATTGTATTTTTTGCCATGCATGTGCATTGTCAAATATTTTGTTTCATCATAGTGTTTGTATTCTATTTATGTTAGATAATAATAATATTACATATACTTTTATAAGACTTTTACACTTCTTGTATAGTGCTTTACAATATAACATTACATTCGGTTATCATATTTATAGTACAAACACCAAGCATATGTTTTGTCATCTTTTGCAAATTATATTTTTTGCTGCTTATAGTTATTTTCTTTGATTATGAAAAAATAATAGAATGCAAACATTAAAAGTGTACAACATAAACAGTACTAAATAGTGATATAATTTGTATGCCGGCTTATTTGGTTATTTTACATTGTTTGATTAGCACTCTTTAGTACTAATACATATAAAATGAATTTGTACTACTTGTTTCACAGGTTTATTATTAGTACTTTAGAGTGCAAAAACAATTATCTATGAAATATTAATACTAAATAGCACAAAATAGTGCTACATTAAACAATCAAAACAAGATAATGAATTAGCAAAAATTGTACTGTTTAGTATTTACTAATTGTTTCACAGATAGAGTAAAAACATTGAAAGCGTGAAACATAAATAGTACTAAATAGTGATATTTTATGCTAATTCTATTTTTTTTATTGTTTAATTAGCACTATTTAGTACTATTTGTTTCACGGGTATAATGTTTGCACTCTACTATTTGCACTCTAATAAACTGGTCTAACTTATTTATCAACACAAATACTCATAGAAAAGTGTACTTTGTTGACAGTAAACAATAAACAGTTTAAGATTATGTGAACTTGTAATGGTTTTTGTTGAATATACAAAATGAAAGGAATAAAGAAAATGTTTTTTGCATTCTTGTTCAGAAAAATATAAATGCTTTCAATTAATGTCAGAATTGCTGATCATGAGTATGGCTACTCTAAATAGCAAATAAGAGCTAATCAAAGCAAAGTAGGGCAGGCAGTTGCAAAAATATATAAATATAAATAAATAATTTTTAATATATAAAAGTATAATTGCATAAATTAAATGAGTGAGACTATAGTACCTTGACATTTCTTTTGATAGGATTTGATAACTATCTTTTTTCAATTAAATGTATAGAATGATAACTATTACATTAGAACTTCCTATCTTTGATTAACTCACAATTATTATTCTGGGTAGTGAAATACTCTTCATCTGTTATTCATGTTTTGTAAAATTTGTCAGTAAAATTTATTAGTGGTACATGTAATAAACATTAATTCATTATGATTATGTCCTTCCCATAAAGTTTACATATTTGGAATCACTATAGCTGTATTAAACTGAGATAAGGTATATATTTTTGATTTTTCTTTGTAGTAGACTGTAGATAACAAAAATGCTTGAGCATGAAGCCATCATGTTATGATGTCTTGTGATTGCCTGAGTTAATTGATATTCTGTACTATATGTTTTAGTCTTTTTCAGCTCTTTAAGGTTGTCCCTCTTAAACGAAATAGTTCAAACTTGTTTTGATAAGCCCTTTAAAAATATTTTACTTTCTTGATCCATGTTAATTTTTGAAGTACATCTTTTTTTTGCATTTTGCGAAGTTGACTCTCCACGTATTTAGCGAGATCTTGAAAGTTTTTACGATAACAATCGATAGAGCAGCTAACACACTCGATTTTGATGCTCTGTCCTCTGTCATGGCTCTCTTTTTCACGTTTTTCCAAACTGATCAATTACAGGACTTTTCGTGTCTTCATCTTGAGCATTTCACTAAAAAAGGTACAGTTCGTTGTCGTCGCTTTCAGGTTCGAACTTTACGGTACTTTTCCACCGTAGAAAGACGTTGATTCTCTTGTCGGTACGGTGGATAAACTAGCTTTTGTTAGCAGGAAAAATCTTCTTTTAAGTCTTCATCTCAGTGCACAAAAAATAAACTCTACATTTCCATGTAAAATATGTTTATTTGTAAACAGTTAAAAAGAAGGAAAGAGACGTGGCCGTGTCGATTTTGGCGCGCTTTGGCTCAAACGTGACGTCACGTATTTCCACTAGGTTGCGCCCGTGACGTCACGAAGTGTCCTATCCAGTGTTTTTATTATCCATGATAGGACTAAATAGTGATATTTTATGAATGAATGAATGAGTAAATAAATAATTAATTGATATTACAATAATATATGAATGCATTAACAATGAATGAATGAATAGATAATTGAATTAATAAACAAACAAATGAATGAATCATTATTCATTTATTTGAATGAATGATTAAATAGAATGAATGAATGAATGAAAAAATAAATGACTAAATATAAATTAAAAGATGAGTGAATAAAATAATAAATAAATCAACCAATCAATAAATGAAAATGATTTAATGAATGAATAAAATGTAGAAATGAATAAATAGAAAGAGAAGACAAATAGTAATGAACAATTACATGCAATCTAGACCTTTTCACAGTTCAAATTTAACAACCTCGGGCTCGATAGCGTGTTATTTATTCTTTACAATTTGACTACAACCCATGCAGTGTTTCAAATAGCTTCAGTTGTCTGATAATGTGTACATTCCTTAAATTATCATGAGCTGTAGTCAAATTGTAAAGAAATATGTATTGCATGCTATCGAAGGATAAATTTTGGACATGAACTGTGTTCAAAAGTTCTTATTCATCACTGAAAAATTAAGGAAAACAAGAAAATATTAATATTAAACAAACTTAAAGTGCAAGTTAATTAATGTCGGCTCATATCAAAACAGATTGTATAGATCCGCCCTGCACAACATGTCCTCATTTTCAACAGTTTATATGATTTTAATTGGAATCAAAAGTATTGCAAAAAAAAAATTATGTCCATTATTATACTTATTTAACACTCCATACTGAAATTTTAATGTGGCCCATATATGGTCCATATATGGGTAAAATCCGAAAAGTTTTGACTTTCTGTTATTACATACATGTGCTTTAATTCATTTTTATATCAACAGGCAACATTTAAATCAAACCGTGGAACTGTCAGTGGATATTTCTTAGCTGGAAGATTCATGACATGGCTGCCAGTAAGAATGTTGAATATTCTTTAGTTTTAAATTTTTATATTTAAAATTTCAATTTTGATATTGATATACAATTTGTAGGTTGGCGCCTCGTTATTTGCCAGTAATATTGGGAGTGAACATTTCATTGGTCTTGCAGGCTCAGGTGCAGCAGCAGGAATTGGTGTTGGCGCATTTGAATTTAATGTAAGCTAGTTTAAGCTTTCATGTAACTTTCATTGTATCACTGGTTTTCTTTGTAATTTAGCCCCTATGGTTATTAAGTCAATCTGTTAAGCACTTATATTGTTAACATGTTTTTAATGAACTTATTGTATACTGTACAAAATACGGAAAAAATACATTATTTATTGATGGAAGTAACAGTGGTATTTTTTACCAATCAAAAACTGGGAATTGTCAACATTCTGTTGGATTTTCTTTCTCTCTCTTCTCTCTTTCTTTTCTTTTCTTTCTCTCTTTTTCTTTCTCAGTCTTTCTTCTTTCTTCCTTTTTTTCTTTGTGTATCTATTATTTTGTTTGATACTTTATGTGGCATTTATAATTTAAAATATTGATTAATGGCAGGAATATATTTGATTATTCATATATAGTAACTTGAAATTCTAATTTCAGGCTTTAATTCTTCTTCAACTTCTTGGTTGGGTATTCATACCTGTGTATATTGCTGGTGGGGTGAGTTGCATACATTCATTCATTTGTTCATTTTATTTATGCATTTATATATCTGCTTATTCTTTCATTAACTCATTCAAGTATCCATTCATTTACCCATTCATTTGTGAATTTTCATTTATCACAGTCCATCAATCTATTCATTCATCCAACCATTTATAATTCATTCATTCATTCATCCATTTATTCATCCATTTGTCGTTCCTACTTTCATTGACCATCTGTTCATTCACAATTCATTTGTTCTTTCATTCACTGTCCATCCATCGATCTATTCATTCATTCATCCAACCATTTATAATTCATCCATTTATTCATCCATTTGTCATTCCTACTTTCATTGACCATCTGTTCATTCAAAATTCATTTGTTTATTCATTTATCCACTTATTCATTCATTTATTCATTTATTTATTATTATAATTATTTGAGGTGTGTACCTTGCCAGAGTACATCCACAGAAGATATGGTGGACAGCGCATAAGAATATGGCTTTCAGTGTTGTCTCTTTTGCTTTATATCTTCACAAAAATATCAGTAAGTCAAGTTGAGTTTTAGTTTACAGTGCAAATCGAAAAACCGTGGGCACCTAGACATATTTTAGAAATTGTTTCTTGTTCGTTGAACAAATCACAAACAAACTACAAAAAGTTTATCATACTACACATCAGTCAAACTTCTTGCGGTGATATAGTTGTTTCTGAGTTGTTCATCGAACAATAAACAATTTCTAAACTATTTCCGAGTGCCCACGGTTTTGTGATTCGCACTGTAAAATGTACATTGAATGAAATGACAAAAGGCAACTTTTAAAGAGAATTGCATACATGTACATATAAACATAAAAATAGTGAAAAAAAATGGATTGTAGTCAAATTGATATATTAGTTATGTAGTATAGAGTAAACAATAATGTTCATGCATTTTTTTAAATATTTTTATTTTTATTTTCATGCATACTATTTGACTATTTCTATAGGTGAATCTGTTTTCTGGGGCACTGTTTATCCGTCTTGCTCTAGGATGGAACATTTACCTTGCTATACTGCTTATGTTATTTATGACATTTCTCTGCACCGTGACAGGTAGGTCCACAACAGAACAATTGTAAATGACATTGGATGGTGCATTGTATTTATTATTATACTGTATGAAATATTACACAATTTATTAATAGATCAGTTAGTTGTTCTGTGGTACAACTTTAGCCCCGACAGTAATGTGATATACCTATTTCAAAAATTGTTGTCAGAAGGAGATCTGAATCTGCAATCTGAGACCAAAATGAATTTTGGGGTACAGCAGTTTTTTCTCATTAAAAATTTGTTTGCATGCACTTTCTGTCTTTGGATATGGTCTCGAGACCAAAATGAATTGACCCTGTTTTTTAGGGTTTTTTTTGCACTAAGCACCTTCAGATTTATATTTACCATTGCCATATCCAAAGACAGAAAGTGCACGCAAACAAATTTTTAATGAGAAAAAACTGCTGTACCCCAATTCAATTCAATTCAATTCAATTCAATTCATCTTTATTTACTACATATATTTACAATTTTATTTAACAATATTTAATTGAAACAGATTCAATAGTAGTAGCTAACTGTAATAGCCAGAGGCTAGACTTGACAGTTAGCTTAATATATATTATTGAATATGTTTTAATTACTTTGAAAGAGGAGATAATTATTAATTAATAATTGAATAATTTATGAATAAATAGATAATTAAATAAATAATAGAAATAATAGAAAAAAGGTACAAAATGACGGTAATACATGTACAGCTGAAGATAGCATAATAGTATTTGATTATTACAAATAAGATAAATTTACAAATGCGAAATTATATAATTTCAGTTATAGATGGCAATAATTGAGGTCTATTATGTACAATATTATATTCATATTATATTTATATTCAATATTATAAGCAAAACTAGATAAGAAAAGAGAAACAAGGCTTAGCTAGCATAAGAATCTATCAGTCTTTTTTTTCAGTTCTTTTTTAAACAATGGCCTGCTGAGCATTTTAAGATCTTCATCAATGGAATTCCAAACCTTTACACCATTAAAACGGATATTAAATTTGCCATAATTAGTTCTAACACGAGGCAAAGAAAGAGAAGATTTTGATGCAAGTCTGGTATTGTAGTTATGTGTCTCTTTGATTTTTACAAAAAAAGGATCAAATACACTTGGTAATTTACCTGCATGATAGTCATACATGAATAATGCATTATGAAAATAGATGAGGTCATGAAGTTTTAGTATCTTTAGATTTATGAAGAGAGGATTAGTATGATCAGTATAGGCAGAAAAGGTTAATATGCGAATGGCTTTTTTCTGGCGAAGAAATAGAGGGTTGACCGCGTAGACTGATAAGTATTTCCCCATGTTATTAGAGCATAAATAAAAAATGGATAAAGAAATGAGTAATAAAGATTGATAAGGATATCAGTACTAACAAAGTGCCTAAGCTTTGAAAGAGCTCCTATATTACGATTAATTTTTTTTGATATATACGAAATGTGTTCCTTCCAGTTCAAGTGGCAATCAATAATTACACCTAGGTACGTGATACTTTGATCATTACGGAGAGCTTTACCCTTAAGTTTTATGTTAATATGAAAATTTAACTTCTTTTGTGGGGCATGAAAGATAGTAAAGTTTGTTTTATCAGCATTGAGTACTAGTTTATTGGCACACAGCCAGTCATGAACCAAAAGCAGTTGCTCATTGACTTTTAATTCTAGGGCTACTAGGCTTTTATCTGCAAGAAATAGGTTGGTATCGTCTGCGAAAAGGTGGAAGTCAAGTATCTTAGAGGAGCGCTGCAAATCATTAATGTAGAGCAAGAAGAGCAAAGGCCCAAGTACTGAGCCTTGTGGAACACTACAAGAGATTGGGCTAGCTTTGGATTCAATTTTTCCCATGGACACAAATTGTTTTCTATTGTTTAAGTAAGAGGCGAACCACTTTTTTCCAAGTCCATTTATACCGTAACACTCAAGTTTCTGTAGAAGGATGTCATGGTTGACTGTGTCAAATGCTTTACTCAAGTCTAAAAAAATTCCACATGCAAAATGACCATCATTTATTGCTTTTTGAATTTTATCTGTTATCAAGAGTGTTGCCATTAGAGTAGAATGATTTTGTCTAAAACCAAATTGTTTATCATACAGTATTTTGTGTTTTGTGATGAAACTGATCAATCTTTTAAAGATAAGCTTTTCTAAAATTCGATTAAAAACAGATAATAAGGAAATTGGGCGATAGTTATTAAGGTCCAGTTGAGATCCTTTCTTGAAGATGGGGATTACTTTAGCTAATTTAAAGCAATCAGGTACAACGCCATTATTTAAAGATGAATTAAAAATCAACTCTAAGGGTTTTGATATGATTCCTTTAAGTAATTTTAGGATAAATATTGGAATGCTATAAGGACCAGTAGATTTAGAAGGGTTCAATTTTTCAACTTCCTGTTCAATCTCAATTGTTGAAATGGGGTTGATATAAAAACTATCAAGCAACTTAGGAGGCATGTACATCAATGGTGAAGCGCTTACAGATGGAATTGAAGAAGCTAAATTTTTGCCAACGTTTACAAAAAATTCATTAAAGGCATCAGCTATAGAATTGCAGTCAGTCAATTCTGTATCATTTACCAGTATTTTAGAAGGTAAACTACTGTGTGTTGCCTTTAAGGATATAATGTTTTTAATTCCCTTCCATTAACTTTTTCATGTTGCTTTTATTTTCGTCGAAGTATTTATTATAATAATTCATTTTGTTGATTTTTATGAGACGTTGCAATGTATTTCTATAATATTTAAATTTATTATGGTAGTATGGAGAATTAGTTTTTAGAAACTTCTTGTACAGTTTATTTTTGATCACAATTGATTTTCTAATAGCGGGAGTAATCCAAGGTTTGGAAATATGCTTTATATTCTTTTTGCTTAATTGATTCAAGGGTAATTCATTTTGGTCTCAGATTGCAGATTCAGATGTCCTTCTGACAACGTTTTTTGAAATAGGTGTATATATTTATAGAATTTGACAACCTGATTGGGAATTTTGCAGTGTTTCAATTATTGGCTTGTGGATGTGCAAATTCATTTAATTGTGCTACGGCATGATTGCTGTAGTCAAATTCTAAAGAATATATGCATATCACGTGTGTCAAGTAAGGCTGTGGTTATAACAAGAAAGCTTCAATTTTTTTTAACTTCATGTTTCTGTATTTTACAATTATTGTAGGTGGTCTTGCAGCTGTGATCTACACTGACACGCTGTGTACATTCCTAATGGCTGTTGGATCATTGACGGTTATGGGGATGGGTAAGGCAATATTTACATTCACCTTAGAATTTCAAACATAGTATTAAATGATTATAAAATTCATGAATAATTAATGAGAATTTTACAAAAGAAATCCTGTCCGTGACGAAGGTTGTATTTTAGATACAAAATCGTCCTCATTTGCCTACTTTAAATTTTCTCAACCAAATTTGTTTTATCTTGTTAATTTAAGTAAAATATGAAAGAACTAATGTTGGACTTTTGCAGACTTTGTCAAGTAAACTTTTAAATTGATTTTGCAATTTATTTTTACATTTTTGTTGTTGATTTTTATTCTTGTTTATTAATTAGGTTTCTATGAAATTGGCGGCTATAGTGGACTACAAGAAAAGTACATGGTTGCCATGGCAAATGATACTCTATTTTCTAACAGTACCTGTGGACGACCACGTGATGACTCGTTTATCATGTTGAGAGATCCTGTAAACTCTGATATGCCTTGGCCTGGCTTCTTATTTGGTCAGACTATTGCATCCATTTGGTACTGGTGTGCTGACCAGGTAAATAGTTTGTGCTTTATTTCATTGAAAACTTCTAGCCAATGTGTTATTTTTAATAGGTACAGTTTGAAGAACTCACACTCGCGCTTTGCTTCCAATGATGTGTTATACTTATGCTTTGGAGGTGGATCTTCATCTGTTTTTGTGTCAGAGAGTTGTTATAACTGGCCCTATAGCTAGGCTGAAATATGGAGAATGCAATTGACTGCCAATAGCATTAGCAACTATGGGGTTTGGTATGCTCCAAAGAAAATGTTTCCAATTCAGACCCTCAGAAATGCAATTCCAGTGTTTTGAGAGGCATGTTAAACATATTCATGATATTAAGTTATAATCCCCTTTACAAGTGAATACTTTTTATTTTGAGCCTTCCTCCCTTATTTACATTTATTCACTCAATGCCCCCCCCCCCCCCCTTGTTTTCCAGCCCCCAATAATAATTGTTACGAATGATTGATTGTTTCAGGTGATAGTACAACGTGCCCTTGCTGCCAAGAGCTTGTCCCATGCACAGGGAGGTTGTCTACTAGCTGGGTACATCAAGATTCTTCCTTTGTTTACACTTGTGATGCCAGGAATGATAAGCCGTGTCTTGTCACCAGGTAAGCATTATACTATGGTTATGGTGGTGGTGATGATGATGGTGATGATGGTGATGTTGGTGACTATGGTGATAGTGGTTGTGATGCTGGTGACGGCAATATAATGATGGTGGTGGTGTTTGTGATGGTGGTGATGGTGGTGATGATGGTGATGATGGTGGTGGTGTTTGTGATGGTGGTGATGATGGTAATATGGTGATGATGATGGTGGTGTTTGTGATGGTGATGATGATGATGATATATGGTGCTTGTGGTGGTGATGATAAAGTGATGATGGTGGTTGGCGTGGTGGTGATTATGATTATGACGATTGTGATGGTAGTGGTTAGGATGATATGGTGGTGGTAATGGTGGTTGCGATGGGGGTGATGGCAATGATAATGGTGGCGATGGTGACAATCATGGTGACAGTGACTGTTAACATATGGTTATCATATCTGCACATGCAAAGTAAAGTGCATTTTAGTTCAACATGTAACTGATCTCCATGTTGTTGTGTTGTTGTAGATCGTGTAGCTTGCAGTGTTCCTGAGAAGTGCATGGAGATATGTGGTAGTAAAGCAGGGTGCACCAACATTGCATATCCTGAACTTGTCTTGAAACTCATGCCTACAGGTACTCAGTAGTCAGTAGTTGACTTGACATTATTAAAACTTTTAATTGAGTTGAACTTGGCTGTTATATATACACATTGCACAAGCAATGTCCAGACTTTTGGAATTTAGTGCAAAAAGAATTAATTAAAAGACAAAAGAAGATTATGTGACAACATTCTTGCAATTAGGTGTATGATTCTTTGTTTTAAATACTTAAGCAAAAGATCACTATAAACATAAAAAAATTGAAGTTTGAATGTGAAACCGTGACGCTTTTAATGCTGTGTCAGTATTCATGAGAATGAAAGGTAATATAATGAAATTTAAAAAAAAAATGTTGACTTAACTTTTACTATCGTTTCGAGCTTTAGCCCTTCGTCGGAGTAAAAGAGTTAGACTAAGAGAGATACTGAGTATAAATAAGAATGAGAATGGTGAGTTTATAAGTCTGACATTATTTAAAAGCAGGTGTGAGTCGATTGTTTATTGGTTTCTGTTGTCATGGTGATTGACACACAGTAACATGGTTGAGGCCTTCAATCAGTCTTTTCCAGGTCATGATGGAAACCAAAAATTATATCTTATGTTGTAACACCTTACAGAAAGCCTCCAGTTTATTAATCTATATTCAATAAATGTTTTGTTTGTAGGTCTTCGCGGTCTGATGATGGCAGTGATGATGGCTGCTCTAATGAGTGACTTGACATCTATCTTTAACAGTGCTAGTACTCTCTTTACCATAGATGTTTATGGGCTGTTCAGGAAAAAAGCATCAGTCAGGGAAATGATGGTGGTTGGTAGGTCAGTAGACAAAAACTTCATTACTATAGTTTTGTAGGTTTGAGGTCTACATAGTTTCTTTGTAGTTGAGTTTGTTGGAAGGCAAATATTTTTGGTGGCGATTTTGTGTTGGAAAGTTCGCCTGTAGGCAAGTTGACTGTAAACCAGAAAAAGAACTTTTATCAATTTATATTAAATAACATTTTATGGTAAAAATTATTATTAGTTATTTATTTAATTTATTTAAACATTTTCCTTACTTTATCCCTACATTTTTGGCAATAAATAATATAACTAACAATTAAAGTAAACATAAGCTAATTTCACAAATGTTTTGATATCAGGATAATGGTTGCGGTCATGACTATTATTGGTATTCTATGGATTCCTGTAGTGCAGAATGTACAAGGTGGCCAGCTATTCATCTACATACAAGCTGTCAGTGCTTACTTCTCACCTCCCATCGCCTGTCTTTATATCATATCTATCTTGTGGACAAAAGCTACAGAAAAGGTACTGCAGGCTTCTGAATACATTCAATTTAAAAACGTTTGTCAGGGAATTCTTGGAAAACAGTTAGTAAAACATATAAAACGTGTGCTTTCCGAGAAGACATCACATGAAGGTTTACAGATGTAATTACAAAGGCAGCTCATCCTCTCCTCAATTATCTTAAGACCCTGAGTATCATTTGTACTCTATTGTATTGTACTGTGTTGGCTACTCTATATATACCCTCTCATGTCTATCTCTACAGGGTGCATTTTGGGGTATGATGATTGGCTTTGTTGTCGGTGCAATCAGGATGGTACTAGATTTTGCATACCAGCCACCCCTCTGTGGCGAACCAGACACTCGTCCATCTATCACTAAGAACCTACACTATATGTACTTTGCCTTGGTATTGTTCTGGATTACTGCCATTGCTATTGTGGTTATTAGTCTATTTACCAAACCATCTGAAGGTGCAAATGTAAGTAGCAAACATCTCTTATCTGCTTGGTAATTCCTTATCCAAAAGTTGAAATAATTATTTCATGTTCGCTTGAGAACAGAACAGAAAAGAAGAGTCACTGTCATGTTGACAGTGATGATGATGGTGATGATACTGATGGTAAATGATGGTGGTGTTGATAGTGATTATAATGATGATGATTATGCTGGCAGTGATGATAATGATGATGATATTGATGATGGTGTTGACAATGACAGTGAAGATGGTGTTTATAATGATGATGATGTTGACAATGACGAAGATGAAGATAATGATTTGACAGTGATGGTAATGATGATGGTGTTGACAGTGAAGATGGTGTTTATAATGATGATGATGATGATGATGTTGACAATGACGAAGATGAAGATAATGATTTGACAGTGATGGTAATGATGATGATATTGATGATGGTGTTGACAGTGACAGTGAAGATGGTGTTTATAATGATGATGATGATGATAATGTTGACAATGATGAAGATGAAGATAATGATTTGACAGTGATGGTAATGATGATGATGAGTTGCATTGAAAAGCAAGTGTTATGAGTACTGAGTGTGGTGCTAGTGTAGGCAGACCTTATGAAGAGCTTAAATATGAGGAGTGATTAATCTAAAATATGTTTTCTTTAGACTGCTCGTCTGACATGGTGGACTCGTTATGACAAACCGTCATCTACTGACCATGCTGAGACTGAACGAGACCGTGACTACACCATGGAAAACATCAAACACGATAGCAAAGAACCTGTTACTCTACTCAACATGAAAGACAAGAGCGACGAACATACTTACTCAGTGGAAAAGGAAGATCATGGGGAGAAGGTAGAAGTGGATGACAAAGAAGTCGTCGTCATAGGTATGATAGTATCTTATAATTAATAGTCCGCTTCACAGTACCCTGTGCCATCTTGAAAGGTGGTCAGACCTTTGTATTGAAGCGAGACGAACGCTGAGCTTGCAATGTAGCCTCCTCCGCAGGCAACCCTTTCCCTTTACTCTCATGGGATCCCTTTGTCATTTGACCGAGACAGGAAGCCCAGTAAAAGAAGAGAAAAAAAGAAAACGGCGCGGAGACGCTTGCGGAGGAGGCTTCTTGCAATGATAGAGACAAGTGAATAGTTGTCCCGCAAAGTGTTAAAAGGTCTCAAAATCGTTTTTAAAAATTTTAAAAGGGAACTTTGATAACAATCAATGAAAATTGTAAATGACATGAAACGGCTTGGTTAAACCTAACTGTGTGTCGACAATAATTGCCAAGAACCATTATTTTCTTTACATCCAAAACAGTTGAATAGTAATTGCCAAGAACCATTATTTTCTTTACATCCAAAACAGTTGAATAGTAATTACCAAGTTTTACTATCTAGATCTATTGTGAGTGAATGATGTTATTTACACAACACCACCAGAAGTTTGTAAACTTCTGACACCACGTTTGTTTTATGTTTTTAACCTAAACTTTATTTGTGATATTGAGCTTAAAATGTGAATTTGTTATCGGAGATTATTTAATATCTTCGAATAGAAATCACATGCAGTTTCCAATGATAGTTACATTCTTGTTTAAGACGTCAAGCCTCCACTAACCACCAGAATGCTTAACTGGTTTTGCGGCTACGACGAAGGCTCAGAACAAGCTGCCAAAGCAGCAATGGACCAGCAGAAGAGAATGGATGTGATATCGTCTCTTGAGCAAGATCCTAGAGCTAAGCTCTTCCTAAGAACCAATGTTGTTTTTATTCTATGTGTTGGACTAGCGATGTATATCTACTTTTCTGTCTAACACATATGCACCTATAATAATAGTAATAATAATAATAATTTATATTCTATGCACATATGCACCACATATGCACGATTAAATTAAAGAAAAGACGTTCCTTCGAGATCAGACTGTTCCTATTGGTATCAGATCAACCATTTCCAGAGTGGAATCCACCCATGCATGGCTTTTCCTGGTCGAATGCCTGCTCTAGCCACTGACTTCCTGGACACGATTGTATGTGAATACATGTGTAGCATGCAATACTTAGGGGTTAGAGACTTTTTGTTCGTTCTTTATTGGCAAATACAGTCACGTGCTGACTGTCCAATTGGAGTGGAGTAAGATAATGACTTGATAAGGTTAATGTTAAATTAAATAAATCAAACTAGACGCTTTGAGGAAGCGTTCACTCGTGCCTTGGTGTGATTGAGTAACTCAGGGGTGCTTGTAATGCCCGACTGACAATACAGTATGGTCCAATAGTATTAAATGCATATTAAAGTTACGTACAGAGGGTTGGCAAAATCACTGATTGTCTTTTCCAAATATTACCCTTCCTGGTTGGCAAAAATTATCATAACCCCCAACCCCCCCTATAAGTTTCGTCCAGATTTTAATAAACCATATAAGGCTATAAAACAGCATGAAATTTGTAACAACCCTCCCTATTAGCCTCCTATGCAGGCATCTCTTATATCTCTTTTCATTAGGCTTTCTGTTGTGAAGAGAAAAACTGAGCAGGGGAGGGGGAGAGGCACATTTGTCTTGCCTAACTAGTGCTTAGTCCCTCTCTAGTAGCAGCACAGGAAACCCGAATCCAAATTGGATCACAGAGATGTCTGAGGAGGCTACCCCAGTATATAGCTTCTGAAAATAACGTACC
Source organism: Metridium senile (assembly GCA_949775045.1). Lineage (NCBI taxonomy): Eukaryota > Metazoa > Cnidaria > Anthozoa > Actiniaria > Metridiidae > Metridium > Metridium senile. Next base: position 18,970,344 of record OX459098.1, read on the forward strand.
CACCTCCCCCCTTGATATGAAAGGTGCCTTAAATGAAAGCCCCCTCTTCGATATGTCACAGTACGTATGGTCCGGAATATTCAGATATGCAATTTAGGGTTTTGATATTTGAAGTTGAAATTTTAATTTTAAACTTTAAAAAACTGTATTTTTTTCGGTTACTTTTACAGATGGATTCTATTGCCTCTGAAAAACAATTATCAAAACTAACATTTGAAAAAGTGGCATAGTGTATTTGTATAAGTTTGTTACAAATCGCAAAACAAATGCAACATGTCAAATAGACTGACAATTTCAGGTAACTAATATTGAATAAGGTGAACACACAAATCTGATAAATCTGTGGGCATAACATATTGGATATAAACTGCAATGGAAAAAACAAGCCATTTGATATTTCATAATAAACTCTTTATTCTTGTCAATGTTTTGTGTAATATTTAAATACAGTTTCTGTACATAGTACAACATAACAATCATTAGAATAGAAACAATACCAAAGATCATTATGCTTGCCATAGGATATCTGGTGTGAGCAAGAACACTGTTTCCTTTGTTAAGTCCAGTAGAATATAAACACATGACATGTTGTTTACAATTCTGATAAGTTGTATTTGTAGGCTTTTGATCATAATCATTTTGCTCACAATACTGCGATAAGTATGATTCGTATTTCACAGCTGTTGCTGTTCCTTCACGAACACTAAAAGGGTTTTCGATCATATTTACTATGCTGGCCAGGTTGTTTTGCACAGCCGTTGCTGTTCCCTCACAACCAGAAGGGGTGGAGGCCATATGTAACTTGTTGGCCAGGTTGTTTTTCACAGCCTTTGCTGTTCCCTCACAACCAGAAGGGGTGTCAATATCTAAAAACAAATAATAATAATAACAATTAATACAGACGAATTGAGCAAGCTTAACAATAATTAAAATAACAAAATTGATAAACATATATACAATTTATAAATTTATCATAAATAGTTCTAATAATACAGAAAAATAATTATATGTAAAATTCCATGCTAGTAAAAAAACATCTATAAAAAGAAAAGTTTTCGAATTATTTATTATTGTTAAAAAAAAACGAGATTGTGCTGAAAGTGATAAAATTTAATGGAAAAAAAAATGTGTACTACCAAGTTCGTGATTTGTTCAGATGCCGGGTTTCCTCTGCCTTACGATCAAAACAACTAGGCGTCGCGCGTACAGACATGTCACAAATCACAAACTTCGGAATATACGCTTTTTTCCATTAAATTTTATAACTTTCAGCAGAATCTCGTATTCGTAGTTACTATAACAAATAATTCCAGCTTATTATTAAATTATGGTTACGAGAGAGAACGCCTCAAAGAAAATACGGCCTTCTTTGGTGAGTAAAATTAATGGCATCGTTTTCATGTTTACATCGTTTTCATGCTTGTCCGGATGGAAGTGTCTCTGGATTGTAGTATTAAACTAACAACTTATAGTAGCTTATTGTAGCTTATTGTATGTCATTGTAGGTCATGATTTGCGCCTTTTAGTAACTACGGTAATGCCCGGGGTAATGACATTGTCAAAGCGTTCCAAAGCGTTGCGTTGGAGCCGCCGATTCAAATGATCTGCCGCGAAGAGTAATTATATAATTGTTCAAACAAAACTTACCGTTATTCCTAACACCCAAACGAATAAAAAGTGTTAGTTTTTGGTCCAAATTATCCATGTTTGCAAAAACTGTGTAATGGCGGACAGAATTCCATCAGACTTGCATGGAGCATGGCTTTGGTCGGCTTTGGTCGCTTTGCCTTTGATGCAGTCATGATCGTCATGATCCAATCTGATTGGCTGATTGCATTTCGGTCTACCAATCAAAATACTTCGTGACATCTTCGGGATTTCCGAAAGTACCTTCGGGCTTTCCGAAGTACAACTTCTGACATGGAAACCACAAAGAATAAAAAGAATAAAAATAATAAAAAAACACGCGTTGCATTTTAAGACTCGTGCCGGCCATAGGCCTGGGCACGAGTAAAAAGTGTAATAATATTAATAATAATAATAGTTTTTTATTTATATAGGGTTAATTCCACAATTGTCTGTCAGCAATACATAAGCAACTAAAATTTATTTAAGTAAAACAACACTTTATACAAATGTAAACAATGAACATTTTTTAATAATAAAACGTTTACTTTTTATTATTATTAAATGCTGGTTTTGTTTTAGTAAACATGTAGAAACAATGGAATCGTTTTGTAAAGATAATTCCTTAGATAAATAAAACAAAGCTTTTGTCTATAAGATGGATTGTCAAGGATTTGTAAATGGCTGTCTTTTGTCTAAAGAAAGTAGCCTAAACATTGTGGCAAATTATGTGAATTTTCTTTGAAAGCTATTTAAGTTTTTGTACATTTCTTGATTATTTGGGAAACAATCTGGGAATAATTTTGAAATAATGCAACTTTTTAAAAAAATGAGATCTCTTTTACTCTTTTCGTGTTTGATTTGGGTTCGCTTTTCATGACGGCAGCTAGCTGGGAAATGGCGGGAGTAGGAAGCTTCTCACAGCGGCTACGCAGTAAGCTATTTCTTCACGTTTCATGAAAACGTTATGGCATAACTAAAAAGACCTACTTTGAGAATTTATTAAAATGTTAGATTACGCCTCTTTTAGAAAAAAAAATATAGTTTTAATCATTTAAAATTTATTTTAAAAAACAACATTTTTTTTGCAACATTTCCTCTAAATTTCGTCCTACACTTTCCTCCTGTCTGCGCTCTTGCATTCAGCCGATTATCATCTCATCTTTTGCCCGCAAAAGCTAGAGTTTGGAAAATCAATTTGGCGGAGCATTGTTAAGGCGAGAGCGCCTATTAACCTGCACTTTGAGTTTAATTTGATCTCATCAAACGCGTTTTTTTAAAAAAAAAACAATCGCCCGTAGCTCACAACCACTGAACTAATCGGCTCCAAAAACTTTAGTAAAAACATAATTACATAAACGTTTTAAAAGCTGGTTTGGTTATTTTGATATCACTAAACGAGCTGCATGATTATTGCAGCGGGAACGAAAGGGATTTTTCTAATCTTTAATCCGTCGACATTACGGCACCCGTCATATTTTCAAAATAGGACACATCAATAATAATCCGGCGTAAAAAGCGGCGTAAAAGCAAACAAATATAATATTGTGCAGGAATTTAGGATTAAAACTTCCCGAAAAGAAGATTAGCTGGAGAAAAGATGATGTTTTTTAAGTTCAAAAACAAATAATAATAAAATATATGTTTAAAAAGCGCTAAAATCGACTACTTCTTGATCGCTTTACACGAGTTTTATAATAAAGAAATAGCTATTTATAAAGTTGATACAAAAAAGACTTGCATACTTGCAAAGCTAATTTTGAGATATTTCAGTCTTGGGAAAGGTTTTTGACATTGCTTGAAATAATAACAGGTAATTGAAATAAAACGTGTTGGTGCTTTCATCATTTCGCTTGTACTACATGAGTAGATTTAGCTGATCTTTCTCAAAAATGGAGACTTTATGATATTTTAAAAATGGAGACTTTATGATATTTTAAAAATGGAGACTTTATGGTCTTTCAACTTTATGATCTTTTAAACGCTATCAATCACTTTAATAAAGGATAGACAATAGCATTTATTGACATTGACAATTTTGAGAGTCACTTCTTTAGCAAGTTAAACATCAAACAGTTCTCATCCCTAAAAATACACTTTATTGCTTAATTTCTCTCACAAAAAGCGTTAACAATTATCGTATCACTAAACATTTGTCATCATGATCAAAAAGTAGAATTAAAAACAACTGATCAGTGACAGATCAATGTTTAAAAAGTTAGTTGTAAAAATGGATACAATTTCAATTTCAATTTTAAAAATGTGTTAAGATTTTAGCAGTTCGATTAATCCACCGCATTTCTTATTTAAAACTATCGTGATTTTAAACTACGCGGTCAGATATTACTCCTACACATTTGTCATGTATAAAACTGTCATGATTGTAAACTGCGCGCGCGCGTGGCAGCAATGTGCGCTATATAAAAGCAATTTAATATAATTCCTACACGTACATTTCTCATGTAAAACTGTCATGGCTGTAAACTGCGCGCATGGCAGCAATGTGTGCAGTATAAAAGCAATCCAATATAATTCCTCCACATTTCTCATGTAAAACTGTCATGATTGTAAACTTCGTGGCTGTAATGTGCGCCGTAATACCAATCCGATAATTCCTCCACATTTCTCATGTAAAACTGTCATGATTGTAAACTGCGTGGCAGCAATATGCGCCGTAATAGCAGTCCAATATGATATTTCCACATTTCTCACGAAATACTCTCATCATGCATGATTCAAGCTTTAAAAAAGAAATCATATTTCTCTTCCTTTTTTAATTTTTTTAATTTATTTTTTCTGTGCGCTTTCTTCTTACATGTCTCATGTGCTAACCAGAATTGACAATATATGCTAAAATCTTCCTCGTCAATATATTTCACATTAATTTGTTTGTAAGTGACAGTTTTTATTATATAGATTAAAGGGATTGTATTTTTAGCCATGTTCCTAGGAGATTTCCAAGGATATATACACATCTATTCTAATAATAATAATAATTCTCAGGTCGTATTTGCCTTAAGCAAAATCCTAACTCAAACAAAATATTCTCGTAGTTGATTGCTATTCGCTAAGTGCCGCAGAGTTGCAGGTTTGATAGATTTTTAAGCATGAAATGGATTTTTAATTAAAAAGCTCTTTTACTGTTTAAAATCAAGTGTCTCGAAACAAGTATTAGAGTCAAGAAGGGGAGAAAACAAAGGAAGGTCAGGGAAGAAAACGAAGGACAGGAAGGGAAGAAGGATTACGGATAGAGCGCTTTCTGAAAAACACAATCTAATAATATAAAAAAAAACTGTATTCTCTTTAAGATACTTTAAAATTTCAGAAATAAGAATCAAAAATGTACTTTCTGTAAAAACAACAACTAGAATTTATGAAAGAAAATTTTAATTTAAGAATGTATTTTATTATTATCCGTAAGATTAGAGTATATAGAGCGCTTTGTGAAAAGGACGATATATTTTCTTTAAGATACCTTAAAGTTTCAGAAATAAAAATTAAAAATGTACTTTCTGTAAAAAAACAAGAACTAGAAATTATGAAAGAAAGTTTTAATTTAAGTTTTAATGTATTTCATTATTATCCGTAAGATTAGCCGAATAGAGCACTTTCTGAAAAGGACGATATAAAAAACTGTATTTTAAAAAAAAAAAATTAAATTTCAGATATAAAAATTGAAAATGTACTTTAGAATATATAAAAGAAAGTTTTAATTTAAGAATGAATATTTCATTATTATCCGTTCTTATTATTTCTCTCAGCTTCATCGTGCATGTAGAACTGAACCGTAACTCAGCACCACCTTTTCCCATTGTATATACATGTGTGTGGGAAAACCTATCTATGACATAACCGGTTTGACGTCTGAAAACAACGTTTTGTCAATTTAGGTTTTCACAACTGTGAAATCACATTACTAGTACGCTGAATGCTGCGAGAGGCGGCGTTGTTGATTGAAGTCGACTTGTTTAATTAAAATAAAGGACCATTTCGTTTTTATTTGTTTATTTCCTTCCTGCGGCTAACAAAATCTGCAAATATAATCAAAATACGAAACTAGAATATTGAAAATTTAAATGACTTACATGTTTTCTTGAAATTGGCTGTTTTACTTTTGGCTTGTTTTTGCACGCCGTTTTTTTTTTTTTTTTTTGCTTGTTTTTTTATTCATTTAAATTATTGATTTGAGTTCAACTTACTTGATTTTCATCTTGTGGGTTGAATGCAAAGAAAGCGATGTTTAAAAGCACTTTGATATTATCACAAGACACTTTAGACATTGAGGAAACAGAGGAAAAAACAGAAACGTTTTTACAAGTAAATAAACTCGAAAAAGCATGCAATGCTCTGCCGGATAGTTCTAGCATCTCCCCTAGCATAGAATGTAACTCCTTTTTTTGTTAGATAAAACAGTTTTTCCGGCAGATATTAGTTGAATTATTATTTATCGTAATAGATAATCTTAAACTTGATGCATTGAGAAATTGTGCTTATCAGTAATGAAAAGAAAATCGCGAAATGCTTCAATGGTATACAGCTGAGCGAGTGAATTCTCCGCTTCGATTCTGAAAACTATCACTATCAATTTCTCGCATTAACATTACCGCAATATTAATATCATTTTAACTATTTAATATATAATACTTTTATCAACATCATTATGTTTAATCGGTAACTTTGAATGAAATACTTATCAAATGGATATCTTTTTGGATAGGAACAAATATTGTACAAATTTATTTTGACCAGTCGGCACAGCTGTGTTGGTTTTTGGAATCGGCGACAGAATAGCGGGTCGATGGTCGATAGACTGCATACCCTGACCCTGGCCCTTTTAACCGTCTATTTTTGCTTTTTTTTAAATATTTTCCGGTTATCTCCTCACGTTTGTTAATTTTTTTATTGCAATTTGGAAAGTTTGTGTTAAGAGTGACTTTAATAGTCGTTTGTTTATTTATTCTTTTAACCGCCTCACAAAGGGCGCTTTCATAAATCTTAAAAAGTCTTTTTTTGATTTAAACAGGGACTTTTTAAGTCAATAATTGCAATCTACGTCATTTGAATGATATATGAATGATACTAAGTCTCACTTTTATCAATCATGTAAAAAGCGACTTGAAAAAAATCAAATATTTTACCAGGTATTAACACATCCAAAAGTGCATTGAAATGCGCAATAATTATATTTGAGAACTAAAAAACGCCATTTCAAAATCAAGGTTTATGTTGAAAAACTAAAACTCTTATTAATTATTTTTACAGTGAAGGATAGACAGTAAACAGAGATTTGATTATATATAATTTCAATGGTTTAAAAGGCTGGTTTTTTTTTAACAAAATTCAATAATATTTAACGGATGTTCGCGTGAAGTGGCTTAAAACGTAGATATTTCTAGTTCTTCCAATCTTTAAGAGGCAATACTAGAATAAAGTAGATAACAGTACACAAACTGCAAACTCCTTAAGCACCTATCATGCTTAAAAGGAAAGTCAAAAATGTTTAAGAAATTTAACCACAATAAAATCTTTTCAAAGCAGGTAAGAGTGCTTGAAATGTGCATTTCGTTTAAAAGGAAGTCAAAAATGTTTAAGAAATTTAACCATAATAAAATCTATTCAAAGCTGTTTTAAAGAGTGCTTGAAATGCGTATTTCTTTTTAAAGGAAATAAAATCTATTCAATGCTGTTAAGCGTGCTTGAAACTTGATGCGTATTTCTTTTAAAAGTCAAAAATGTTTAAGAAATTTAGCCATAATAAAGTCTTTTCAATGCTGTCAAGAGTCCTTAAAATGCTATTCCTTTTAAAAGGAAAGTCAAAAATGTTTAAGAATTTTAACAATAATTAATAAAGCTGTCTATTCAATGCTGTTATGAGTGCTTAAAATGCTATTTCTTTTCAAAGTTAAGAGTCAATACTTTAGCCATGAATGAACTTGGCAATGAAGGAAGTTTGTTTGAAACAAGCAGCTTCACTTACTTCAAGAGAATTGTTTAAGTGTTTTGTCCGTTAAAAAGTTTTTCTATGAAAAATACACACGCACGTACGCAAGAACAAACAAAAAACAAAATCATTTTAGACCTAAACTCTCTTGACCTATATTCACTTTGATCTTCAAAAGCGGATTTACATATTATTAAACAATTATAGAATCCATTATAAAGGTTTTTTTTGCAGGGATTGTAATTACAATCTATACGCTAAGGTGTTAACTTGGCATTTCGCTGCGACCACTAGTGACGTCATAGGTGATTTCCCCAGTAGCCAATTACCGTCGTGTATTTACATGTCTATTGGACATGAAGATCTCAAAGATGTCGAATTTGGCAATCAATTGGGCCACCATGCCCTTAGATAAATACTATAAAGAGTAAATGAGAGGTCTTCTTATGACATAGTGACGTGTAAAATACAGCAGTTATCTCGTCAGACTTCCTCATTCACGAGCGATCGTTGAAAACTAAACACTAGAAACGGCGAGCTTGGGCACTGGAATCTTGAAAGCGCGAGCGATCGTTCAAAACTACACACTAGAAACAAACTTGGGCACTGGAATCTTGGAATCACAAGCGATCGCTGAAAATTAAACACTAGGAACAAACTTGGGCACTGGAATTTTGGAAGCGCTAGCGAACGTTGAAAACTACACACTAAAAACAAACTTGGGCACTGGAATTTTGGAAGCACAAGCGATCGTTCAAAACTACACACTAGAAACAAACTTTGGCACTGGAATCTTGGACTCACAAGCGATCGTTGAAAACTACACACTAGAAACAAACTTTGGCACTGGAATCTTGGACTCACAAGCGATCGTTGAAAACTACACACTAGAAACAAACTTGTGCACTGGAATCTTGGAAGCGTGAGCGAACGTTGAAAACTACACACTAGGAACAAACTTTGGCACTGGAATTTTGGAATCACAAGCGATCGTTGAAAACTACTGACACACTAGGAACAAACCTGGCCACTGGAATTTTGGAAGCACAAGCGATCGTTGAAAACTACAGCAGCCAAACAACGGACTGGATTTTCGTGTCAACATTAGAAACTGCTGGTTGGAATTTCGGATCGAATGAAGATCGCCGCAAACCATACATTGTAAGTAACAACAAGAGAAAAGGATCAATAACGGAGCTTGGGATTGGACTGATTTACGGATTCTCAACCGATCGCCGCAAACAACACGCAGGAATCAATATTGCGAAAAGTTCGTAACTGTACAAAGCTATTTTTGTTTCAATTTCATCATTCACGATCGCCTTATGTGAACGGTATCTCGCGGCAACGTGTACAATTTACATTAAAATCTACATATACCCTATTATTCACTCCTCGAAAATATCAAAAAAGAACATAGTCCATCTTTCCTTGTCGGCCATCGTTCACCGTAAGGCGTACACTTGAAACAAGCACATTTTCAAACAACATTGTACACACAAGACCAGGACAAATTTGTATTTATTTACCTTGGACCTACCTGACTCGTAAATGCAGTTGTAGCCCGCTTATTCACGATTGATTGACACTTAAAACAAATACAGTATAATATTCGCGAAACTTTCCGATTCATACTCCATTTTTAAAATTCCAAGACTATAAGGACAGCACAAACGAAAAACATACTACAACTAATCGGTCGAAAAGTTGTGCTGCATGGGATTATTTCATCAGCTGCTTTAAAAAGACTACAACTTTATTAACCAGGAAAACGTTTTTTGAGCTCAAAAATAATTTCATTTCCTCCAAAACTCGTGACATTAAAGTCAACTATTTTTTGACATTTTTCGAGCTCAATTAGTCCTTATTGTACTCCAAAAGTTCAACGCTAGCTTATACCAGAGAAACGGATTTGACTGGTGATAATCATCACTAATAGCGACCGATGGTAAACAACACGTTGCTTTCAGATTCAATAGTCTTAACAGCAATGAAGAACGATACATCCTTCAACATTTCATCCAGCGCCTTGTTACAACCGCATGAAATACCTTTAGAAGAGACTGTTCTTCAAGGGATCGTACTCATCCTTATTCTACTCGTCGCAAGCCTTGGGAATGGTTTCGTTGGATTCTGCGTGTTTGCGCACAAGAATCTCCAAGTCCCAACGAACTATTTTCTTGTCAGTCTAGCTGCAGCGGATTTCTTGTTCGCTGTTCTAGCTCTGCCGTTCCGTCTGTACGATGTTCTAGGAAAATATCAATGGAACTTGAGTTTGCGTGCTTGCCAGTTCTGGGTCTGGTTGGATTTACTGCTTTGTTCTGCCTCAGTCGCTAATCTGGCTGCTATAAGCGTAGATCGATATATGAAGATTTCCTCTCCTTTGACTTATAACACTAGAATGACTCGAAAAAGAGTCCGCTTGACGCTTGTTTTTCTGTGGTTTTACTCTGGACTGTTAGCTACCTTAACGTTCGTCGAATGGTCTCCTGATCCAAGAGACCAAGCAAGAGGAACCATAATAGACGAAAATAGAACCTGCCGCCTCGATGCAAAAATATTCCTTACGATTATTTCGACGTTAGGGTTTTTCGTGCCGTTGGCTATAATGCTACTCATGTACTTCTTTGTGTTTAAAGTAGCTGTTGTACAAGCCACTAGAGTAGCTAGACAGCACGAGTCACTCAAAGGACTCTCAAAGAAAGGACGAAAACGTGCCAGGTCGTCGATCGCACTGCTCGAAGTCAAGGCAACGAAGACGTTGATAACTCTACTAAGCGTCTTCTGTATTTGCTGGTGTCCTTATTTTATCCTCATTTTAATAGGTTTACATAAAGTGGAGCTATATCATAACCTACCAAATTGGTTTTTAAACTTCTTAAAGATAGTTTTCATCAACTTTCTTCCTAACGTAAACGCTGCACTAGATCCGATCGTCTATACTACTAACAATCATCAGTTTAGGACAGTGATTAGACGCATGATCCGTAAGCAAAGACTACGAGCGAGAGGGCTTGTTTTATCCAATGTTTACTCAGAAACCGGCCTTTTGTCTGTCAGTGAGTCGAGAAATAGACGGAGTTCCTCATTTCGAACAAGGACTACAACTACTTCGGTCAAAAACATCTCACTGGTCATCCCTCAAGTGGAAAACACGAATATTTAGAAGAGAATGGAAGACTGAATGGAAGAGAATGGAATGGAATAAAAGAGAAAAGAAGAGAAGAGAAAAGAAAAGAAGAGAGTAATGTAGTATGAAATAGAATAGAATAGAATAGGATAGGATAGGATAGCTTTGAATAGAATAGAATAGATTAGCTTTGAATAGAATAGAATAGAATAAAGTAAAGTAAAATAGAAAATAATAATAGAATAGAATAAAAAACAATAGAATATAATATTATGAAATAGAATAAAGTAGAATAAAATAAAATAGAAAATAATAGAATATAGAATAGAATGTTTACCTGATTGTCTCTCATACAGTAAACATTTGCAGAAAGTAGCTTCTATTGCGGGAACTACAATGACATATATTATTTCAGATCGCTGAAAATAGTTTATGTTCGATTTACTTTTAAGTACGTCGTGTAAGTAGTTGTTTTTTCGGGAATTTATTAATAATAGTTAGAAAAAATGATAGCCAATTTAACATGGTCGGAAAATGTTCTAATTTATTTTGTTGGTGTTGAGAACGATATTTTTGATTAATTACATTTTAAACATTTAAAACATTGAAAGGTTCATATATTATCATTAGTATTATTGCTATTATGAACATAATTAGTATCATATCACTCTTGTCTCGTTTGCAAATTCTAATTTTTATGACATCTCTTGAAATTTTCACTTTTTTTCCATTTTTCAATTGACATTTTGTTTTATTTATTTATTTTTTACACCAATTTAAGCCGATATTCGTAATCCTTGATTAAGGGGATTATACTTGATGAGAATATGCCATGTCTTATCATTCCTAATGAATGATTTTAAAGGTTTTTATTACTTTCTAAGCATGTATTTGACAGAATTGTCTAATAGAATGATGTATACTGTACTATATACATAACAACCTATCACGGAGACAGTCGGTCGTTATTTACACAAGAACAGACCTGCCAAAAATATTTCGTGTTGTGGTAATAGTCATTATCATCCTAGAGAGAGAAAATGCTACTTTCACAAGTATCTCAGTTAACTTTTTCGTTTAGAAATATTACAACACTATTTGACAACTAGCTATTAAAGCTAGTTAGTTGTTCGTTTTTTACTCAAGAACAGACCTGCCAAACTTGCTTTCGTGTTGTGGTAAAAATCATTATCATCTTAGAGAGAGAAAATGCTACTTTCACAAGTATCTCAACTTTGTCGTTTAGAAATATTACAACACTATTCGACAACTAGTTATTAAAGCTCAGTTGTTCGTTATTTACACAAGAACAGACCTGCCAAAAATATTTCGTGTTGTGGTAATAGTCATTATCATCTCAGAGAGAGAAAATGCTGTTTTCATAAGTATCTCAACTTTGTCGTTTACAACTAGCTATTAAAGCTTAGTTGTTCGTTATTTACTCAAGAACAGACCTGACAAACTTGCTTTCGTGTTGTGGTAAAAATCAGAGAGAGAAAATGCTACTTTCACAAGTATCTCAACTTTGTCGTTTAGAAATATTACAACACGATTCGACAACTAGTTGTCAAAGCTTAGACTTAAAGCTATAATCCCGTCATTTTGGGAGTATTACAACGACAAGAGTTAAGTCCTAGTTTTAGCGATATTTAGTTTGTCTTCGCAAGTGCAGATTAGCACGGACAGATGGCCCAAAATGACATTTTCAGTGGCTTTATTCCAAGTGGTATTTTTAGATAGTGGTTTTAATTGACAATTATTCAACTCAAACGAGATATATATTTACCAAGTCATGTAAAAGCAAATATTTTATCCCAGAATAACAAGGTTTTAGTCAAATAAGAGACTTATTATTAGGATGATATGCATGTGATTGGACCAAGAATCGACAAACCAACCTTTTAAGTAGTTTACTCCCATATATATCGGATTAAAAGCCCACTTATTATAAAATAGGGTATTTTCTTTTTGTAAAATTATTACATGTGTAATTTAATCTACAGTCTTCTGTCGTCTTTTATTTATTTTGTCAGAGCAAAAATGGTCCTTTTTAGTTTTAGTACAAATGTCAAATTTTCGTATTGGAAAAATATCTATTTATCTATTTCGTTCACATTTTAAATTTCATTTTAGCGATTGAAACTGAAGGGATTAAGTGCAAAGAACCTTAAAATCTTTCTCTAAAAAAGTAACAATTTCTTTTACTGTTTTTACCTCAATTCCCTTTTGTTTCAAGCAATGATATTCCAGATATAATTTAATCGGTATTCGTGCTCTTTTCTTTTTTCTTTTCTTTTATTAAAATATCATTTCCATGTGTTTCAAACAATTACGTCCAAGATAATTTAATCGGTATCTCTTGCTCTTTTCTTTTCTATTATTAAAATATCATTTCCATGTGTTTCAAACAATTATGTCCAAGATATATAATTTAATCGGTATCTCTTGCTCTTTTCTTTCCTATTATTAAAATATCATTTCCATGCTATTTTAATTTGCGATATCTTACTATATTTCCTTGATATATATCAAGTTAATCTGATGAGCTGCATCGTGTAAGTTAACCATCTTATTCTAGATGCACCACATTTCCCCTTTTGTTCCTTTGGCGGTTTGATGTCTTTGCCGTTTCCTGGTAACAAAAAAACTGACTGATTTTTTTAAATTTTATTCTTATTTTTATCAGTAATATTGCAAGCTGTTTAAGTTGAGTTTGGTATTTAAAATTATTGGGAATGATAAGATATTTGAGATAGAACGCGCCCTCTGTCTCGCTGTATTAGAAATCAGAGGGCAGTTGGAGAGAGGGTCCTGAAGGGGTAAAATGGGAGCTGGGATTGGCCTTATTTTTGACTGGTCCCTTCAGGACCCTCTAGAGATACAGTCAGCTTATTATCATATCGTTGAAAGTGATCTACGCTTCGTGTTTCTTTATAAAAGACTTCTCTTTTGCTCTACAGCTCCTAGCGTATTTACATCACAGTACATAGCCACGCGAGTCGTTGTCAAGCCCTTAAACCATGATAAAGATGAAGCGTCCATATAAATAGAACAACTGCTTAATTAAGTCTGGTTTTGTATTTTCTAGAAAACAGTAAAATGTAGAACATCTAGCTGTTAAACTAACTATGGACTGCAATGTTTCTGGGAAACAATTGAGTAACCATGTACGATAACTAGCGGTATTTCAAGAAAATAATAGTGTAAAAAGTGCACGATATGTAGCGGCTAAACTATAGTATGGTCTTTGCCCTTTTTCTAGCTAGAAAAAACAATAGCAGCAAACATCTACGATAACTAGCGGCTAAACTGATATGCACTGCGTTCATGTTTTCATGAAAATAATAATAACAATTTACGATAACCAATGGTTTAACCAGCTTCATTTTGATTTCAAACGATCGCTTAGAACAGTGAATGTGGGCGGTGTTGGGGTCATCTAGGAAACAGTTGGAGCAAAAATGTACGATCTCTAGCAGTAAAATTAGTGCATGTGTGGGCTTTTTTTTTTTTTTTTTCAATGGTCAATTTGGAGTAATAAATAGCCAATACTGTTTAGTGTGGACTGCGTCGGTGTTTCTATGAAACACTATAGGCGTAATTAATATACCAAAGCTAGTTTAGACTGCATCGGTGTTTCTAGGGGACAATTTTTTCGACTAAAATGATATCCTAGTGACGTTTTGTACTTCATTACTTATATCATATTAAGAAAAGATGATAAACTGTGCCAGCTTTTAACATGGAGAGACATTTCTTAATTGATGGATAGCCTAAAGGTATTAACTTTAAAAAGTGGATTCCATCATTAATGACTGCAAAAAGACTTGTAGAAGTCATATTTAATTTGATTAAAATTTTCATTGAAATTAAAAGTCTAAATTAAAAGTCTATTGCAGCTATGGACATGAAATGACTCAGTATATGTCATTAGTATAATTGCGCAAGGGAGCGTCATGATATAAATTATCATTGTCATTAAAAAGCCCAAAGGAAATGTTTAGTTCCCTGCCATGTCTGTGCCTGCAAGGTTTAATTAGCAATTAGTACGTAAAAAGGTTGGGAAAGCTCATATCTTGTTGCTAATAGCTTTGTCATTATCAATGTTAAAGAGATTTTTTAAACATTAAAATTTGCATCATCATGGACCAGTGGACCGAAATGAAATATTGCGATCTCGATCCAATCTACCTTTTCTCGTCCACAACCTCAGCCTTGATAGCGTGTGATATATTCTTTACAATTTGACTACAGCTCGCGGTAATTTAAGGAATGTACCCATTATCAAACAATTGAAACACTTTAATATTGCACGAGCTGTAGCCAAATTCTAAAGAATATATATATACTTATTTCAAAAAGGGTTGAAGGAGTGAACGGTGAACGGCGAACGGCGATTGATTATTACACAACACCAGCCCCATATAGCAAAAAAAAATACAGTAAAACCCCGTGTATAAGAACCTAGATTTTTCCAAGTAATTGTATTTCCAAGTCATTGTATTTTCAAGTCATTGTATTTCCAAGTCATTGTATTTCCAAGTCATTTCTCGCCTTATTGTTTGACCATTGGAGAAAGAACTTTGTAAGGGACTTCGTGTCCTATTGTCGTATTCTCCGTGGACTTTGTAATCACGTCCAGAATCATTATAAATAAATAAATAAACAAACAGGTTCTTATATAAATTGTTCTTAACTTGAAATCAGGCTATCTAGGTTCTATTATTCTATTTGAGAGCCACTTGAAAATTATCTGAGGATAAAGTGCCACTTTCGTTAAATAAAGATATTATTATTATTATTAGCATCAATCACTTCATCATTACAACACCTTTCTTCCTATTTTATTTACATACAGGTCAATGCTTTTGCGGCACATGGCTCTTTTTTACAACAACAACAAAAAAAAATGAAAATTTCATAAATCTCTGTACACTCACAATTTCTTGTGGCCATGCGGAATATTCAAATAAGCTCGCAATCTGATTGGCTGATTTGCCGTTGTAAGTATCCAGACAACGGTGCTCTGCGCGAGTTATATAAAAACGTTCTTTTTAGGCTGTTGAATTGGCAATGAGAACTTTGTCCAAGAGACTCGAACACCATGGGGTACTACATTTGTCCAAGTGGTAGGGGTGATTGGTGCTTCTTTAATTTAGGGTTGAAAATATTTTCTTTATAATTTGGCTGTACAACTATGGTTGTTACTAAAAATAGGCTTAGCTTCCAAAAACATCGCACAGTCGGAGTACCTTTCAGGGGTTGACATCAAGACTTTTAATAAGCCTTTCTTATAATTTGGCTGTACAACTATGGTTGTTACTAAAACTAGGCTTAGCTGCCAAAAACATCGCACAGTCGGAGTACCTTTCAGGGGTTGAGATCAAGACTTTCAATAAGCCGTTCTTATAATTTGGCTGTACAACTATGGTTGTTACTAAAAATAGGCTTAGCTGCCAAAAACATCGCACAGTTGGAGTACCTTTCAGGGGTTGATATCAAGACTTTCAATAAGCCGTTCTTGTAATTTGGCTGTACAACTATGGTTGTTACTAAAAATAGGCTTAGCTGCCAAAAACATCGCACAGTCGGAGTACCTTTCAGGGGTTGACATCAAGACTTTCAATAAGCCGTTCTTATAATTTGGCTGTACAACTATGGTTGTTACTAAAAATAGGCTTAGCTGCCAAAAACATCGCACAGTCGGAGTACCTTTCAGGGGTTGATATCAAGACTTTCAATAAGCCGTTCTTGTAATTTGGCTGTACAACTATGGTTGTTACTAAAAATAGGCTTAGCTGCCAAAAACATCGCACAGTCGGAGTACCTTTCAGGGGTTGATATCAAGACTTTCAATAAGCCGTTCTTTTAATTTGACCTCTTTACCTTCCTTGTCTGTTGTCCCATTTCAGATCACGTGACGCTACCCTTGGGAATTGTTTCTTTCACATGTAAATGATAAAACACGCTCATCATAAAAGAGCAATTCTCAAGGGAATGACACTTGGTCTGAAATGGGCAATTTGCACACGGTCGGAGCTAAAGAGGTCTATTACCGCTATCGTTTGGGCAAAGGGAGATTCTCCCGCTCCCCCTCCTTGGGCTCGAATCTCTCCTTCCTGAC
The DNA here is from genome assembly GCA_949775045.1 of Metridium senile. NCBI lineage: Eukaryota > Metazoa > Cnidaria > Anthozoa > Actiniaria > Metridiidae > Metridium > Metridium senile. The sequence continues at coordinate 18,987,165 of OX459098.1, forward strand.
TGACGGAGCTATATATAGTTAGGACCGCTTTCACAATGTGCCGCAGACAAAAGCTTCCACTGCAGACAAATATAATAAGTCAATGTGAAAAAACCTATTAACATAAGGATAACACGGCAGATAAAATATCAGATAAAATAGTTGCCGGAACCGGTTTGGCTACCGCCGATAAACGCTTTGTGAAATTAAAAGGTCTTTAAACGAAAAAACAGAACATTCACCTTTAAAAAAAGGTTGAAGGGGCGAATGGCGATTGCACAACCGAAAGGAACTGTGGGTAATACGAATTTCTTCTTGTTCCTTTCTAAATTACCCAAACAATGCCTCCACCGTTCAGCGAAACCTTCGAGACACCCATTTAAGGTCATTGCTGAATGGTGGAGGCCTTTTTGGATAATTTAGAAAGGAATAAGAAGAAATTTGTATTACCCACAGTTCCTTTCGGTCGTGCACGTAATCGCCGTTCGCCCCGTCAGCCTTTTTGAATTAGGTGTATACCTGCAAGTGTTTGATACATGGGTTATTGATATAAAGGTAATCTAATAGACATTTAATTTCCAGAATTCGCTTGGATGATCACACAATTCAACAACTATAGTTTCAAGTCGAGGTTGGCCTTGATGAATAAAAGAATCAAGTTCAGTCTCGACTTGGAACCTTTGTCTTGATATCATGCATCGAAGCGAATTCAAGAAAGGTCTACTAGATTACCTTTATATTAAATAATGGGTTATTATGAAACAACTACATCGCAGCCATCAGGCTGAGTTGCGTGATTACAAAATATAATTAAATAGTATAATAAATCACTTTTTTAACGTCTCAATGTATTTAGGCAGTGGCTAATTGGGGACACTCACACTCACTACCTCTACGTTAAATATTTTAGCACACAACTCCGCTCATATGATAATAACGCCCGTAGTTGATTTTGATTACTTTTGGCCAGGATGCGACAATTTGTCTCCACAATGGATTATCATCATGAGAAGCGGCAAGGTGATTTAATGAACAAAGCAAGATGTTGTCTAGGCTCCTCTATAGGCCTGGCGTCTCTAGACGTAATATCGTGCTAAGTTTCACGTAGTCAGTGTTCGTCACCTTTTTAATTGTTTACTTGTTAAGATCTTTTTACAGATGCTACTCTACTATATGTGAGTTGAGTTTGTTTGATATGTTCTTCTCTCTAGCTATGTTTTTCTCCGGGTTAATTGAACACAGCGAGATGTTGTCTAGGCTCCTCTACAGGCCTGGTGTCTCTAGACTTTATATCGTGCTACGTTTCACGTAGTGTTCGTCATCTTTGTTTACTTGTAAAGATATTTTACAGATGCTACGTTGGTGGCATAATCGTATACTTGGGGTTGTAAGGGGGGAGGAGTATGAATCTTGTTCAGTCACGGAAAATAAAATGGCCGGTTCACATTTTACGAAAAATAAAATAACGTTTCTCTTTTCCCAAATTAACCCTTTAACACCCTGTGCACTGTCCTAGCCTGCGTTGCCTGGCGGTCGGCGGAGTTGCGAAGAAGACTGGCGACGAGCTGGTATTATGTGCGTTGTTGGGGTCCCTGTGTTGTTCGTGCGAATATTGCCTCAGCACTTTGTCCCTCAGGATCTATTTTCATTGTTTAGCTAAGAACAATGGAGTTCTATTGATCCCATATCTTAATCATCGACCGAGGGACAATGGCCAGTGAGAATATATTACTATATTACTAAAAATAACTTCCCACAATACATCAAGAGGAGCTTCATTTCGTCGAACACAGACCTACCTGTTTTCTACCACCTTATAAAAACACACAAGCTCCAACAAGAAATCAATATCAGACCCATCGTATCAAACATACATGGACCAACTCAGCGCATCTCATGGTTACTAGCGAGACTACTGAAACCCCTGCTCAACAACGTTCCGGCACATCTCCAAAGCAGTTTAGACCTAATCAATAAGATCCAAGCTAGAAGTCCAACCTCCAACCAAGATTTCCCGTACCCCTTTAGCCTCGACGTCACCGCACTATATACTTCCATTCCTGTTAGAGAAGCTATCGAGAACGTCACAGACAGAATCGGCACATCAATCATCAATCATTTCAACGGCGAAGACATCAAGAACTTACTTACAGTGGTTCACCTTCAAATCTACTGTCTATCTCTAAAACCAAGGGCTACACAGGGAGCCCGGCTTTTGGTTGCTTTTGCGTAAGATAAAAAATCGCGTAGCTTTTTGGGGATTCCTGTGGTTTTTAGGAGATTAGCGCTACATATCGTGACCTTTGTAAACAGTTTACGTAATCTATGAAATCCGACCTCAGTAATGGGAGAGTCGTTGGCGTGTAATCAGATCGGTAGTAACGCACTCGCATAGAGTACACTAAGGGGTGGACCATTAGAAGTTGGGGGAGGGGGGGTGGCAATTTCCAAAATAAAAAACGTGCAAGGCCAATGCGCCCCAAAAAAAAATCCTGCACAGAGCCAAGCTAAGAACCTTGAGGGGTAGCGAATGCTAAAATTTTAAAATCCGAGCCTGAGATTCTAGAAATATATCAGCTCATGCATTTATTGTATTTAAAAATTCTAGACTCCGAGACATCAAAAGCACGAAAATCCGAGACTCCCGGGGAGACTTTAAGACATCAAAAACAGTTGTTTTCGCTTTGAATTTCAGAGAACAAAATTCTGTAAAAAAAAAAAAAAACGTGCAAGACCTCTCTGGTCGAAAAAAAAATCTTGCACAACCCGTGCGGCGAAAAAAAATAACCTACACAAAAATATTGTAGCGCTAATCCCCTAGGCACCACAGGAATCCCCAAAAAGCTACGCGATTTTTTATCTTACGTAAAAACAACCAAAAGCCGGGCTCCCTGTGGGGCTACCCATGGGATCTAATGTATCAGGCATACTAGCCATCCTCTTCATGGACAAACTCGAGAGAGTCGCATTATCATCCTCCACTCACATTGACCACTACAGCAGATATGTAGATGATGTCTACCTTCAAACCAAAGACGAAGCTAGCGCTAACAGATTCCACGAAGAGATCAATAGCATCCACACATCGATCAATTTCGAGATTGAATATCCTAAACAAACACCTGATGGATACTCACTTTCGTTATTAGACTTCAACGTCACCATTAAGACCAATGGAGAAAGTTCCTTTGATTTTTTTCAAGAAGAAAGCTAAGAAACCGCTGTTTGTCCATTACAGATCAGACATCCCGCTATCAACAAAAAAGAACGTCATTAGGAATGAGCGTAAAAGAATTGAAGAGAGATGCAGCCTACCTTGTACCAAACAAACACGCCTTGATGAACTAGACCAAATCTTGGAAATGAACGGATACCCTAAACATGTCATTGAAAGTACAAAATCGTCAAGAACACAACATCCCACAATGCCGCACCCTCAAAACACCAAATGGCTATACCTAACGACACCGTACATCTCCGACAATCTAGACCTTAAACTCAAAGACATCTTCAAACAAGAAGGCTTCAATGTGAGAATTGTCCACAAATCCTCCTCACTCCGCCAAGCCCTCAAACCCAAGTCAACACCTGCTAAGTGCACACTTAAAAACTGTACCATTGCGTCAACTAAACTCTGCTTCAAGAAGTGTGTCGTTTACAAAATCACATGCTCGAAATGTCATTCCATATACATTGGTAGCACCATACGACACCTCACGACCGCATTAAAGAACACACAACATCCAGCAAATCATCTATCTACAAACACATCAACACTTGTCAATGTACTAAAGAAACACTACTAATTTCCATCATCGACAACGAGAGAGATCCATTGAACCTCAGAATTCTAGAGGCATTCTATATTAAGAAAAACAAGCCTACCATCAACTCCCGTGAGGAAAGCAGTGAACTAGATCTACTATTGTTTTAATCTTTACGGTTGATCAACCACACGCGTATTTAGAACATGTAAATATTTAATCATTTAGTCTGTGATGATGCCGTTGACGGCGGAAGCTCAGACCCTCAATAAATACATTTATATAGTAGCAAGGCCTCACTCGATCACTCATTTAATATTACTATATTGTTTGGCAAAGAGTTCTTTAAAAAACGCATCGATTGATTCACGTCAACACTACCGTTTTGCTCCGTTTTCGACCGTCCACACTTATACGCTCAAAAATAATCGAAAGGAATACAGGGACCCCTAAATCAATTAATAATTGTTTAAAATCGCGAACAAAATCGCGCAAATGCAATTATCCGCCGCTTGGGTTTCCTGTGTTGACTAGCACTTATTTTATTGTTGGGTTTCCTGTGGTAAGAGTGCCCTTGCACTGCTCTTGCACTGCAAATTGTCAACATTTGTCATCTCACCCTCATCTCACCGAACAACGTGCCACAGGAAGCCCAACATTGAATTTTATTAACACAGGAATCCCACGTGATTTTCATCAATCATGCGCACGACAATAAAATTACTAAAGCACAATTTTTTATTTCATTTTTTTTATAATTATAGATTGATTAGGGGTCCCTGTGAAACGATGGTAAAAAAGTAGAGGTAAAAATGTAGAGGTAAAAAAGTAAACATTACCTGAGATACCTGCCTGCACTTGTAGCTTTCGCACAATTTCAGCACGCACGCACATTAATTGTACGTAGGTTTGCGCGTGCAACACACTAATGTTGGCGCGTGCGAGAGATCGCGAAATAAGTGGTACGTTATCATTTGAAATCAAGCGCGCGCAATCCGTTGCGCTGGGTTTTTTTAAAAGCAGCAACTTTTCTTTGCGATTTTCAATAACTATGTATACTACAAGGAATCTTTCTGTGCAGTTTGCTGGCGATAAGACCCAGATATTTCTACTTCAAGATAGCAAGGGCTTTCATGTTATACTTCGAATTCTTCCTACGAAGAAGGCTGACATAAAAGAGAAAACAGAAGAAGATAACAGCTCTAAAAGAACAGTTACTCCGGATAATACATCACCAGGGCTGACTCCCAAAGCTAAAGGAACACATCGTGGCAATGTTTATGGAATGAACAACAAGCAAACAAGTAAAGCAGTGGTAACTTTAAAGAGCAAATCCCCGTCGCTATCAGCTGCAAGGTCTATCAACTACTACTTTCTTACAGGATTGCTGCATATCAGCGAGAAAAACGTGCTATCGATACTCGAAATCGCTCTACGACTAGGGCTAACTGTTGTACAGGAAGCTTGTATGGTGCTTCTTTCTAAATCACTTACTGTTGGAAGCTGGGATGAAGTTTTACGCCTCTCTCAAGACTACCATAATCGTACTTTGAAAAACGCCTTCACACAGTTTACAAGTCAGCACATTTCGAAGTGTTTAACGAGAAAAGATGTGATTACTCTAGCAGGCGCTTTAACGCACAGTAATGTTGATCGTCAGAGTTTGAAATGTCTTTTAAAGCGATGCCAAACTAGCCGTAGTTCTAGAAACATGGTGAAAGTCCTGTTTGAGATGATGAACAGTGAAGCAAAGATGTTGGAAGGTTGTTTTAAAGAGTATCTCCAAAACGACGATAATATTCTGGCGATTGAAGGTATAGACGAAAACGACGATACGCAAACTGTTCAACAAGCAAGAAGCATTGAGGAATCTCAGGCGCAAAAGAGACATGATGTTAATCCTTTGTTACCAAACGAATCTCCAAAAGCTGCCAGCAATACATTTTTTCTTCAATCTATCATCTCGCCAAGTTCACACCAAATTAAAATGATTATTGCAAACGAACAGAAGTCGGAAACAGACGGTGCTTCACTGAACGACGCTCATTTGCTGAAAGAGTCTGCCAAAACCGCCTGCAAAACTACTACTAGTAAAACCATCAATTCACCAAGTTTACATCGAAGGACTTTCATCAAGTCTGGAGTCAAAACAAACGAAAAACAAGCTAAAATAGATGATGTTTCTTTGGGCTTGGACATTTTACCAATGTACTCGTTAAAGAACTTAGAGAAAACTTCACATCCCGAATCAACCACCGCGCCGGGTTTGCTTTTGATTTCTGGAGGCATTCTCAACGAACAAAACCCACAACCAACTAACTTAGTATTCATGTACAAACAAACTAACGATCAATGGTTTAAAATGCCATCCATGAGTCACCAAAGGTACAATCACTCCATAGTTACTATAGGTGATACGGTAATTGCTATAGGTGGAAGCACAGCGTGCAGGGACAACACGGTTATCGATGCAAAGAGAGACATTAGTGTCAGTGATACTATGTACAGAAACAAGTTGCTAAACCCGACACAGACAAACACGGTGGAGCAGTTTTCGATGAAGGGTGATGCATGGAGAGAAGCTCGCTCGATGATTCTGTCCCGTGAGGAGCATTGTTCGGTAGTGGTTGGTGACCAGGTGTACACCATTGGCGGCCATGATGGTATATGTCAGTTATGCTCTGTCGAAAGGTAACACCTTATAGTAGCAAATGAATGTAGATGGTTTATGTGATGGTATATGTCAGTTATGCTCTGTTGAAAGGTAACACCTTATAATAGCAATGTAGATGGCTTATGTGATGGTATATGTCAGTTATGCTCTGTTGAAAGGTAACACCTTATAATAGCAAATGAATGTAGATGGTTTATGTCAGTGATGGTATATGTCAGTTATGCTCTGTCGAAAGGTAACACCTTATAATAGCAAATGAATGTAGATGGTTTATGTCAGTGATGGTATATGTCAGTTATGCTCTGTTGAAAGGTAACACCTTATAGTAGCAAATGAATGTAGATGGTTTATGTGATGGTATATGTCAGTTATGCTCTGTTGAAAGGTAACACCTTATAATAGCAATGTAGATGGCTTATGTGATGGTATATGTCAGTTATGCTCTGTTGAAAGGTAACACCTTATAATAGCAAATGAATGTAGATGGTTTATGTCAGTGATGGTATATGTCAGTGATGGTATATGTCAGTTATGCTCTGTTGAAAGGTAACACCTTATAATAGCAATGTAGATGGTTTATGTGATGGTATATGTCAGTTATGCTCTGTTGAAAGGTAACACCTTATAATAGCAATGTAGATGGTTTATGTGATGGTATATGTCAGTTATGCTTTGTTGAAAGGTAACACCTTATAATAGCAATGTAGATGGTTTATGTGATGGTATATGTCAGTTATGCTTTGTTGAAAGGTAACACCTTATAATAGCAATGTAGATGGTTTATGTGATGGTATATGTCAGTTATGCTTTGTTGAAAGGTAACACCTTATAATAGCAATGTAGATGGTTTATGTGATGGTATATGTCAGTTATGCTTTGTTGAAAGGTAACACCTTATAATAGCAATGTAGATGGTTTATGTGATGGTATATGTCAGTTATGCTCTGTCGAAAGGTAACACCTTATAATAGCAATGTAGATGGTTTATGTGATGGTATATGTCAGTTATGCTTTGTTGAAAGGTAACACCTTATAATAGCAAATGAATGTAGATGGTTTATGTCAGTGATGGTATATGTCAGTTATGCTCTGTCGAAAGGTAACACCTTATAATAGCAATGTAGATGGTTTATGTGATGGTATATGTCAGTTATGCTCTGTCGAAAGGTAACACCTTATAATAGGAATGTAGATGGCTTATGTGATGGTATATGTCAGTTATGCTCTGTCGAAAGGTAACACCTTATAATAGCAATGTAGATGGTTTATGTGATGGTATATGTCAGTTATGCTTTGTTGAAAGGTAACACCTTATAATAGCAATGTAGATGGTTTATGTGATGGTATATGTCAGTTATGCTCTGTTGAAAGGTAACACCTTATAATAGCAATGTAGATGGTTTATGTGATGGTATATGTCAGTTATGCTTTGTTGAAAGGTAACACTTATAACTTGTAATAGCAAGTGAATGTAGATGGTTTATTTGATCATCCTGGTTATATAACAATTTATCAACATACCTTGCTCCAAACCAAGGGAAGGAGGGGGGAGGGTATCGGTCTGGTTATAACAATTAATCCTGGTTATAACAAAAATTATTAATGCAAAAAAGCGATGGGAGAAGGCACTGGAAACGAGGTTGATTGATGCCAATATTCTATAAGGCGCATCGTGAGTTTTGGTGAGGTATTTTTGCCCTTAAAGAAAATGAAAACCAGAATAGTTTGAATTGAAATTTACATCTTTTGGTGCTGTAACGCGGTTCAAAACATCCCTTTTTTGCTAAAATCAACAAAATATTAAAACCCTATGGAAACCCTATGAAAACCCTATGAAAACCCTATGAATACCCTATGAATACCCTATGAAAAGTGTATAAAACCCTATGACTGGAATGCCCTATGAAAAGCCTATGGGGCCTCTGCCCTGTAGAGCTACATGCAAGAAAAAGTATAAAAATATAGGTATAAAAATATAAAAGTATAAAAATATATAGTTTGATAAAAAAAATATAGTTAGATAAACACACACACGCAGGGAAACTACATATTGAAATGATGATGATGATCTTCACGGTAAATAACGCAATTAGAAAACGTTTAACCTAGTTATAAATAGTTTGATCTATTTATCAATTAAAGGTACAACACGACTAACAAGAAGTGGTCACTGGAGAAGCCAATGTCAAGACTACGTACTGGCGCTAGTGCTGTAACTGACGGTCGCTACATCTACATCATCGGTGGTTATGATGGATTAAAGTGGCTCAACACCATCGAATGCTACGATACATTGGACCAGGCCTGGTTACGTGAACAGTTCCCGCCCATGGCAGAGAGGCGTGGCTATGCAGGGGCAGAATTGTTACACAGTGATATTTACGTGTTCGGTGGTACAAACGATTATGATAACCTAAAAACCTGTGAGGTTTTTAACGTTAAGATTAAGGAATGGAGAAGAGGACCAGCTATGAACGAACCGAGGTTAAACGCTGGACATTGTGTTTTAGATGGGAGGGTTCTTGTCCTGGGAGGAGAGTCTAACAGCGAGTTTTTAGATACCATAGAACAGCTTGATATAGTTGAATGGAAATGGGAACCTTTTAACAAAATGCCTGTCAAAGTAGCCGGATTGCAGTGTACTGTAGTAGCAGCTAATTAAATCTATGTAAATAACCAATGTTGTATATAAGTTTTATAGTTTTATAATTTTATGCTTTATATCTTGTATTATTATTTTGTATTTAAGTATTATTTGAGGGCCACGTGTATGTTAGTTTAACAACTATTTGGCGTTACCCTCTTTAAATAAAGCCGTTATTATCACCCTAACGTAAGTCGATTCGACACCTCAACTTCAATGGGTTTATAGTCATCTAATATACACCGTCACCGTTTCCGAGAAACTTTGTCACCCGTGAAGTGAAAAGCCTACAAGCTAGGCTAGGGAATTATGGGTTACCTATGTATACTTTATTAGAACGCAGACATTTCATGGCCACATTGCTACACTTGTCAATATGCTATTGAGAAATCAGTGTCCGTTTTGACTTAAATTATCAAACCACAGGCAGCCCAAGCTCTGAATTACGTCATTGAATATGCTTGTATATTGGTGAATAAAGACTCGAATTACTGCAGTTTCAGTATCTTCACTTTATTCTTCAGTATGTTCACTTCATAATTTGAATAAAATACAAACTTTGTGGCATGCTGTTCTATGAATGTTATATTGTCTATGTGTGTCGTTTTTTACGCGAAAAACGACTTATTTCGGGGTGAAATTGAAGTTTTAGTTTGACCTACCTCACCACTTACTATTAGACTGGTGGTTTAAGTACTCCAAAAAAGCAATGACTTATAATTCATATTTATGCATTTGTAGTAATGCTCTAAGTCACGCAAGGTTTTTCATTCATTGATATTGGCCCTTCTCAATCACTAGTGTTGTTCAACAACATCATAAACAATTTCTTCTTTCTTTCCTCTGGTACTGACTTGCAAAATGGGTGGCCAAGTTTCTCGTGCTGACTTTGAGTGGTCGTACACAGACGAGCCTCATGCAAGCAGACGCAAGGAAATACTTGGTAAGGACGGATGAACAACTTTTTACGTCGCTATTTTGTTTTTGTAATGCCAATTGTAGCGGCTAATTTTCCCAATTTTTCTTTGCATTTGACAAACTGATGTTGCGTTTTAATCACAATACAATTTAGGATCGAGAAAATTTAATCTAGTTTGTGTAGTTTTTGAGAAGAAATACTTGCTAAGGATGAAAGCATTTGAACGCAGTTATTTTGTTGGTGTAGTGCTCATTGTAAAGGCTGTTTCTTTGTGTTATTGTGTTTTAATCACAATACAATGTAAGATCGAGAAAATGTAAGATAATTTGTGTAGTATTTGACAAGAAATATTTGGTAAGGATAAACAACTTGTAATAATTTGTCTTTGCATTTGACAAAATATTATTGCGTTTTAATCAAAATACAATGTAAGCTAATTTGTGTAGTTTTTGACAAGAAATACTTGCTAAGGATGAAAACATTTGAACGCGCGCCGTTATTTTGTTGGTGTAGTGCTCATTTTTAAGGCTTATTTTACTTTGCATCAATTTAACAAAATATTATTGTGTTTTAATCACAATACAATGTAAGAAAGCGAAAATTCAAGCTCATTTGTGAAGTTTTTGAAAAGAACACTAAATTTGAGAGGAACTGGGGGCTGAATAATGTGCAGCGAACGCCCGAGTGAATGTTATGTGGTTCCTGTAAGCAAAACAAATTGGGTCGTGACTATTGTCACGTTGGGTCTTATCTATTTTAAACATTATTTACTCCAAATAACAAGCGCATTATTTGTTGAACTTGCTGCAGAAAGCATGAAATCACTCTAATAATTACCCAGGTTTGTTTTTTGTATGATAGAAAATAGAATTAGGTTTCGTGTTTGAAGGCAATATTAGTATCAGTATTAACTACGTAATATATATTTTTTAAAGTTTTGGGTTGTTTTGAACAGGAAAATTGAGGTAAAATCGATTATTTAGAAGAAAAAACCGTCAGGACTGATTTAGAATTATTATTTATTTATTTATTTAATACTAAAATATACTTGTTATCGATATTGTTATTATTAATTATCATTACATACTATCATTATTCAGTATCTCGGCTTATGAATATTCATTGTTATTCATCTCTGTTCTACACTGATGCATGCCGCGTCGTTGCTTTCAATAACAAGGCCAAAGCCCTTATATATGTCATCATCAAGCATGTAGAGATTTTGTCTGCGCATGCGTTAGTTTTGATGCTAAAATTCCTTTTCACGTCGAATGAAAGAATTTTATGCTGACAAGGAACATTTGGTTTGCAATCTCATCTTTCACAATTATGTTCATGAACCGAATTACTGAGACATAAAATGTTGACTGTCTACTAGTGCGCTGTAGTTAATTATTTCAATCGAACAAACTCCGGATTGCAAAATATCACACGTCACTGAGTCCGACCAAAGTGAAAAGAAAGACCAGAACTGCGTACTTTCAAGTAGCATGTTGGACGATAAACCAATGTGCAGGTCAAAACTTTTAGTAGAAGTTATAACCAACACGCTACTTTGTGCTTTGCATTATATTAGGAGATATTAGACGCCTTAGATCGTCAAGTAAACCGGCGTGTTGATGTCAATATCACCAATATTGAGTGCGAACTTCTCGCAATTCATCATAGAATTTTTATATCTTAAACATCGTGCCCCAAAAAAACGTTTAAAGAAATTGACATTTCCATGTTTACTTTTCGCAAAACTATGCTATTTTTGTAGAAACTCGTTGTCCCTGGATATGATTTCAAGCAATGTTTACAACATGGTTTAGGCCCTGTTTCACTGTGATAAATTTGACGAACTTCAACAACCTGTATTCTATAATCTAAAAGATTTATCTAGAATGTAATTATATATTTCGATTTTATGGGAGCCATTAAGGTTTTTGCCTATAAAGCCAACTTTAATTCTTAATTCAAGAATAAAAAATAGTTCGCTAAAATTTGCATGTTGTTTTGAGCGAAAATATGCATAAAACCACGTACACAAAATCGCTTTGGATCACCGGCATTGCGGGACCAAAAGTTACTACCTAAAAAGCTTAGTTTTGCAAAATATAAACATGTAAAAAGTTATTTCTGAAGTAAATTCGCTGGGGCACGATGTTTAAGATATAAAAATTCTAAGATGAATTCTAAGGATTTCGCACGCACTCGAGGTAACCAAGGCAGTTTTATTGACGATCGAGGGCGTCTAATATCTCCCAATATGATTAAATACAAACAGTATCGTGTTGGTAATGACTTATACTGTTATGTTTACCTAATAGATTAAATTAGCGCCCAAACTTGTATTCGAAAGTTCGAAGTTCTGGTCCTTTTATCCACTTTTGTCAGACTTTGACGTGTGATATTTTTCCATCCGGAGTTCCCGGAGTTTGTTCGATTGAAATAATTAACTACAGCGCACTAGTAGACGGTCAACATTTGATATCTCAGTAATTCGGTTCTTGAACATGGTTGTTCAAGATGAGATTGCAAACTAAATGTTCCATGTCAGCATAAAATTCTTTCATTCGACGTGAAAAGGAATTTTAGCATCAAAACAAACGCATGCGCAGACAAAATCTCTACATGCTTCATCATCATATATGATCTATTTATAACTAGACGCTCTATGAGCGTGAAGTCAGGCTAGTCATAAAATCAACACAGGAGACTAAACAATTCTACTTTGGGCTTCCTGTATTCGTTCCCAAAGCATCATGGGGGCCTATACGCGACATGACAGATACATACATACATACATACATAGATTGGCTAAAAGGTAAACCTAGAGTCGAGTCTTCTAGCCCGACTAATAATCATCTTATAACTGTTTTCATTAACCTGTGAAACAAAGTGTATTAGTTAAAGCGTTATAGTCAAATAACAACAAAAGAACACAATGGAAATAAGGTGCATTAAAGAGTGATACATTAAAGTGTGTTTCACAGGTCAATAAAATCGCCTCTATTATGATTATATGATAATTACTAATAAATAAATAAAAAATAGAAAAGGATACAATACAAAAATAATAGTAAAAAAAAATAACAAAAATAAATAAATTAAATACATTGAAATCAGAAGTGTCTTAACTTTTTACTAATCATTAATTATTAATTATCAATCATTAATCATTAATGATTCTGTTAATTATTTTGGCCAAACTAAGTTCAGTTTTTCTGTTTTGTTTTTTCTTTCGAGGTAGTTTAAGTTATACTTGCTTTCACAAATGTTTTCCAAAATAATTAACGAGTCCATATAAGCAAAAAAAACTGTTAAAACACAAAGCAAATATTATTATTACCTACATCATCGTCTACACAACAAAATGATATCCTCGATCGATCGAGAGCATATAGAGAGCACAAAAAAATTTAAGTTATAATAAGCAAATATTATTGAGCTCCTCCCAGGGGGTGCATGCTCCCATGTTCCCTTGATCCTTTTGCATTTTCTCCCTTGTTTCCCACACAGGGACCCCTAATCAATCTTTAATTGTAAACAGATGAAATAAAAACTTGTGTTTAAAAAATATTTCTGGGTGCCCACGGTTTTTGATTCGCACTGTAAATTTGAAGATTGTCAAATGTTTCTTGTTGTTTAATTTCAGCTAAATACCCCGAAATCAAGAAATTGATGGGATTCGACCCTAACTTTAAATACCAAGTACTCGTCTTTGTCGTCCTGCAACTGTTAACAGCCTACGTGTTCAAAGATCTTTCATGGCCTTGGCTGATTGTCATGGCCTATCTATTTGGTGCTATCATCAATAATGGGCTGTTGGTCGCTCTTCATGAGATTTCTCACAACATCCCATTCGGTAATGCCAAGCCACTTCATAATCGACTCTTTGGTTTCGTTGCTAATCTACCTCTTGGTATCCCATGTTCTGTGTCGTTCAAGAAATGGCATGTCGATCATCACCGTTACCAAGGAGACGTTGATATGGATCCTGACTTGCCAACGGAGTGGGAAGCAAAGTTCTTCTCTAACACCGCCACTAAAGTACTCTATGTCTTCTTGATTCCATTTTTCTATTCACTTCGCCCAGTTTTTGTAAACCCTAAAAAGCCTCTCCCACTGGAGATAGCCAATGTAATAGTGCAGGTCGCGTTTAATGGTTTAGTTGTGCATCTCTTTGGTGTGAAGTACCTCGTGTTTTTAATCGCATCGACTCTGCTGGGCATGGGACTACATCCTGCTGCTGGACACTATATTGCCGAGCACTACATGTTCGTCAAGGGTCAAGAAACCTTCTCATACTACGGCCCCTTGAATTGGGTAACCTTCAATGTTGGCTTCCATAATGAGCATCATGATTTCCCAAGTGTCCCTGGTTCAAGACTGCCACTCATAAAGAAGATTGCACCAGAGTACTATGACAACTTGGCACACCATGATTCATGGACCAGGGTTATTTATGAGTTCATAACAGATCCTCGCATTGGCCCATATGCACGAATCAAACGTAAAGGTCAAGGGAAGAAAGATGAAAAAGTCCCACATCATCAAGACTGACGAACGTAACTGCTAATAACTCAAGTAAAACGGCTGTTCATATACTGTTCATATAGTGTAATGTAAAGTAAGCTCAAGTATTAAATAGGGCTTATCATAGAGGGGTGGCGAGACCCGCCTAGACGACGACACGCCAAGACCCTTGGGGTGGGTGAGGAATTAGCAAATGTTCACTTGTTTTGCTACCCCCCCCCCCCCCTTTTCAACCAAAAAGATTTTTAGGACCCCCCTTACACTTTGAGGAAATATTTCGTACTTTTCGTATTTCTCATCAGTTAAGTCCCCCCATTTACTCATCCATCCCCCCCCCCCCCCCCCCCCTCCTATAAATAATGAACGTTCACCAATGGGTTTTACAATTAACTATATATACAGACTGCCAATATCAATCAATATTACTTTATTAAAAATAAGGTCCAAACTTCTAGCTGTCTACGGAGACTACAGAGATCCATACTCAGGGTCTGAAAATAATTGAGGAAGAGGGGCTATCTTTGTAATTACATCTGATTTAAGTAAATAAATGATATTATAAAAGATTTTGTGTAAAAATTGAACATCAATTGTTATTGTTTTATGACGTTGAGTCTCCCCCGCGCCGTTTTTAGTTTATGTGTCGTTGCGTGACGACCCCTAACAACGGCTGGGGGAGACTATTGACTGCATGGCTGACGTTTTACGTTCTTATTGTAACTAGATCTTCAATCACCGTCCTTTAGCCTGCGTTGCATCTGTAATTTTCTTCGTAAAGAAAGAAAACTGGCTCCGGATGCCACGCAGGCTACATCCTCGGGAACCAGGGTTGTAACTGTCACTCGTTCCCTTTGGGCTCCCACAAGTTGTGCAGTCCCTTGAAGTCTTAAATAACCTAAATATTGATTTCTTTGCGGAGTTTATCTATATATGCAGAGTATGCTAACAACATTCGCTTTGCTCCAGCAAATTATTATATCTATTGTATTGCAGAAGGCGAAGTGATGTGACTCTGCAATCAGGGGGTAAAGGGTTATTTCGAGAAACGAAAATGGCCCTTTTTAATTGATCGAGAAACGTGAAATGGCCTTTTCGTGACCGTGAAACGTGATTTGAGTCAACACTGAGAAACGTGATTAACAAGATTTAGTCTCCGATATTCGAGATTTAGCACAAATCCGTGAAACGTGATTTGGTCTACATCACTTCGAGGCCAAAATAGATCGTGATATAATTCCATAACGTTTAGGATTGTCAAACATGTTATGAAATTATATTATATGCTGTACAGCACATTTCTCAGCTATATACAGTGTAGAGTCTTCATGTATTGTACGTTTTGTTTCGTGAAACGTGAAACGCGATCCGTATCCCCAAACCCCCTCCACCCCCACCCCCGTCCCGCCTTTACCACCCTGTACAATTTACCAATGTAACAGCACTTTATAAGCTGAGCATTCGAGACTTGCTTATTCGAATCTCTTTTTTTCAGCCGATGCAGAATCTACTTGATAATTTGTAGGAATAGTATATCACACTATGGTCACTATGCCACTTGCTCCCGGGGGGGGGGGGGGGGGGTACTCCCTTTGTCCAAGTGGTAGGGGTGATCGGCGGAGATTTTGAAAATGACCCCTAAAAGGTACGCTCAGATACAAATAAAGCAGAGTAAAAACGACCCTTAGAACTGATTTTTGAGGCAAATCTCTAAATGGACCCTAAAAGGTACGCACTGGAAATATTTTAACCCTAAAAGGTACACCGATCACCTCCCCCCCCCCCCCCCCCCCCCCCGGGCACTTGCTACTGCAAATTTTGCAGAAATGTTAAAGGATTATAGTCTCAAAGCATTCGATACTTCGTTTATCCCGAATGAGCTCGAAAGCAACTCGATATGTCCCGATGAGTTAAATCTCTCTAGCTCCGGGAAATCTCCCATGCCGAAATGTTTTAATGGATTATAGTCTTGTAGCATTCGAGACTTCGTTTATCCCGAATGAGCTCGAAAGCAACCCGATATGTCCCCGATGAGTTGAGCTTGCTTCTGCAAATCTCTTTAAATCTCCTGTGCAAAAGCCGTTAAAGAGGATTATAGTCTTGTAGCATTCGTTTATTCGATTATCCCGAATGAGCTCGAAAGCAACCCGATATGTCCCCGATGAGTTAAACTTGCTTCTGCAAATCTCTTTTTAATAGCTCCGGGAAATCTCCTATGCAGAAATGTTAAAGGATTATAGTCTCAGTCGTAGCATTCGAGACATCGTTTATCCCGAATGAGCTCGAAAGCAACCCGATATGTCCCCGATGAGCTGAACGTGCTATCAATGACGAAGTAACACAATCTACTTCAATCGGGAAAGTTCAAGAAACATCTCGACAGACGATATCTGTTACTATTGTGACGTCACTTTGTAAGGTCAGCATATCTAATAAGCAGTTGTCAGCAGACTTCAGTGAGGAAAGCTTCTCTCGCAGTTTTAGGGTCAGTCTCGAGCCGATCCGGGGATCTTTAACAACTTCCGGATCCGTTTTTTTTTAAATAACTCGGATGCTAACTAAGCAAAATAAAAAAAAATAAAAACTCGATGTTTTTTATATTGGAATTGTTGGCTAGTACAATAGACAATACATATTTTCATTGGAAATCAAGACGATTTAGAAAACATTGTAACTAAAGCTTGACAATTAATAACTCTTTAAGTTATAGTTGTAAAAATTTAGACTGGCCTGCGCTTTACATAGCTTTTTTGGGTTTAAGGACACCAACGCTGATAGTCTTTTTTTAAGACACACGAATCCAGACGGTCAAAACGTGCAAGGTTAACGTTTGAACCCAAATGTAACTTCAGTAAACGTTGCAATCATCCAGGTTAGACTAGGTACTGATGTATAGTATTGAGAAAGACTGTTGATATTGATGTCTGGTGTTTCTAAGTTCTATGAAATGAATTTGCTCAGTTTAGTTGAAGGTTCAGACATCAATAGTCAACATCAATAGTCTTTCTCAAGACTTCATGTACACTGGGATAGTCACGTACAACTAGCCAACGTAATGCTTTTTAACCTGCGCTATTAGGGGGCGTTAGGGTTTGCGATGATACGAATTTGCGTTATTTTTGGTGCGGTTTTGCGGGGGTTTTCACAGATATTAGCAGTTGCGGTTTTACAAATCTTGGGGTCGCGGTTTTTAGCAAATTTTGGTGTGATTGGCGATTTTGGAAATACAATAAAAAGCCGGTTCAAAGCTCAGTTGGTTCAAGTGTTTATAAAGGGCTTGTAAGTAATGTGTACCCGATATCCCAGCGATTAACAAACAACGTCATTGAGATCCACCGTACTGCAAGAAAATAATATTAAATAATTCGAGTAATTCGGCAAATTACAACAGCTTGGGCTTATAAAGAGAAAAAATAAATATACTATTTATCTAGTTTACTCGCTAGTTTCCACTAAAAAATTAATATATTGTTAAACAAATATTTGGAAATATAATGACACTGTTGCGTGCTTATCGAGGCATATGCATTGCATGTCAGCTAATCAAGAGAATAATTGATACAGAAAAAAAATGAAAACAAGTTTATTGTTAAAAAAAATCAAAATTAGACCTTGCATATTTTACATTTTAATGATGTTTTTCAAGCTAGAAGTTAACAGTTAACTTGCCAACGGTGACGTAAAAAGGTTAAAGAATAATAATTGTTTTGATTATTTTAGAACAAAAGCAGGGCGTATTTCGTCAAAAACAAACTAAAAATATATATAACTTGTAACAGAAAACAGCCAAACTTCACCTGCGCTAGAGCGCTGTTCGTCAACAAAAACTGTTTTTTCTTCGCGGTTTTCACAACAAACATAGACTTTTACGATTGCTAATTAGCTAGATTCTCTGAGCATTTTTGCACGGTTTAAGATGCAGTTAATTAGAACCAACAACAACACCCATAGAAGAGCTTTGCCTTAAGATTTTTACTCTAGTGTATCAAATCCTCGTGTGGGATGTTGACCTCTAACTTATTACATGATTTAAAAACATCACATGTTTACAAATACGGACGAAAATACTTATTTCTTGACTATCTTTTGCATGTTTAAAAATACTAGTTTTATCATCCTTCCAAACGTAAAAGGCAGGCGAGAATACAATCTTCACTCGGCTAGCTGTTTTCTGGTGGTACAATGTTGTTCCAGATGCCGACAGGTTGTGCTAATTTTCGTCGATTTTAGGAGCAATTTTTTGTGATGATTTTTTTTTCAAAATGATCGAAAATGTACTTATAACCTGGATTTATTCAATAAACTAATATTACTTGAATGAATGTATCTTTACAAGCACAAGAAAAGTTGTATTATCTTTAAAAAAAAACGCTCAACAGCGCGCAAAAAGGGTAAATACGGAAGGATATAGTTATATTACTGACTAAACTCTTATATGATCATTGAAAATATACGTAAAAATCCTAATAAATTAAATACGCTGGTAAGCTCAAAAGTCTGACAAAAAATATCAAGTGCATTGAGTGTCGACAATAACCAAACAATTTTTATCATAAACCAACAATAATTTTGAAATTATATTTTTGTTTACAAATTTGAAGTGCAGTGGACAATGAGTCTAAGTCATTGGTTTTGAAAATTTTTAACGCAATCATAATTTTGAAATTATTTTTTTGTTTACAAATTTGAAGTGCACTGCACAATGAGTCTAAATTGTTGGTTTTGAAAAATCCCTGTGTTAGAGAGAAACAGCTGGCGACAATTGTTAACTGGAAGATTCGTGACTAAGGTCAGAGGTAAAAACTTCAGTTACATTGTTTCATTGTAGCAGCTACACATTGTTGCCAGTGGCATCGATGACGTCATGGAAAGGCCTAGAAAGTTCATATGAATATACAGTTGAATATAGTTAAGCGCTGTACTCGTTTATGCCTCCAGTTGAGAATCTTTAGTCTCGCGAACACATCACAGCTATACACAAACCAGAACTCCATACAAGCTTTGGAACTAACAACTTAATTGAAGCTTAGCATTTTTCAAGTAAGTTGGATTGTGTTCTTAAATCATTATTGTTAATGTTGCGTTATAATTATTTTGCTACTATTGTAGTTTTTCTCAAGTAATACTACTTGCATGGGAAGTACGTTTCTTTTTGTTTCTATTAATTCTACAAAAATATTTTCAATGGCAAGGATAAGGAGTGTTTTGATTTTTTTCCGCAGTGGTTTTAATTATTTTGTAACAGAGCCGGTTTTCAATACAAATTTTGCAAAAAAAAAATATATTTTGTCACACAAAAAGATAATAAATCAAAACTTTCCCATTTGAGTCAAATAATTTTTTACTTAGATAACTTTTCGGTATAAATTGTACAAATGTGTACAAATAGTTCCTACATTTTGCTTATATTGTAAGCTAGTTTAGTAAATGTTGTAAATGGCACTATTTTGCAAGGTCAAACTACCGTTATCCGGTCACAAAAGTAACAAAACGCAACTCGCTACAAACCCAATCTGAAGTTCTCGCGGCCACATTAAAAACAATTACAAAAACATTTTTTCGTGACACTTTTTCGAAGTTTATCAACTTGTTTACCAGCTCTTAGAGCTAGAAAATTCTATCCATGTCTAAACAGCGACTAAAAAATGTGAGAATACTGACTAGAACATTTGAAATCATTGAAGGATGAACTGCTGACGACATTGCAAGCTTGAGCAGTTGCGAGCTTTTATGGAATGAATTATTTCCCGAATCTTCCGGACAAGGTTGACCTCGTGGTTTAGTAACGGGCTTATAGTACACTAATTATTGTTTGTGTGGGCCTTCACGGGCAGTCACTCCACGAATAAACTATTGTCTTGCGATCTTTCAATAACTCAATCTTAAACCAGCGCTAAATAAGACAATATTTCAAAAACAGTTAGTTAAAAACCGTTTGCAACTTCGCTTACCCCAACATAGACCCTTTTACTGGCAAACATTCAGTTAATAAATGACAATGAATTGCTTTGCAAGCACCCGCTATATATTCAATCTAAAGACAGTGTTTTTAGTATATTTGTGCCTAAATCTATCGACTATATATCTGTTACAGTATCAGTTTTACGTGACATGACCGGTGTCGAGCTGACATCGAGTTATTTTTAGAGATACTTGTACTTGGGCTTTCCAGTTTGATTTGAAAGCTCTTTTCCTGTTTCTAAATACAGTATTTCTCATGGTGATAGCCTCGAACAACTACAATCGCTTACAAAGTTACAATGGGTTAGCTAAAGTAACATTATGATAAAGCGGCCTTGGCTTTTCGTGCCGGTGTACATGCATGTTGCTTTTAGTCTGATAACAGGTGAATTCAGGAGAAGAGTGTTTCCTGATTTGCTAGCATTTGGTTTAGTCAAACAGGTCTGACAAGTTTTTTTATTATTAAATAAAATAGCTTTCTTACTGGTCTGTAGTGTGGCCGTGAAGTGGCAAAACAAAAACAGACTGGTGGAATGGTGGAATGGTGAAGTTTTGAACTCGACAAACCGGTTTGACTAGACCCAGGCTATCGAAAAAGGCGCTTTTTCAATACAATAACAATTAACAGACAAAGTTCTAACTAGTTTACTCTCAAATAAAACCTTTCAGTAACTCAAGCGGCTTTGATGCACAATAAATTCCAATAAAATCCAATAAATTCAACCTCGGAATGAAAACCATCATGATTTTCTTTATCAAAAACAAAAATGTGTTATCTTTTCTATTTATTTCTACATAAGACAAACAAACTTAAACCAAGCAACTGACCGGTCAAACCAGCTTCACAAGTTTGACAAGAATAGAATTCTAGTATTATAAAACAAGTGGAATCGACTTAGCAACCATTAGGTGTGAAGGAAATGCACACGGTAACCTTGTGTCATTCAGGACTAGCACAATTCCTCTATAATGTAAGTCAAAAATGCATTTTCTTCAACTCAAACTTCTTTCTTGTCTCAGCCTGTAAAACCTTAACTCTTATAATACAGCAAAAAATCGCACTAAAGGGAAAACTATTATTATTATTATTATTATTATTATTATTATTACTGAACTTTGACAACGGAACGAATCATTCTATGATTGAGATAATTGCAGGTTTGAGAGGTATTAGTGTGAACATCTTATTAAAGATTTCTCTCAATAGTTTCATTGTCCAATATCAAACTTTCGTGTGCGTTTTACATATGTACATTTATATTTGATTGATCAGCAATAATTTGAAAATAGGTATATATAAATTATCTTAGGATCAGTATTCACTAGTCAAATTGTGAATAATGTTTAGATGTAGTGTGATTGATCATAATTGAACTGCTATACATAGAGACTACATAATGGGACTACATAGAGATAAACATAGATCTAGAAAACATTTTCTAAGAAGAGATTATTTATAATACTTTAAGGAACGTGTATAGTTTATTAAACATTTCTAGAGAACAATGACTGATATAGTTCTGTAGACTCCTTTAGACCAAAATCAAATTCTTCAGTTTGAAATTTATAATTTCTGCTCAGAAGTAAACAATCAAAATCTCAACTAGAGCTTCACTGGCAAGACAATCAGATGGCACAATGTGTTGTTTTCAAACCCGGAGGAGTCTTTTTTGGTTTAGATCTGAAGGAACAAACTCTTGACTTTTTAAACGTTACAATTTCAGTCATGGTTATCGAATACGACTGGTAGAGGCTGGAAATATAACAGAGCACAGCAAGAAATAGTAAACACAATAAACCATAACGCAAAGTATCTTTAATTCGATTAATTTTAGGGCTGAAAATGAAATTATTTAAGGTGGAAAATTATAGGATTAGCTGGTTTAATACTAATAGAAATTGTGAACAAAGAACAAGAACCAAGTGGCCAGCGGTCAAACACCGGAAGACGGATTCAGGGCTTAGAGTCTAGCTTTTTGTGTACCGGCTGCAAATCGAACCATTTTGCTCTCATAGTTTCTAATTCTGCGACTATTTAGGTAAAGAAAACGAGTCTTATACTAACTGGCACTTGTTGAATTTGCAAGAGTTGGCTTACTTATGCAAAGTGCATAATTCTAAGGGAAAACTAACGGAAACTCCTTAATTTTATTACGAAACATTGCAATACTTTAGACTGCATGCCATCCGTTTGGACTGAACCAAACTAAATCAACTCTTCCTCTCGTCTTTATTAACCTTAAAAAGAAGTTCCTTTGTGAAACACTGCTTTTAGGACACGCTAAGGCCATACAAATTAGTCAAATTGTGATTGGATCGGTCAATGGCGTCGGGTTCATCAGTGCTTGAAGTTGACCAAATAGACTAGCGAACTTGATGTTCGTGATCTAATAGCCAGTTAAAGAATTATTTTGACTAGTGAGATATGTTTCTGCAACCTTATGAATGTGATTTTTCTGTTTTTGACAGGAGAGCACCGAATCTATGTCCCTGATGCCTCCAATGAGTCTAACATCTAACAGTGGTGGTCAAGTGTCTCAACAACATCAGCAGCAGCAGCGCTCGCCTAAATGTGCACGCTGCAGAAACCATGGAGTAATCTCCATCCTGAAGGGACACAAACGATTTTGCAAGTGGAAGGATTGTAATTGCGCTGACTGTAACCTCATAGCAGAGAGGCAACGAGTGATGGCTGCCCAAGTAGCTCTACGAAGACAACAAGAAAGTGAGGACGCATCAACTAGTTATCCATATGGCCACGAGTACTACAGCCCATCATTGTCAAAATGCAATGACCAAGGATCTGATTCACTTCAAGGGATCGAAAACCATAAGCCTCCAATCTCTCCCATCAGTAGCAATGGCAGTCCAGCTTCATACAGTGACCGAGGAGCTTCCCCTTGCTCAACACCAACCAACACTCGAGGTAGGTCTAGCTTGAAACACTGACTGCCATTTTGTGAACCAGTATGTTGACCAGTTACTACTAACTTCACGACTGACTTACACAATAACTCAACCTAACGAGAAACCGTTTGGCTAACCAATGGCTATAATATCTACAATTTTCAATGTTTTTTAAATAAGAAAAGTTTCTATTTCATGAAGTTTACTGATTTCATTACTTAGTACATCAATTAATTTAAAGTTGAAGTATTACCTTTTCAACGGAAAACCCAGGAGAATAATTATGATTTAAGTATTACGCTATGAGATCTTTTTCACTTTTAATAACGTTGACACTGCTTAATCACAGTGATTTAGCTAATTACTAAATTAGCTGATAGGTTGAAAAGAATATATCTGTGCACTGCATGTAAAATGTGCTAAGCACAGGGCAAAAGCACAGCTCTTGAAAGATCAATAAACTTTGCAACATGTACAATTATTTAATATTACATATATATAAAAAGATTCATCTATTATTTTTTCGATGTAGTAATTATATAACTTTGAGTTTTCATGAGAAGTGATCTTTCTACAAGCTTCAATGATAGTTATTAGTGCTCTCTGTTAGTGTTTTGTGGTCTTGCTTCAGTGTTATATAATACTGTACTTTATACTGCACTTTTGTATCGGTTATTGGAATAACTTGATATATTCGTTTGTTTAAATTGTACTTTTGGGTTCATTTATTGATCAATAATTTTTATATTAAAAAGAAATTGACAAAAACTGGTCTTCATACGAATTTTCTTCTCCATATTGAATACAAATACAATCGATATATCAAAATGTTCAAAAGCTAAATATAAATTATAATTTAAGTTAAAATTTAAGTATTCAATATTTTTTTGAGTTACAGACGGCATGGCATGATGTTTTTTTGTATTTGTAGATCAGTACTTGTACAAGTTCTGTGTACATTATTCCTTTAGTGTGTGTTTCTTGTCCAGTCAGACAGCAGTTAGCTTTCAGGCGACCCCGGGCTGTCCTTCAAGATAATCTTTAGAAAAACGATACCTAACTCTCGATTGTTTCAAAGTATATTTTAAAATTTTTAAAAAATGTCGCTAATTTTAACTTAGATATGAAACAAGACTTATAAATATTGTTTTAAGCAAGCGAGAGTTTGTGTAAAATTTGAGCTGTGATATTTGTGTGCTTCAGTTGCACATTTCACGTACATCTTTCTATTTCCAATTTCATATGAATCCCTAGCTCTAGGATTATTATAAAAGCGTATAAATATTTATCAAAAATAACTTCTGTATTGTGCTGATAAATTATGGTAAAAACACAACTTTCAAGAAATTTAGAACTGATTTATATAAACATTTTTTAAACATTTTTTGAAGAACTTATATATCTTATTATCGATTAGTGAATTGTAATTTACCCTCTTATATTTTATATCATGTATTTAATCTATTTGCTTATTTATCTCTATCCTTTCTTCTTCTTTTTTATTATTTTGTTTTCTTATTCTTGTATGCATTTCATATTTTTACTTGATGGCCCAATGTAAGATTAGCTTTTGCTAAATTGTTTTTTCCATCGTTAAATAAAGTTTATTATTATTATTATTAGTTGAGTTGAAGTTTTTTTTACATTTCCTTCCTATCATATAATATATACTATTATTATTATTGTTGTAGCTATTTTGATCTGTTACTGTTGTTTTGACTCCGTAACTGTCTTTCTGGAAATATCTATAGAGACGTTTTATGACGTAAAAGCCATACTTTTCCAGCTCAATGATTTTCGGTGGTAGATGCTCTCAACTGTCGAGTGTTCCGGTAAAGCACCATTTGATAACATGCAGGCTTATGGGAACCAAATCTATAGCTTTGATTAAAGTAACTGTTTTGATATATAATATAACATTTAACAAAAAGACAGTATCAAATATTACAACAAGTAAGATAAAAAATAACTATAATTATAATAATGAAATAAAGCATATGAAAATAGAAATGACAATAATGTATTGGAATGACGCAAAATAAAAAAATAGATAAATTAAAAGTGAAATATAAGATTAATACGATTATTATGATAATAAGACTAATGGGATGAGGTTTGCGAAGCCAGATACTATAGAAATAAGAAAATAATTGAGCAAAGAACAGTGAAAGGTACGACGCCAATCCAAAACTGACTGAAAAAATGTAAAAAACCATATCTGTACCGATTATGTGTATAATTGGCCAAATTTCAGAAAAATATCCATATTAGTATACGTATACAAACAGCAGAGAATAAGGAACATTTTTAGGCACGACACAGAATAACATAAAACACTAAATATCAAAGTCCATCTAAGTCACTATATGTGAGCGTAGTGTTGGTATTGTAATGCTAGTTTGCCAATCATTTTCACAATAGATTTTTTAATTTTCTTTGGTTGGCAAAACCGTAACCAAATACGTCACTGTTTACGTCCAGTATTGACAACAACAGATGTTGATCGATGCCTGTCCTTGTTCACTAAAGCAAAACCTACGTATTATCCAACTGTGTTGTTCTAGAATATAACTAGTCTTAGATTTGTTTATCATCAAAATCACGTGCAGTAATATAAATTTATTTTGATCACCCTACCCCCTGAAGGGAACCACCATCCCACGCATTTGTACTAGTATCTTTTGGACGTCTCTATATTTAGCGCCTAAGGGTAACTGGTAACAAAACGAGCTAAGATAACAGATTACTCACAGGATCCAATTAAGAGCGAGAACAATCCGAACACGCGAGCTCACTTCAGTGCGGCATTAGAGGGCCTTGTGAGCCGGGACGAGTTTTTCAGTGCTGCGATTTTGATCATTATCGAGAGAGTAGGAGAAGAAACTTGTGATGATCTTTTGAGACATCAAGCTGAATTGAATTAACGAGTATTCTTTTAGATGCACAAGACGACACTTCTACTGTTAGTTTTAATTTTGAATCGCCGCACAGATTATTCTTGTGAATGCATGGGCGTTAGAACTGACCCCGCGCGCACAATTCTTCAATTAAAATATTCAAGTAGTTTTCGTAAATAAATATATTCAATGATCATAATAATCATATTGGTATGGAATTTGAATATAACTTAACTTACATTTTGAAATTATGTTTTTATGAGTTTGAATGTGAAATACAAAATGCGCTTTACAATTTGTCTCATTTTTGGACCGATTTTGTAGCTGTTTGTTATATATAACACTAGTAACTGAGACAAAATACTGTGCTTTAGCTAGGTCACAGTTATGTATAAATAGATATAACCCGGGTGTAGTAGTGACCTGATACTGTAGATATCCCCTTACCGAAAAACGCTGATGATGTAGCACGTTTTGTAAAAGGTGACAAGGTCGTAAAAAGTAACGTGCTCGTGTGCATGTACATATGAATGTGTAGCCGGTAGAATGTTATTAGTAACAACAGAGTAATCAAGTTAGCTTTACATTAAATATCATGAGGGATTAACGAAGAGACAGACTTTAACGAATGCCTGAATTAGAACTCACAAGAAAAAAATAGTATCTTTTCAAACAAGTTGAAACGTAACACCGAAAAGGTTCAAATTAATTAAGTTTACACGCGACTGTTTGTTCAAATAATGTTTTAAACACAAATATTTTCTAATGGTACAAATATAAATTGTCACATATTTATCGGTATAAACGTGCGTTTCGTTTCTAATCCCTGCTGCAGATTGCGTGCGAAGAGTTACAAACTTAGTCACGCAACTGTTACAATATTTACATCAAGTCACGCAACGTGATACAATAAACAGTTTTGTTCCAACTTTGTACAAAAAAAAAACCTTTTAAAACAATCTTAATGAACAGGAGAAAAATAGAATCCAGAAAATCGAATGAAAATTAGGATATTGCTATGGTTCTTTCAGTGTAATTTTTGAATACTAAAGTTGAATTGAAAATCTTATCAAGACATCATACAAAGAACAAAATTTTTCTGAGGTAATTGGTTTTTCAACCTGACTGAACGGAACCAACGTTGCCTCTAGCAAAATAAAATACGTCAAACTACATAACTTCGTTAAATCGTCGAAATACTTTGAGTTTTTGATGCGCTTCGATTTGCATGAGAAACAATGCCTACGTAAGAAATCGACTATGTTTTCCGCAACGGTGGCTGATTTTGTACATCTGAAAATGTTTGAAATTCCTGACTAAATAACACATTTTATCGGTAATTGGATTGGGGATGATATATGCCGTTGATATTGACACTTTGAAGTGGATTTGGTAATCGTAGCATATCAAATAGCAACAGGAACATTAGCATATTGATTGGGATATTTTTAATCCACGAGCGTCACGAAACAGCTATATAAAGTTTACATATTTTGTTGGATAAACACTGAGGTAAGACACTTATATCCTAATCACAACAGTACACAAATAACTTTGTATTACTTCGTGATATTGACAATGGAATTTGCAAGAAGAAAAGGTAATATCTTTCCCTTTTTGAGATTGAAATTTTCTCATTTAATCGATGCAAAAACTGATGTGTAGTTAACCTCAATTCAGCCTTAAGGTTTTCACTAAACCAACAATAATTAGTATAGCGGCATTTTGAGGAATGAAAATCCTGCTTCTTCGATTCGGGATCTTAGATATTTTATGTAATTGATGAAGCAGTTGGAACAGAAACTTCAGTGATTGAGTGTATGCAACATGTATTTTTTTGAATAACACGCGACCTAAAAATCCTTGCCTATTTAAACGAGCTAAATTCGGCGTATATCCAGAAAGATGCATAGCATATAAAGGTCTTAGAAGGGCAGAGTATTTACTCCTTGCTAGTTATATTTTTTTAATAATCATCCGTGCTATATTAATAAATCATTTAGATTGTCAATATTTGTACCTCGATGTGTAATAGTAAAAGAGTCATGCGGTGAAATTAAGTATGAAAATGAACTGCTGCAACTTGACTTGAATACACGTACACAAGCTTTAAAAGTGACACGAACAGGTTAAAGTTTACCATCTAGTAAGTCTCAATTATCGCTATTATTACTTTGTTTGTTTAATGATGATTTTATTTGACCATGCAGATGTTTCTTTAGCAATAAAAAATACATCGCTTAATATTCATACTTCCAATAAATTTTCAATGCATGTATAACTTTGAATGGCTTTTTGAAGTTTTCTTTTTTTACTTGGAGTTGGAAACTTGATATGATTGATATCCTAAAAGTTGTTGTTTTTTTCGCTGAGAAATTTAGAAAAACAGATCTTAATGGAAATAATTAATTATTAAACCGTTACACGGATTTGCATGTTATGTTTTGACTTGAAGACTGAACTGTGTGATTATCATATGAAACAAATCTCATATTGTGTTAAGCCACAGACTGTGACAACATGCACAAACTCAACAACACTCTATACGTGAACGCATCAAGAAGACTGCAAACTCACGACAAAAATTTACTGGCGTGACAAAACTGCATAGTCAGTTGTAACGTGTACTACTTGCAACAAAAAACTAAAAGTTTCTCTTTCTCTCTCTTTCCTCAGATTTAACCATGGAAAACAACTACGAAAACAAATGGAAACGACAGCATTCCGAAGATGACGATCACATGACAAACGGAGTTGACCGAACATCTCCCGACAGTAAACGAATGCGAACGAAAAGTATCGATCTTCCATTCGGACACCCAGACGAGATTCGCGTGAAGGATCATGCGAGATACATGAATATCTTAATGCGTCTGTTTCCCGAGCAGAAAAAGAATGTCCTGGAACTAATACTAAAAGGTTGTGGAGGGGACCTGGTACAGACTATCGAATGTGTGTTACCTAGTCATGAGGAAGCCCGGGTACGAGGCAGTATGGTCTTTCCCGGCCTACAACATCTCCTCCCACCACCACACGTGGCGCTAAGAAACGGTATGTCCGCGTTCAGTCCATTTCCCCAAGGACCAAGGCCTAGTTTTCAGCTAAGTCCAACAGAGATCACCTCTCCTCAACCCTGCGCTGGTCCGAAATGTCCTTCTTGCATCTACTACCCAGGAATAGGCCCTGTACATATTCCTATTAGTCCAACCCACGTGAGAAATCTTTCACCTCGTTCACCTCGCAACATTGAGCTGCCTATTAGAAGAATATCGATGTCATCAGATGACAGACCACCATCAACAGAGCAAAAAGTTCCCCTTGCCTCCCTTACTAAGGAATCTACCATGTCACCTGAAGAGCTAAGAGATTGTCAGAGAATACGTTCCGCTACAGATGCACTCATATCCATGAGCGCAGGCCCAGTCCACTCGGTAGAGCGAAGTTCTGTTATCAGGGACAACTCTTCAACCGAAGGGGGTTCCCCAAGGAACTCCCCACGACACAGCTCAACGAGATCAACGTCTCCTAGTTGTTGAACTACTCGAACAATTCCTCAGTGTGATGCTGAAACCTGGAAGGGATCCTAGATATCGAGGAAAGACAGCAATCCCAAATACACTTCCAGTAGAGTGGAAAAGATATTATGAATCTGCAGTTATCTCACAGACAGCAATTCCAAATACCCTTCCAGTAGAGTGGAAAAGGTATCGAGAATCAGCAGTTATCTCACGCCTCTCAGATATTTGGAAGAAAAGTCGAGATAGATCTTCATACATCTAAAGTAGATGAAGAAGGAAGAAAAGAATAGCCTGTAGAATGAACAGCACATTCGGTATACTAATGTGATCTGTATAGAGCGGTGTCGTTTGCACTTAATCGTGATAGAAATAAGGACAATCCTTCACACTTCAAGTATTACTAAATGCAAAACGTATAGAAGGAAAATGACTTAATTTGAAGTAGAAATGACAGCAGTTTTGGGCTGCTAACAATAGCTTACATTGTACTACTGAGTTACAATCAAGCCAAGGATACTGATAACACTATCAATGGTGGTATATCATAGAATGGAATTAGTATAGAGACTAGCTATAGATTTACCATTGAACCATGCAGTTACAGCGCGACGATATAAAGATCACCGAGGGCTACACACTCTGTGTATTTTAATTTGTAGATAGTTTTATTCAAATGATAAATAATTTCAATACGTGTTTGTATAGTTACTTTCTGCTGGAACAGAAAACGGTACTCAAATATATATATTTCAAAAACAGAAACCATTGCTTAAAAACAAACTAAAAGAAACACATTTTCAAATGCATGACAACTGAGTAACTTCGATCAGATTCAATCAGGCAATGGGTCATATGTTTCAAAAACAGAAAACATTGCTTGAAAACCAACTAAAAGACACTCATTTTCAACTGACAACTGAGGAACTTCGATCAAGTTCAACTCAGGCAATGGGACAAAAAGACGTTTTACACTCAACAACATTGTTAGCATTTTGATACAATTATCTTATATATCTTAATTAGATATTCACTAAGAACTAACCTATATTGTACCTTATATATTTGTATGTTTTAATACCTTTAATCTTTTTTAAGAGACTTACGAAATGGTATAACAAATAAGGGAATTGTATCAGCTTTTGTATAAGCTGAGATCAATAGAGTACAAACACTAAAAGTGTGCAATACTTTGTATTATTTACCACTAAATAGTGTTGATTAAACAATAGAGAACAAAAGAATTTGCATAATTTAGCAGTATTTAGTGGTATTTATGTTGCACACTTTTAGTGTTTGTACTCTATTATTATTTTTCACTTGAATTTATTTTACATCAAACAACTACTGAATTTATCATAACTTGAAAGAAGGTGTTCAGCAGCTCTGCATGACGTTCTTAGAAACTCGTTACCTTCCTTGTTTGTTTACCCATTTCAGATCACGTGATGCAACACTTTGGAGTTGATTCTTTCACATGTAAATGTTATAGCATGTACATCATAAAAGAACAATTCTCAAGGAAATGACACGTGGTCTGAAATGGTCAATTTGCACTCTGTTAACAATGATTTGCATACGGAGGTAGCCAGAGAGATCTATTGTCACGATTCTTTGCACACCTGTTGGGAGAATCATAGCGCGCACAAACAGCTAGACTAAATCGTTTTCATTTCTTTGTCCGAAACGTCAGTAAGACTAACATTCAATTAATACAAAATCAGACCAAAAATGAATACTTCAAATTGCTAAAAATATCAAATTAAAACTGAATGCGTTAAAAAATAATTGGCATAGGAAATCTTTACAATGTGCATCTTGTATAGAACATCCTCTTTGGAGTTACGTTAATGGTCACGTGATTAATCACATGATTTTGACTTGTTCACTTTTTTAACTATAACATATAAACTTTAAAAATTAACCAATAAGAGTTCTGTAACATTTAGACACGCTAATGTACATAGTATAAGCCAATTGTTAATAATAAAATATTAGAATATATTTTAAACGTGATCATATTGTTTCTATTTTTGTCGAACGTCAATTCATATATGTTGATTAAGATGGCAATGAGCGAATTCCTAAAATGTTCACTTCTTCCTCAAATTAATAAAGCTTCCTTTTCTTCAAAGTCATCAAAATCGACATCGAATTTGCAAGGGCCCATCTTTTAGGCCGCAGAATTTGAGTTGGAATTTCAGAAAAAAAAGGACGGATCGAAGGAGATGAGAAATACGAAAAATGAATGCAAAAATATAAAGGAAGGGGGAAACGGTAGAATAATTGGCCAAAAAGAAAACGATAAGCCGATCATTTTCACCCCAAAACAGCCGTCCAATTCTTCGCTATATACACCCTTTTCGAGAAACTTTGTCACCCGTGTTAGTGAAAAGCCTATACAAGCTAGTAGTGCAGAGGACTATGGTTAACCTAGTAAAGAAGACAGGGATTTCATCGCTACATGCACTTGTCAATGTATTATTGAGAAATGACTATTTTATCTTAATCGACAGCAAGAAATTAAGGTGTGCCGAATGCACATTCATAGTTTCTGAAATGAACCATGGTACTTTGCACCACTAGCTTGTAGACTTTTCACAGGTGCCGACAAACTTTCTCGGAAAAGGGTGTACTGATAAGTCGGGTTAAGTTGTGGAAAAATCCAAGAGTTAGGAAACTGGGGGAAATGTGTGAGAGTCGGCGAGGGGACGTCAGGGGGAGAAAAAACTAGTCTTGGGCTCTATACCTACGATGTAACTTTAATACGCAGTAATGTGTAGAATTGTTTAAGCGTTTGCTTGAATACATTGTTTCTAGCACGAGAGAGAGAGCATAGTTCTCACGTAGACCTAGAGGGAGGATGCATGTAAACAACAAGCCCGGCTTCGCTATCTGGTTATTAACTCACATTACAAAAAGACGACTAATCATCTATATTTGTAGTAAGATAAGAGGGTGGCATGGGTGGCATGGGTGGCATGGGTGGCATGGGTGGCTTAGCGGTGAGAGCGCTGCCCTCTCACCGCTGTGGTCCAGGTTCGCGTCCCGGCTCTGGCATGGATTATATGTGAGTTGAGTTTGTTTAATGTCTTCTTCTCTCCTATGCCACGAGGGTTTGTCTCCGGGGTTATCCGGTTTTGCTCCCTCAGCAAAAATGAACATCGGTGAGCGGAGTTATGTGCAAAATATTAAACGCATGGGTGTATATTGTATAACACATATTTGTATAATTAGCCAATCAAACACCTCGTCTATCGCTCGTTTCCAGGGCCTGCAGTCGGGTTATACAAATATGTTATTTGGTGTGCACGATATTTTCTTTCAGTTTCCCTCGATATCTTAATTTGTCATGTATTATTTGTTGTGCCTTTAAAATTTCAAGTTTAAAGCTGTGCTCGATATTTTTGGGGAAGCCCACAAAACCCCAACCCACCCCACCCCCATCAATTATCTAATGGTCGGTCTCTATAATAGAGAAATTTATAAACACTGAAGATCTTGATTTATTAACTCTGAGTCTCCCCATATCACTTGGCCTTATGCCTGGCTAGAAGAATGAGACGTTAAAACAGTCTCTCTAAATCATACCCCCACCCTCAAAAATTAAATGGTCCACCCCTTATAGCCTGTTAATGACATCTGAGCGATGTCGAAACGTTGTGGAACTAGCTTAGTGTTTGTGTCACTATAAAGTGTTATCCTGAATGCATGACTGTGTTGCATCTACTCAGCCGTTTTTGCAGTGTGGAGGCTCGTACGAAGAAGTACCTGGACAACGATCGTAGGGTTTGTTGTAACTATTTTGGGCGAAGGGTCAAAAGCATAAGAAACGTTTCAAAATTATCATTCAAATAGGAGGCGTTACAGCTTTGGAAGGAATGTTTCAGTGTCGAACGAGAAGATGTGTTCACGCGAACCCGTGCCGGGCAGAGGTATATCTGATCGCGC
Organism: Metridium senile; assembly: GCA_949775045.1. Taxonomy (NCBI): domain Eukaryota; kingdom Metazoa; phylum Cnidaria; class Anthozoa; order Actiniaria; family Metridiidae; genus Metridium; species Metridium senile. The sequence goes on from OX459098.1 coordinate 19,020,894, forward strand.
GCGTTCAAGTGACAAAGATCCGACCTCGCATTAGTCTCCTTTGCAGCCGCTCCTTTGTATCGTCGACGTTTTTTTAGTGGCAACTTGAGGTTGCTCAAATGTATATTGTTGAGATGCCATTTTGAAATAGACTCAAGGCGCTGTTATATACATTTGGAATAGGTTTAAGTGTTACTGACTAAATAGTTACTAGTAGAAACCACAGGCAGCCCAACTATTCTATTTGAGGATTTTTTTGTAATGACAATAAAGTTATTTTTAACCGCGCGCCGAGCGCCATATTGGAATAAATGATCATTGAGCGCGCGGATGGGATTCCTGTGGCTTTTTGCAAGCAATTTTTCGTCAAAGTCGCGCGGTGTTGAAGAGGGAGGTATTTTGACAAGGTATGAAACTCGGTCACGTGACAAATTTAGTTTCGCGCGTAGTAAATCAGCCATGGGAGAAAATTTTAATTTTTCTTTGAATATATAAACTTTACTTTGCTGTTCAAATACAGTAAAAAGTATGATCATCTCCGACCTCAGCAAAGGGGTTAAAATTAATTTATAAAAAGGGCAGCATGGAACCGAGGTGCGCCCCAGGTTGCTAGGGCAGGGACTTCCGGTTTCAGTCGGATTTTTACAATCGTGGAGCAATCGTGAAAATATCGATCGAGCAGCGGTGTTGTGAAATAAATACCACATTCACAGAAAAAGTTGGCGATTACTTTCTTGCATTTAACTCATGGATTGTTAAAATGACTTTAAATTGAAAATTACAATACAGGAGAATGTATTTTATTTCAGAAATCATGGGCTGCCGAAGGGAGAGTCGAAAAGATCGTGATTTGCACTGCATTTGCTGCTAGCTAGCTAAAATGAGTTTAGCTTAACACTCAAAACAGCTGATTCAAGTGAGCACTTGTACATGCTTTTGAAGTCACGGATGCTCTTCACTATTACGAAAACCTGGAGAAAGTTTTTCTAGTAGTTCTGGTATGTGCAGGTAATGATTGGAGTTGATGTTTTTATGTCAAAACGACTGATATTGTCTTGTACAAACCAACTTACAGCCGAGCTAAACAGTGAATTTGTGATGGCCGCTTTGCGAAGTTTTCCACGCTTGAAAAAAGCTCATCTTTATTTTGTGAACACTAGTAATACTTAGTTATAGCGGTTCCAACACTAAGAATAGAAAATATGTGTTGAAAGTGTGAAGCGTTTACAATTGTATTTTATAAGCTATATTGCCGAAAAACTTTAGCTAAAACAAAACATTTACGAATTCTATAAATACACTTTGAATGAAAATCTCTTCACATTGTCAAATAAACTAAAGTTATAATTCAAATAAACATGGAAATACATTTCACATACTGATCTGTTTGTTCTTGTTGGTTTTAAAAGGGTACTCAGTGTAAATCCCTATGAGAAAAACAACATTTTTTGTTTTGAAAGAAAAGTTTTAACAACATTTTTTTTTTCGGCGAGTCAGTCGATTGCTTCACGGCGAACTTTCGGCGCTCGTCGTTGAATTTCCGTGAGATTTCCGTGCCCTAGCAAGCTGGGGCGCACATCTATCCATCCACTCCATCGAGTTTCAGACCTTGTATCAAGATACTACTTTCTTCGATATTTTTGTCGTACGTGCGATTCCGCGCGACCGAAAAATTGCTTGCAAAAAGCCACAGGAATCCCATCCGCGCGCATTCAAACAAATACACCACAGGAACCCCAACTGCGCGCTCAATGATCCTAACAAAAGATATTTATTCCAAGATGGCGCTCGGCGAGCGGTTAAAAATAACTTTATTGTCATTACAAAAAATCCTCAGATAGAATAGTTGGGCTGCCTGTGGTAGAAACCATTAATTAGTTTAATAATAACTATGTTCAATATTTGTTTGCACGCAGACATCTAGTTAAAAATTGAAGATTACGTTTCTTCTGCGTTATGATTTATTATGAATTAATACCAAGCTTTCTGCCATCTTGGCCACCATCAGGGTGGTAGTACAATATGTTTGAATTAACGTAGTTAACAATAAGCGCGCGCACACAGAAACAATCCTAGAGAAAAATACAATACAACAGTGCGAGGTAGTATAAATTGAATAGAGCGCGCGGAAGTTAAGGACAAAAATAACAACAATTAATAAAAATAGAAAGAAAAATAGAGAAAGAAAGGATTATTTTTCTATTTTTTCTATTTTTTTTACGGTATCTTCAATTTTTAAATATCTATGTTGTTTTGATGTATTGCATGGTTTTACCGAGTGTATAGTTATTTCGCTCTAAATCTTTTACTACACCGTTCAATTCAATCTTCATCATGCATGTTTGCTCCGCTTTTTATGATTAGAATTCTTGATGATCTATTTCTAGAGAGAAACCTTATTGTTGACAAAAAAGCATATGTGGTATTTTCAATGTAAGTTTTTCTGTTCTCATTTTTTATACAAAAAGAGATCATTCATCACTTAATTTCAAATAGAAACTACCGAGTAAACTAGTATAGGCTGCGTCGGTGTTTGAAATAAATGATAGGTAATATAATGAAATTTGTAACACCGTAAAAAAAGCTCAGTAAAGTTAAGTCAACATTTTTTGCGGTGTTGCAAATTAATTTCATTATATTACCTATCAGTTAAAGTTTATCTTATCTTACATGTATTGTTTCCCTGCCTTTCTGAATAACTCGTTATATTAATATTTAGCCAAATTATTTCTTTGACTAATAAACACAACATTAAAGAGAGTAATATTTAATTATGGTATATGTATTAGCCAATCAAACATCTCGTATCACTCGTTTTCAAGGACGGCAGTCTGGCTGTACAAATATGTGGACGAGCAGGAGACTAGGGGAGAGTTTTATTTCAATCAGAGAAGGTGTAATTGCATTCAAACTGAAAACAAAAATACTTTTAGAGAAAATAGATAAAGATTAGAACATTAGAAAATCAAAAAAATAATAATAATTAAATTAAATTAAATAAAAAAAAAAAAGAAATTAAAGCAGTGTTTTGTTTTTTTTTCCTTGGCTCGAACTCGCGACAGTTCGTTAAATATTGCGATGTTGGCAATTTTTGATAAAAATAGAAATAAACGAAAAAGGGGGGAAATAAGACAATTCCTCCGAGACATTCTATGAAGCTGAAATACCGAATCGGTTTACGTAAAGGATGAAGATTTCGTATCGCTCGTTTCTAGGGACTTCGGTCTGGTTATACAAAAATGTTATTTGCTGCAGGATATCAGTTTTGTTTTGTTGTGCACGATATGTTTGTTTAAGGTTAAAGCTGTTCTCGATATTCTTATGTGGAATCCTGCAATCCCCTGACTAGAAGATTTGAGACTCCAAAACAGTGATTTATTTATTCTAAAGCAGGGGAAATAAAAATTGGAAGAAGTACGGAGAAAAACAATATGACTATTAGTATGAAGAGAAAAAGAAGTTCGCCATGCCTTGTTGTAGATAAATAGGAGAAAGAGACTTAATAATGCATTAAGTTTTAATGAAATTATCCAAACGTTTCGCCCTTGCAGGCTTATTCAGTGGATTAACAACGCGGTTGGTAAAGGGCTCAATAATTGAATAATATACGAAATTAGCTAAACAATGAGTAAGAGTTATGGTCCTTGAATCTAATAGTATATTCTTATGAAAGCGTTTTTAATACTATACGGATATCGATTCTTCCAAAAATGTCGTAGCAAATTCTCTTCTTGTATGACGTTATTGTCTTGAAGCCATCCCGGCATATCGTTTGGCATACAACTGTCTAAGAAATAACAAAACACAGCAATTTAAGGATTAGTAAAAATACAGTAAAAACCCGCATATAAGAACCACTATTTTTCGAGGTTAGGCTAAAGTTGTTCTTATATAATAAAAGAATAAAAGGCAGCCTCACCAATGAGAAGAACATCAAAGGGTTTCTCATATTCATTGATTTATAATATAAGAGAAATAAGCTGAGCTAAACTTTATGTGCGTGTGATTTCGTCGACTAAATAAGAAACTGTAAACAATTTGTGCGGACTAACTTAGTGACTAAATTAAAGCTATTAGGAAGTAACTATTTTATTTCGTGATTAATAACTCGACTGATACCTCTGCTCTTGACGAGATGGCCACCACTACCACCATGAGTACCATGACGGCCAGCTACAAATTGCGCCATTGCATAAAGGACCGTGCCAACGCACGCAACAACATCCAACATTGTTGGGCCAACATTGTTGTGTGATTTTTTCGCGATGTTGGAGGGTGTGTGCAAACGCTCGTAACAAGTCCCAAGTACATGTTGGGCGCTCCGGTGATAATACAAAGGATTCTGGGACACAAATACCCACAACTCCCTACAAACCACTGCTTGTTTGGGCGCCATGTTGAATAATGGGTGACTATCTTGCTCACTGTTGAATTTCAAGTCGTTTTTTAATGTTTTTTATTTTATTTGTTTATATTTGCTTTTTCTAAGCGATACATATTTTTCTTTTGAATTTTTTTTTCATTTTTTTTTTGTCTTAAAATTTTTTTGAATTTTTTATTGTATTTTATTAAGGAAAAACTCCATATTAGTTTGATTTTGCTGATATTTCCCTATTACAACGATGGGCCACCAGCGCAACATTGTTGGATGTGCTGTGCAAACGAACGCAACATTGTTGGGCTACGCTTCGATGACCGCGAAACAAAAGAAATGTTGGGACTTGTTGGCTCTGAAGTTTGACCAGTTTCAAACTTCATCCAACAACATCCAACATGTTGCAGCAACACTCAACAACACGCAACATGGTGTGCAAACGCTCGCAACATGTTGGGCCCAACAATGTTGCGTGATGTTGGCCAACAATGTTGCGTGCGTTTGCACGGGGCTTAAGGAACATGAAGGCAGAGAACAGCAAAGATGAACACACTGACCAAAACAAATTGTTTGGAATTCATCTTGGAACACTGAATTCAAGAACTAAACTATAGATAAAAACAAAAACATAAAAAACATTGTTTTTTTAGTGTCAACTTGATGTGCTAAAATGTATATTGTTGAGATGCCATTTTGAAATAGACTCAAGGCGCTGTTATATACATTTGGAATAGGTTTAAGTGTTACTGACTAAATAGTAATTACTAGTAGAAACCATTAATTAGTTTAATAATAACTATGTTCAATATTTGTTTGCACGCAGGCATTTAGTTAAAAATTGATGATTAAGTTTCTTCTGCGTTATGATTTATTATAAAATAGACACCAAGCTTTCTGCCATCTTGGCCATCATCAGGGTGGTAGTACAATATGTTTGAATTAACGTAGTTAACAATAAGCGCGCGCACACAGAAACAATCCTAGAGAAAAATACAATATACGAGCGGAGCACCATACTTAAGAAAAAATGGTAATGCATCGAGTCTATTTTCGATGGTTTTTACACAGGTATCCCAAGCGTACGTCCGACGTCCGACGTCCGACGTCCGCGCCCATCGCGATGCTGATTGGCTGTTACATTTCGGCGGGAACAAAAGTGACGCACGCGCCAAATAGCACTAGACCAACAAAGCAAAGTTTTCTTTTATCTTAAAAAAGGCAAACAAACAACAACAAAATACTACTTGCTAATAGCAGAGCTTTCATTAATTCCAAATAACAACGGAGAAAGATGAACTTCGAAGAACATAAAGAGAGTTGTGACCGAAGAAGAACATAAACTTGAAGGACACAAAAACGAAGAAATTATACTAAAGAAAAGCAAAAGACTGATTCCAAAAGATCAAGAAAACGTATTTCTAGATACCTTCGTGGAAGAATATTAAAAGACTACAGCAATTCAAAACAAATTGATAAAGAAGCGACCTTGTTTGTTATGAAAACTGTCTTCAAATTGCTTCCCTCGGCAGAGTTTATTGAAGGATTTTCAAGCTTGGCAGTTGAACTATGAACAATGTTTAATCCATCAAAATTCAAGTACATAAGCTTACATCTATTCGTCAAAATATGATCAATATCATTGAAGAAAGAAAACCTCAAGAAAATAATCACCGATAAAGTAAGTTCAAGTGTTTTTATTATCCATGGTTCAAGATTATCATTTGTTTCAAGTTTTTGAGAGACAAAACTCAAAAATTAGTTCAATCTTCAACTCGTTTCGTCGTAGTTTTCGTGTAAAAGTACGTAGGGACTGTTTTGCAGTCTAAATTAGTTCAATCTTCAACTCGATTTGTCATAGTTTTTGTGTAAAAGTAGGGTCTGTTTGCAGCCTAAATTAGTTCAATCTTCAACTCGTTTTGTCATAGTTTTACCTCATAAACGGAAAACATCAAAGATGAATTGAAATACGAACATAATTTAAAATTGGTTGAATAACTTCTGTTTATTTAGCAATATTAACTATTTTATGCTTACTAAACGAGCTTTTTTAGTAGTTTTTACTTCAAAGTCGTTAAAGTTTTTTTTACAGAACAAAATGATGTTTTACACAAAGTTTTTCATAATAAAATACCTTGTTTTAAAATCCTTGTCTTTTCAAATCGATCTTGTGTTGGTAGAACTTATAATTCTTGAGGCGTTTAATTCCATTTCAAAATAACTTTTTGTTTTGTTTTATGATTTGCCATGACTACTTTTTAATAAATCTAATACGATTGGAAAAGGTTTAACCTTTTCTATCCGGAATCCTAACTAGCTTTGGAAAATAAAAGAAGGTAAAAAGCGGCCGTAAAACGACTGTTCAGCCAAAGCACTTTTTCAAGGCGTTATCAAAAGCAAAATAAGCTTAATGACTTAAAAATAAAAGGGATAATAATAAGGCTATTCACACTATCGTTTGGGAATCGTATTTTCCATCAAAAACATTTCTGAACACTTTTTTGTCTGAACAACACTATTGACTGAAGTGACAGTTGAAAATTTGAGAAAAAGATGAAAAAGTGCATAGAATGAAAACGATAACCAACCTAAGAAAAAGCAGTGGAATTTATTCCATTTTTTTTTACTTACATTAAATCAATTTCCATTCATGAATTGTCTATTAACATGCTTTTATCGGACTTTTTTCAATGAGAAATCTCCGTCCCTCGTAAATGACAAACTTTCTTTTCGTGCGTTGCGTTACATGATGTCGTCATCTACATCGATAGCCAATGAGGTTTTTGACATTATGTCAATCAAAAAGAGAGCGAGAAATATCTTACATTTTACAGCATGTAGAGATTTTGTTTGCGCATGCGTTTGTTTTGATGCTAAAATTCCTTTTCACGTCGAATGAAAGAATTTTATGCTGACATGGAACATTTAGTTTGCAATCTCATCTTGCACAACTATGTCCAAGAACCGAATTACTGAGATATCAAATGTTGACCGTCTACTAGTGCGCTGTAGTTAATTATTTCAATCGAACAAACTCCGGATGGAAAAATATCACACGTCAAAGTCTGACAAAAGTGGATAAAAGGACCAGAACTTCGAACTTTCGAATACAAGTTTGGGCGCTAATTTAATCTATTAGGTAAGCATAACAGTATAAGTCATTACCAACACGATACTGTTTGTATTTAATCATATTGGGAGATATTAGACGCCCTCGAACGTCAATAAAACTGCCTTGATTACCTCGAGTGCGTGCGAAATCCTTAGAATTCATCTTAGAATTTTTATATCTTAAACATCGTGCCCCAAAAAAACGTTTAAAGAAATTGACATTTCCATGTTTACTTCTCGCAAAACTGAGCTATTTTGGAAGAAACTTGTTGTCCCTGGATATGATTTCAAGCAATGTTTACAACATGGTTTAGGCCCTGTTTCACTGTGATAAATTTGACGAACTTCAACAACCTGTATTTTATAATCTAAAAGATTTATCTAGAATGTAATTATATATTTCGATTTTATGGGAGCCTTAAGGTTTTTGCCTATAAAGCCAACTTTAATTCTTAATTCAAGAATAAAAAATAGTTCGCTAAAATTTGCATGTTGTTTTGAGCGAAAATATGCATAAAACCACGTACACAAAATCGCTTTGGATCACATTGCGGGACCAAAAGTTACTACCTAAAAAGCTTAGTTTTGCAAAATATAAACATATAAAAAGCTATTTCTGAAGTAAATTCGCTGGGGCACGATGTTTAAGAGCGAGTCCGCGTGAAAACCATGCAGACCAGTCTACACCGTACATCACCGATTTTCTTCAAACTTAGCTCAATTGTACATCTTAGTTAACTTATTACTTTGGTGAATTGTTTTGGCTTTAAATTAAAAAGGCTTAAAGTTACAACCATTTGAGTATTTTACCCTAAAAACGGTCAAAATTTGCATAAAATATACCTAAAGTTTTACGGCCTCGTATTTCCTTTGCAGATTGTTTCCTGCACCAATATTCTGCCCACGTTTAGCACATTAGCTTATTAGTACTTTAAGTTGAATAAAAAGTCGTGAAACAAATATTGGGTTGTTTTATAAAGGGTTGAGTTATTGCTATTTTTCAGCTTTGACGAAAAGTGTAAAAATATACTCTAGAAAAGAGCTATTTGCACCTATCCGGCAGTTATTCATATAACTTTGAAACCTTTATCAGATAGCATGATGATAGAGACAATGTTTTATCGAAAAAAAAGTCTGTAAAGTATTTATTTTTCAAGCGAAAAATAACTAAGAAAATGATGGAATTTACATTGTTTGAAGTTGTCACGTGACAAAACTAAATATACAACAAATCTACAACACGCTAAATATGATCCCAATATAATGATAAGAATCATAAGAATCAATTATATGAATTAAAATAATGATATTCATCATTATATATAAGATAATCTTACAACAAATAACTAAGTTTTAGGCTTGTAAGCCGAATACAGTAATGTTTTGTCTGTCTAGCTTCGGCTTTCCTATGTCTGGTAAAAACGATATTTCATAATATTTTTTTCACAATATTATCATTTTTTTAAATAAAATAATTTTTACAGTATTAGAATTATGCATTTATTAACCTCACACACAACATGTTAAAGAAATTATTGAACTCATGCGGTTGCTAAAAACAGAAACAGACAAAGTAACAGTGTACTATATAAAACTATGTAACCTTTTTGATTTACTATTTTCCTGATTATGATCACTCTCCAGGGATATGAATACGTTTTCATAAAAATATATTGTTAAAGTTCTAGCAAGACACATTTTAATAAAAGACATATATTTTACTTCAAGTGTTCTCTTTGTTGTTTTGCATAAATTTGAAATTGACATTCGACTAATTGGCATGTTTGGTAGACACCGACATTAATTCTCATTTTACGTGCATTAGTTGAGGTTAATTTTGACATACAGTAATTATTTTATGGCGGTTTTCTCTTTTCACAATCTTTCTGTGGAAAATTATGGAAGTTCTCGAAGAAACAATGACACCTGTTTTGTTTTGCTACCTTTAAAATCTTGTACAAGGATTATCTGCACCCATCTACTTGGCTGTTTAAAAACTTCTTCCAAAGATGTGAAGTACGAGTGGGAACTTTGTCTTTAAAGAGCTGGTGTTTTTCAAACTGAAAATACAGATGATATGACAATATGTCCGCTGCATAGAGACCACTTTGGTTTAGGCTGGCGTCCCAGTCGAGTCTGTAAGCATCCCCCACACGATTCTAAACAAAAGCCTGTCAGAGGTGGACATGCAAAGCGTATTTCTCAAGAGATGTTCGAAACATGGGGAATGTTATGCAAAATTGGTCAAGGTATTGTTACATCTAAGTAAGGGTTGCATTTTCGATCCCATCTTGAGTTTCGGTGAAATTAAAAATACTAAATAGTTTATTATATCGTTTAAAGGAATTTTCATTGAATACTATATATATTGACAACTAGTATTGAAGAGTTTTGAATTGAGCCGTTTCTTTTTTACGTTGAGATATCTAGAGAGTGAATAAGATGAATCTGGATTACCATCGATTTTTAAGTATTAAAATACTTGCCATTCCCGCCAAATGACTGTGAAGCGATTCTCTTCCGTCAATCAAACATAATTGGTCTAGTCTAGTGATAATTACTATAAACAACTGACAATGTAAACAAAAAAACAGCTAGGTAAAAAATATTATTTCAAATAGAATAGCTGGTCCAAAAAATATACATTTATTTAGTTTTAACGTTCTGATACCCATAGAATACATCGTTAGGCTAAAATTTGTTTTCACTGACATTAGTATGCAAATATTTTAATAGACAATTTGTTTGACGGAAGAGAATCGCTAACTCACTTTACGATCTCTGTTGGGCCGGCATTATTTTATTTTATTGTTATTATCACTATTATTTCATTCCATTTTTTATGTCATAATAACATGCTTTTCTGAAAGTTAACTCTAAAATGGTTAACGACCGGGAACCAGTTCATGACAGTTGATTGTTTAGTACTGATAATCACACTTGGCTACGCTGTCGTTGTCATTTGCCAAAATTTCCACGTTTTCGACTTTTATTTTACGAATCTGCAGTCTTAAGGATGTAAGTTTCGAATATTTATACATATTAAAATCAACTCAAGGCTCTTTGTTGTAATTTGAACCATTTGATCAGCTTAGCATTATCGTTGATGCAAACTCGGCATGTTTTTGTGTGTATTTCTTTCGGAAAATAAAATAAAAACACCGTATAGTTAAAATATTTTAACACTGTACATTTATGACTTCTTAAATCGCCCTACTACATTAGCTGTTGTTTTTAGGTAAGTATTTTAAAACTTATCGGCTTTTTTAGTCGCAAATGGTCATTAGTCTTATAATTGGATACGTGTAAAAACGCCAAATTCGTGATACTGTATCTCTTCACCCTTAAAACTTTACAGAAATTTTCTTTGTATTTGTTAACCATTATCAGTTGTACATAAAAGTCAAACTTTGTGGTTTTAAAAAGTTGCCGGATCTTGTATATCGAATTGTTAAGAATGCATACTCAAAATATAGATTTCATAGCCTGATATGTAAATAAGCAAAAATTTTCTTTAAATAAATCTTTTGATACTTTGATACTGTCGTTGTATTTATTATATGTTTTAGTAGGTCTGTACAAATTCCAGGTAAGAAAAAAGCTATATTTTTAGAGAAATTGATTTGTAAAGTTGGTGTAAATTTCAAGCAATTTTTATCGTTTGTCTGACTACATTCCCTTAAACCTCGATATCTGCTAGAGAATTTAATATTTTTGTTTTATATTGCACACAGTTAATATTTACACTAAAATACATATCTCGGCCAAAAATGAAAGAAATCGGTGATACCCGTTGTAGACACATTTTTCCATTTTGCATGGTTTTCACACGGACTCGCTCTTAAGATATAAAAATTCTAAGATGAATTCTAAGGATTTCGCACGCACTCGAAGTAATCAAGGCAGTTTTATTGACGTTCGAGGGCGTCTAATATCTCCCAATATGATTAAATACAAACAGTATCGTGTTGGTAATGACTTATACTGTTATGCTTACCTAATAGATTAAATTAGCGCCCAAACTTGTATTCGAAAGTTCGAAGTTCTGGTCCTTTTATCCACTTTTGTCAGACTTTGACGTGTGATATTTTTCCATCCGGAGTTTGTTCGATTGAAATAATTAACTACAGCGCACTAGTAGACGGTCAACATTTGATATCTCAGTAATTCGGTTCTTGGACATAGTTGTGCAAGATGAGATTGCAAACTAAATGTTCCATGTCAGCATAAAATTCTTTCATTCGACGTGAAAAGGAATTTTAGCATCAAAACAAACGCATGCGCAGACAAAATCTCTACATGCTACATTTTACTGGCTTTAGTCAGGTCTCTTAAGCATTTGATCGTGACAGAAATGACAAAAGTGCCAAACTTTGCACAGTTGTAGCTAATAGGGGTAGTAACAATATTAGAAGGGGTGCCCATTGAGGAGATTCCATTAACACGGATAAGAGAGGATTTTAATTTCTCAAAAAATCTCTTGTTGGGCTTCCTGTGGTAGATATATCTTTCTCACTTAATAAAGTCTTAATTCTATCAAAATGCATGTAAACTTTGTAAATATCTGTTATTGTTTACGAGAACTTCTATTTGCATTAAAAATCATAACAAGCCATTCAAAATTAAGGCATTTTTAAGAAATACAGAAAATAACTGGTGTCCAGTCCCCCGCGTCCGTTTGTCAATTCAAAATGGCGGCGTCCTGACTTGTCTGCAATTGCTGTAAGTATTGATCAATATTTCACTCGAATTTATCAGTTATATAAGACATTTTGTGCAAAACTATCTTTAATGAATCTTTTAGCTCGGTTTGAATCAGTTTTTTGATATTTGTTTGTTTGTTTTAGCCTAGAATATTGATCGTTATTGATCTCAATGGTTATCTTCGATTGCAGGCTCTGCTATAAGTCATGTCATTGTCTTGGAATCTTTGTATTATTTGTCAAAAAGCTACATGTGAAGAACTCAGGTGTCCATCAAGATCTCATGGAGCCACCCTAGACGTTAAATCTATTTACAGCTTGTTTTTACAAAATGCTTCAGACTTTTCTGACATAGATGCTTTACCTACAAATCTTAGTTTGCCACAAGATATAGATGTAGATGTTCTGGTCAAGAAAGAAGCTTCCTGGCACAAATCATGCCACTTGCAATTCAGCACTTCAAAACTTAATAAAGCAAAACACAGGTCGACTCGTTTAAGGAAGAGAGAACAAGAAGAAGAGGACAAATCTGAAGAAGTTCGTCCATCGAAAACTCGTAGGTCTTCTCATAAAAAAGAGCACTGTATTTTATGTGGTGAGGGCGAAGGCGAACAGCTCCACGAAGTAACTATGTTAGCTACGAATGATAAGCTTCGTAACATGATCACTGACCTTCAAGATGAGACACTGTTGCCAAGGATATCAGGAGTTGATCTAATTGCAGCGGAGGCAAAGTACCACCTGAAATGCCTGACGGATCTTCGAAACCGTCATAGAAAACACATAACGAAGAAACGACAAGAATCCTTTGGACAAGAAGAGAAAATCAAAGAATCACAGGCCTATGTTGAGCTTGTTGAGCACATAAAAAAATCGGTTGCTGATGACAAGTTGATATTCCGTCTCAGCGAGCTACACTCCTTGTATCTTGATCGACTTAAGACACTGGGAGTAAACAAAGAAATAAATAAAACTAGACTCAAGGTTTCACTTTTAGAAACCTTTCCTGAGGCTCAAGAGCAAAGTGATGGAAAAAGTGTAATTATAGTTTTCAAGAGAGCTATACAGAGACTTATCAAAGACGGTGTTCTGGAAAGAGACTATTCAGAAGATGCCTCAATCCTTGCAAAAGCCTCTTCGATTATTCGTAAAGATATATTTGGCCATGACAAGTTTAAGTTTACAGGACAGTTTTCAGAGGATTGCCAGGAAAGTTCTGTCCCTGCTAGTTTAAAATCGCTAGTGTCTATGTTGCTTTATGGGGTAAACATCGAAAATGCTGACGCACAAGAATCGCAGCCATGTTTAACAGTTTGCCAGACTATTCTTTTCAACACAAAGGCAGAATCTTCAAAAAAGTCTAAAACAGGTCAAACACGGCACAGCAATGCACGCGAGCCACCTCTTCCTTTGTATATTGGCATAACGGTACATGCAATGACTAGAAGTAAGTCATTAATAACAAAGCTATATCAACTTGGAATGTCTGTGTCATATCAAAGGATTGTAGAGTTGGAAGATATGATTGCTGGTTCAGTAAGCGAACGTTTTATAGATGAAGGCATAGTAGCGCCTGCCTGCTTGAGAAAGGGAGTGTTTACGGTAGGTGCCTTGGACAATTTGGACCATAATCCTAGTTCGACAACGGCAGCTTCATCATTTCATGGAACTGGGATTAGTATGTTTCAGCTGGCAACGACAACAAACCCTGGCGAGAAAAGACCTCCCATTACCATACCTCCACAAGGAACAGGGCATTCTCTTCTTGAGGAATATGCTGTTGTACCTCCGGTTGAGTTAGACACTAGTAAAATAGTAGTTCCAGAGTCCCGTATGCAGGAGCCAGCAAATGTTATACTAGAGGAAAAGAAGAAAGAAAAGGAGTGGTCTGAGCATTCCATTGCTAAGCTAGACGAGGAATCTATTGCTCCGGGGGATGCTGTTACTTGGACAGCATATCATGCTGCAAATCTACAGTCTGAAGATCACCTTCTAGCCTCAACAGCCCTACTACCCCTTTTCTATGAAAAAGCTGCAACGCCAGCAATGGTCAAACATGGCATGAGTGTGCTAGAGAAGGCTATAACGTTTTTAAATCCTGATCAAGTTCCAGTAATTACCGTTGATCAGCCCCTATTCGCCATAGCTAAAATGGTTCAATGGAGGTGGCCGGCCTCGCACGGTGAGAAATCCCATGTTGTAATGATGGGAGGCCTCCATATAGAGATGACACTTTGGAGCACTATTGGAGATTTGCTTGACAGATCTGGCTGGACTGCTGCCTTAACAGAGGCTGAGGTAGCTTCATCTGGTGTCGCTGACTCATTTCTAAAGGCATCGCATCTTAAAAGAACAAGGTATTGATTTTTAAACTACAACGCAATCACGCTGGTGACTATTTATTTGTTATGTGTAGTCAAACAACAGAAAATAATGAAATGTGTTAATGTTTTTCATACATTTTCGTAGCTCAAACTAGCACATATTTCAAAAAATCATTGAGTCAAATACGTCTTTTCAACACAAAACATATCTAGCAAATTAAGGAAACAGGACTTAGATGCATGTCTAATCTCAATTTATTTATTTCCAGGCACGCTCATCAGGTCACCATTTTGGCTCTTTATAAGTTGAAAATGGAGGCTTTTTCCCAGTGTAAGGAAAAACCAACGCTACTTGAGTGGGAAAAGGCAAGGAAATCAAGTCCAACGTTCTTTTTCTGGGACCTAATCCTCCGCTACGAGATGCTAGTCTTACTGGTAGTTCGTGCACATCGACAACGCAATTTCGATTTGTATGTAGAAGCCCTAGAGGAGCTTGTTCCCTTCTTCTTTGCGCTGGACCATATAAACTACGCTCGATGGACCCCCATACACATCCGAGACATGAAGAGTCTACCTGATACCATCGCTAAAAAGTTTCGTGAAGAGGGAGACTGGGTTTTATCAAAGTCGGGCAACGAGTTTTCAGCGATCCCATTTGACCAGGCGCATGAGCAGGAGAATAAAGTTGTAAAAAGCTCTGGTGGTGCAGTTGGTTTGACAGAAAATCCCACCGCCTTCAGGTTCGTATTGAATTTCAAATTTCTATTTATTAAATATACGCACTTGTATTATACATTCGGTTTCCCACGCATAATTATATGTGTGCGTGATTAGCGTTTTGACATGGCAGTTTTCCCTTTCTTTTTAGACGATGGATGCTCTCAGGTCCAGAGATGGCAAGACTGTTACATCAATTTGAGGACCAGTATCTGACCGACTCTGACAACGATTCCATTTATCAAGCAAACCACGAAACAGGATTGACCTTCCAAAAGACCTTCAAGAAACAAGTGAACAACCTTGTTGACGTCATTCGACGCATGGGGAACCCCTTCTTGGATAATTTCCCGGAACTTGTAACCTTGGATAACAGGGATTGCATGGATGATTCCGTGGCCGCAGCTATCTTTAACCTTGAGGCTCTTGGAAAGAACCAGTACTTGGATTTCATGAAGGCTGTGATCCAGGACCGAACTACAGTGATTAACAACCCACTTAAGAAGAACAACCTTCCTCTTTTCGGGAAATCCACAAGCCGTGAGAAGTCTAAACAGACCAAGAAAATTGCGACGCTTCAAAACAACGTCAGCCTCTTCGCACAGTTATATATTGCCATGCAGAGCCGTGATGCCAATCTTGAGGAGTTCTTTAGTCACGAAGTACAGTCGTATCCACCGTCATTGTCTGAATTTGGAAACCTCCGCCTGCCGAGTGCCAAGTCCGACCTCTTGAAGTGCATACAGTGTCAGCAGCCCGATCCTCCATCAGAGTTTGACTGCAAGGTCTGTGATGGTGCCGTCATTGTACACTGCCTTCCAGTGACCGGAGCTGTTAGTACCTTTGACAACTACGCAGATAACGTTTTTCTTCCCTACATCCAGAACCAGAGCAGCAGGCGTATCGACATCGTTTGGGATTCCTATGTCTCTGATAGTCTTAAACAATCTACACGTGAGAAGAGAGGGAAAGGTATTCGACGGAAGGTCTCAGGTGGCGCAAAGATTCCAACGAAATGGTTGCAGTTCCTACGTGACTCGGCCAACAAAGAGGAGTTGTTTACATTTCTAACAGCTAAGGCTGCTGAGCACCCCTGGCCAGAGGCAAAGGAGATTTATGTAACTGCAGGTATTTCTTATGCCATTCAATTTTAAACACTTTTAAATAAAATATATTTTTAAAATACATAAGCAATTTCTCGCTTTCTATTTCTTTAGGAGTAAATGTAATCGCCATTGGGACGGAGAGACCTATGACTGTGTGTTCCCATGAAGAGGCTGACACACGCATTGTGGTACACGTCCATCATGCTATACAAGCTGAGCAAGTCAAAACAGTCCTTATCAGAACAGTCGACACAGATGTGGTTGTTGTCTTGGTGGGAAAGTTCTACTTCCTGAAAGAGTCCAAGCCTGACCTTGATCTTTGGGTTGCGTTTGGGATGGGGCGGAACTTCAAGTTCATAAGTATCAATGCCATTTACTCTCGACTTGGCGAAGCGCGGTCTAGATCTCTGCCAGTGTTCCATGCACTCAGTGGCTGTGATACCACTTCATCGTTCTTCGGGAAGAGCAAAATAAGTGCTTGGAAGGCGTGGGAGCTATATCCTGATGTGACTCAAACGTTCCAATTTCTAGCCGAGAATCCGTTCTACCATCTAACGCTCTCATCTGACCATTTCACTCGAATTGAAAGATTCGCCGTTATCTTGTACGATAAGCTTAGCCAGTACGGATGCATCAACAAGGTGAGGATGGAGCTGTTCTGCAAGAACAACTGCACCATGGATAGGCTTCCCCCAACAAAGGTAAACCTTTTTTTCTATAAAAGTATGTTTTCCTGTTGCATATTTATACACATATGTTTTTACATCTTAATTAAAGGATGCCCTTCTACAACATGTTAACCGCAGTATATACCAAGCGGGAATTTGGACCACCAGTCAAGATTCACAGCAAGTTCTACCTTCTCCAGAGCATTTCTCCTGGAAAAAAGAGGACGGTGTGTGGGTCCCAAAGTGGATAACAATCCTGGAAGTTTCCAAGGCCTGTAGCGAGTTGATCAAGTGTTGCTGCAAAGGGTCATGTAATCGTTGCAAGTGTGCAAAAGCAAAGCTTACATGTACCCCACTTTGCAAATGTAAATGCAATGTAAATGTTTGACTTCATTTCAAGCACCAAAGGTATCATTATCTAGCCATCCTCACGACCTAATAGACTTGACTAGTTGGTACCGCGCTGCACCCCCTGTGATCAAACAATACGGAACCCCTTCTGAGATAATTTTGTGTGAAATCATACCATCATGTACAACGTTTAGAACTTCTTGGTCTTTAAAAAACTGAGTTGACCCTCCCCTCCCCCCCTTTGGAGCTGTAGTGCATCCCCCTGAACAGGAATCATGCATCAACTTTTTTTAAATCACTTCTTATTTAATTTATTATAGTTCTATCGAATTTGGTTCACTTTGATCGATAAAAACTCATTTTTCAATTTTTAAGCTGATTTGACCCCTCCCCTCCCCCCTTTGGAGCTGTAGTGCATCCCCCTGAACAGGAATCATGCATCAACTTTTTTTAAATCACTTCTTATTTAATTTATTATAGTTCTATCGAATTTGGTTCACTTTGATCGATAAAAACTCATTTTTCAATTTTTAAGCTGATTTGATCCCTCCCCTCCCCCCTTTGGAGCTGTAGTGCATCCCCCTGAACAGGAATCATACAGCATCTGTTTTTTAAATCACTTCTTATTTAATGTATTGTAGTTCTATCGAATTTGGTTCACTTTGATCGATAAAAACTCATTTTTCAATTTTTAAGCTGATTTGACCCCTCCCCTCCCCCCTTTTGAGCTGTAGTGCACCCCCCTGAGCTCGGATCACTGGGCACCCCTTCTGGAATTGTTTCTGACATCAAAACGGAGCTCTGTGCCAAATTTGGTGCTTTTGTCACTTCTGTCACGATCCGGCCAAAATTACTGCTTAAGAGACCCCACTACTTTTCCAGGGCTTTGTTTTGATTCTCTCTCCGCGCGCTGAATCTCCGAAAGGTTATATTTTTCGATGAAAAATGCTATATAAATTACAATAAACAGTAAGTTGCATAATAAATCCCTTATTAGATATTTTCTTGGGTATTACGGGCTGGCATTTTACTTATTGCTTGCTGATTAAACGTACGCAACTCGTAAAATATCAGCACGTATATTATACCCAAGAAAATATCTAATAAGTGGTATTTACATGCACATATTGATGTTGTAAGAAAAAATTAAACTGGGAGCTCCGCTATTAGGTATTACCTAATTTGTATATTATAATGAAATTTGAAAATCAATAGAATGGTTAAACTTGTGTTTAAACTTGGTCTTGGGAGATGTGGTTTCTGTTCAACGTGGCCACTTTTGAGCGAAATGATTTGGCCAGAGGCGATCACATGATACAAGAGATTTTACCACTCTACTAGTCAGTACTAACACTAAAAGTGTGCAATACTTTTTACTATTTACCACTAAATAGTGTTGATTAAACAATAGAGAACAAAAGAATTTGCATAATTTAGCAGTATTTAGAGGTATTTATGTTGCACACTTTTAGTGTTTGTATTCTATACATGTATATATATACAAACATACAATTTATTGGACTCCCCATAGGGCTTTTTAGGCCAATTTACAAGTGACAATTAAAATATATATAATAACAGTGAAAAATTTTGACTTCGACGGCCTTCACCACCTCAGAAGTCACGAACTAAAAAGTCTCTAACACTTTTAAGCTTGCCGTAAAAATATTAAATCTGAGTTCACAGCCCAAAGTACTGATTCAAATCGCGACAAGAAGATCACAACACTACTTTGTCTACCGTAAAAGCACTTTTAATTCCTAAATATGTACAAAGTAAATACAAAAAATCATTTTGATGTCATTGAATTTGCACAATAGTAGAAAAATATACTTCAGCAAAAGCTACAAGCTTTATAACTTACATGTACAGACAGTACATCAAAACAGAGAAAGTTTTCCTTCGTCTTGCTTCAGTTCTCGGTAAAGTCGTTCGTCAAGCATTCTTTTACTTAAACTCTCCTGCTATTCTTCTTGAAACCTTACATGCAGCTCAAACGGTCGAAAACGGTCACTCATGAGAGTTCCACAGTTCCACAAATTCAAGTTAGAGTTTCGACTTCAGAAGCGAAATAGGCAGAATTTCATCGACTTGCAAGATAGACAAAGTAAAGCGTGAATACACGGCCTTGAGCAAAGCACGTTTCAGTGAAATTGAAGTGTTTTTGCTCACGATTTCAGCTAGATTTTAGACTTTTCTAATGTAGTTGAACTCTGAAATCCACTTTTAAATCCATGTAAACTTGATCATCGTTTGTTGTGGTCTTTATATTGACATTTTGTGAAGAATAAAGTCGATTTTTTCATCGCACTGAAAATTATTTTTGACACGTTTTGAGCCGGTACGTTTTTTGCTTGGTACGTCGTCATTTGATGACGTTAGGAGAATTTGTTGTGTGATCAAGGGCATTAAATACACTTTAGCTTTATATCTTCGTTATTATCTGTTGTTGTTATTTTATAAAAGCATTAGAAGATATTTTCCGTGTTTCTATTCTCTGTTAGAAACACTTGGGATTGTTGGGAGAACACTCGAAAAGATTTTGAATCACTCGCTTTCAGCTCGTGATTCAAAATCTTTCTCGTGTTCTCCCAACAATATATACACCTTTTCTTAAAAATTATGAGAATTTAACATTTTGTTTCCCTATTGTTTGAGAGAGTGACACAATAGGGAAACAAAAGGCATATATATATATTAAATTCTCATAAAGAGAAAAGAAAAGAAAAGAGAAAATGAGGATTTTCGTTTTTCCGACCACGACCAAAACATTTATGCAAATTACCGCTTGAATATACGAACATAAACTGCGCTCCAGCATTTTATGAATAAAGCTCCAATTTAATATCTAAGATTATATCTTAAAAGCTCAGGTCGTTTACAATAATTCTGTATCAAAAATATTTCAAGATGTATAATTAAGAGTGGATTTTGAGCTACTCGAAAACAGTAGTTTTTCATTAATACGGAATATCTCAAATTAGACCCTTATAAAAAAAATATTTTCGGTATGTGCCATGAAAATGATTTGATTGAAAATTTGTAAGTAGCTTACCAAGATATTTGTCTTTGAATATATGTAAAAATTTGGTTAGTTGGGTTCTTTTTTTTGAGAGTAGTAATGAAAGCTCAAACTTTGTCTAAATTTCACAAGTGACGTCATTATTCCATATAAACAAAAGGACGAATTTACTTGCTCACAACGATATATTTCCCATTATTATACATTTTACTAACTACATTGAATCTGATTGGCTGAGAGCACACGGCTAAATCTGAGTAGCATGTGAACTTGACAGTGATAATTGCAGTATCTGTAGTTATCACTGTCAAGTTCCCAGGCTCTCTCCGTTCTCAGGGAGTTGATGTGAAAATGTCAGCGAGATTTGCTTGTTATTGTCTCTTTTGCCTGATTATAATTGTACTTTTACTTTAAAAAATGCATAATAAAACAATTATTGAATTCGGTTTTCGCATGATATCGCAAATTATCAAGACCTCGAGTCAGTATTATCTGCCTCAGCCAGGAGGCTTCGGCAGATAACACAGACCTTGGTCTTGATAATTTACGATATGAAGCTCAACCTCATCCAATAATTGCTTAATATAAGCCTGAAAACTAGTCTGGATAAAACAAATTCTGACTTCATTTGCAGTTTTCATGTTGAAAAACTTGTATATGCAATTTAATCGAAATTCTGACTTCACAATACTTAATAGTAAAAGGATTTGTCGTAGATCGTCATTTCAATCTATTTTTAGACAGACATTAGATTGCACGACTAGAACTTCGTTGAAATCGAATTTCACTTCCACGTCTTAAAAGGATCGTAAATTGTTAGTTTTGATCCATTATTTCGTATGGATATCCTATATATCTATTTCAGTAGTTGGCAGAACATGTAAATATTCTAAAATCTCAACGCGAGTTCTTTCGATCGACTTCAGCTAAAGCTTTTGTTGGCGTTCGCTTTCTTCGCTTTTTGGGGGTTAATGAACCAGTTTTTCTTTTATCTGACATGGATAAATATAAACTATTATCGAATATGTTGAATTAAGTACAAAAAATAAGTTTAAAAGATACTTTTCAAAGGAAATACTATGTAGCAACGCTGAACTGCGTTATCAATGTTTGACCTCGCCATGGTAGTCCAGTCATTTTATCGGAAAAATGGGTCAACCCACCACTAATTGCAACAGAAGGTTTTTTAACGTTTTTCCCATCCGACCTTATCAAAAATCATATGAAATCATAGTTGGGGAAGTAGTCAAAAAATAGCATTTGTAAAAGCTATCTGTAGCCGCTCTTAGCTGTACATGACTAAGTAAAATGTATAAAATAGAGTGTTCAACACTACTAAAAGTAGATGATTCTTTTAGTCTAATGAAAACTTTGGTATTCTATCAATCATCACAATTAAACAAATCATACTTTAGATATCTATTTCACAGCTTTTAAGCTAAAAATTAAAATTAAAATTAAAATTAATATTGAAATTAAAATTTGTTGAGGATCGAAACTTGTTTCATGATCATATCAATAACACCGGAGTACTAGAATTAAGTAATTCATATTTCATGCATGTGTGGAGGGGACAGAAACAGGGATTAAAATATCCTTCCTCCCAAATCTTATACCGTTTTTCTCCCTCCTCCCTAATTTTTTCGACCATTTCTCCCTCAT
Source organism: Metridium senile (assembly GCA_949775045.1). Lineage (NCBI taxonomy): Eukaryota > Metazoa > Cnidaria > Anthozoa > Actiniaria > Metridiidae > Metridium > Metridium senile. Next base: position 19,042,909 of record OX459098.1, read on the forward strand.
AAATATAAGCTATTGAGGCTATTCATTAGAGTGCAAATGGTACAAATTTGAACCATTTAATAGTTTGTATTTCAGAGATAAGCTGTTTGCATAAAATTGGCCCAAATTATATTACAATATTAATCAGGCCAATAAGACCTTATAGTTCAATAATAAGCCCTTTGCAGGACATGGTCACGTGTTTCATTCCACCATTCTCTTTATGTCACAGAAAAGCATCGAAAAACTAAAAGCTACCCCGATTACTAACCTTGAACGTTGCTATCTTGGTGGTGTTCACAAACTAATAGAAAAAGAAAACCATTAAAAAGCTAACTTTGCATGTCAAAAACAACATTTCAAGGAGGTATAGTAAGACGAACGACAGGTTTATAGACGAAGAATTTTAAGTATTATATTGAATTGACACTTAAAACTAAAGAATAAATTATTAAATAAATAAATTATTATCTCTTTCTACCTCTTTCTCTTTTCTCTCTTTTTTCTCCCTATTTATTTTTGCTGTTTCTCCCTTCTCTCTAATCCGTTCCTCTCCTCTGTGTGTGTGTGTGTGTGTGTTTTTTTGCTTATTGTGTTCTATTTATTTTAGCTATAAATATAATAATTAAAAAAATAAATAATTATATGATAAATTATATGATAAATAATTTGCAAATTCAACGACTAAAATAAAGTACTAATTGGCGTACTCACAATTTTATTCACATTATTACAGTCAAAACACCTGAATCGTGAACACGTAGAACTCACTATTGTTTAGTTTTCGAAATTTGTTTCCATTATTCGATTTGAACTTGGAATATTGAAAACGAAGATTTCATTATTCAAAACAAGAATACTTTGAAAGTTCGATTGTTGATTGGACATAATAAAACATTCGATTCTCCTAATATGGAAACACAGGAACCCAATGAATTCGACGAGCAAGCATACGATATGTACAGTACACAAACATGGCGGCTCCCCCTTGGAGCCTCGTTTTCATGTCGGCACAAAACTTACCACCAAAAGAAAGGCGATTTTCAGGATGTTCCCCTGCATAGATTCAATATGATTTTTAATATGTTGTTTTAGATGGTATTCCAGGTCGGATTGTGAAGAAAAACCTTCTGTTGCAATTAGTGATGGGTCAATCCGTACAATGACCGGACTAATGGGTAGGTTTGATCAGATCCTGTCATCGCTTTGTCATGTTTAGTGTGTCACACAAAATATCTTTTTTACGAATATCTCGCGAAGAAAAAAAGCAAAGCCAATTTTGTTTTTGTTAAACAATGGAAAAGACATTGAATAATCACTTCATGCTTTTTTCGAGAAATGTCCATTTTCTTCAAACATTTTGTCTCCTGATACCTTAAACTTGAAAAGGGAATTGGCATATTTGAGTTTGTGGAATTTCAATACCAAAACGTTTAAATAACATATACAAACGAAAGTAGTCAATTTACCAACCATAAAGAGGGGAGAGGAACAGGGATTAAAATACCCTTCCTCACAAATTTTATACCATTTTTCTCCCTACTTCCTAACTTTTTCGACCATTTTTCCTAGCTCCTCCCTGATTTTCTTTGTTCTTCATAAATATAAGCTATTGAGGCTAGTCATTAGAGTGCAAATGGTACAAATTTCAGGAACCATTTACTAGTTTGTATTTCAGAGATAAGCTGTTCGCATAAAATTGGCCCAAATAATATTACAATATCAATCAGGCCAAAAAGACCTTATAGTTCTATAATATGTTTTAGATCCCGAGGGTGTTAACCATCGTCTAAGGCATAGATTAAGGAGGCGCCAGTACAAGGGAAAAGTACCAAATTTTCTGTGGCACATAGATGGTTACGATTAACTAAAACCTTTTGGGTTCTGCATTCATGGTGCTATTGATGGTTTTAGTAGAATAATTTTGTGGCTCGAAGCTGGAGTTTCGAATAATGATCCAGCCTGCATAGCAAAGTAGACTCTTTGTCAAAAAGGTAGGGGGTACTGCAAGCATTATTAGATCAGATTGTGGTACTGAAAACACATATGTTGCTGGTATTCAACAGTTTTTCACTTGCTAAAGAAAAGAGTTTCATGTACGGCCGTTCTGTTTCCAATCAAAGAATTGAAGCATGGTGGTCGCAATTGCGAAGAGGAGGTGGAGATTGGTGGATTGGTGGATACAATATTCTTAAAGAGCTACGAGATAATGGTCATTACAGTGATTCCAATCCTATTGAAGTGGAGTGCCTAAGGTTTTGTTACATGAAAATTAAAAGAGATGACCTAACCAGAGTTGCACGATTATGGAACAACCACTGCATTAGAGCATCAACCAATGAGGACTCACCTTCAGGCCGTCCCGAGCTATTATACATTCTTCCTGAGTTAGAGTGCTTACACTATGACCATGAAATAAAATCTAAATAGTTACTAACTAATAGTTTTTATTTAGTGACTATTAGTCACTCTCACTCAACTGGAACAGCTCTTAGTAACAATACACAATGAATAAAATATTAATTAACTTTCTATGGTTTTGAGTATTTGATTTCCCTTGTGTATTGTGGTCTATTGTTACTAAAGCTGTTCCAGTTGAGTGATAGTGACGAATAGTCACTAAATAAAAACTAATATGTAGGAACTATTTAGGTTCTATTTCATGGACATAGTGTAAGCACTCTATCAGACACCCAAAGTTTCCTTATTGAAGTTGATAACAGTGACATCACCTTCTGTGCACAGCAATTGTGCAACAGGGATTGTTCTGTCACATGTAGTAACGAGTTTTTTTATTTGGCACAGATCATCATGAGTGAAGAAAATTTAGTTAAGCCTTCAACAGCTGTGGAAGCTCGAAGTCTGTACCTTGTTTTAATTAATCATATCAACAAGTTGTGAAATAATGTATTCCCCCATGCCCATAAATAAATACTGAATCCATTAAATTGCTTATTTTTCTTTTTTCTTTGAAAATTGTATAAAAATCATATCAGCTATATGAAATTATGATTTTTTGCAATTATAGAAATACTTGGTGGATCAAAAAAAAAAAAAACAGAAAGTGAGAAAAAGCATTAGTAGTGTACACTACATTTTCACTTTCTTTTGATTTGTTTTACTTTAGGGGACTTTGATTTATTAGTGTATGGGGGGGAGGGTCGGCAATCATCTAACAGGGGGTCATGTTATTTTCGAAAGCTATATAGGGGGTTGTCACTAATTGTATGCAGCTTTAGTAAGAAACTTGTACCAACCAGGAAGGGGGGTTGTGTAATATTTGGAAAAGACAACATTTGATTTTGCCAACACCCCTCCCCCCACCCATACACCGATAAATCAAAGCCTCCTAGTCTCTGCCACATGGACCGATATCCAATATCATGTCCACTACCTTGCAGCTCCTGTTCTATTATATCATGCAGTACAGCTGTGAGAGTAGTTGCATTATTTCGTCGTGAGGCCTCTTCGAGCAAGAACTCGCTTTAACTGTCTTGAACGTATTCTTTGATTGTGTATTAGAAGTAGACACGAAAGTATTTCCTTTTGTTTGTATCCACGATTGAAGTAATGTTCAATTTAATAAGTCATCTCTCGTGTTTGCCGCCATATTGAATATAGCAACGTTGAGCCCACAATACTTGCTTATGACATGCGCAAACTGGCGAGTTATCACTTTTGGCGAGTTATAACACGACTTATATCTCGACATTTTTAATATTTTAGCGAGTTATAAGTCGACTTATATCTCGACATTGTCATTTTGGCGAGTTATAAGTGGACTTATAACTGGACTTTTCGATTTTTTTATTTTTACACATGGCCCTGGGGCTCCGTAGATATCTTTTTCAGGTTTTTTTTTTTTTTTTGTGCACGATATGTTTTTTCAGTCAAGGTTAAAGCTGTGATCGATATTTATACACCCTTTCCGGGTGTCACCCGTGAAGTGAAAAGCCTACATGCTAGTAGCGCAGAGGATTATGGGTAACCTATGTATACTTTATTATAACGCAAGGATTTCATGGCCACATTGCTACACTTGTCAATATGTTATTGAGAAATGTCCTTTTTGACTTATCAAACAACAAGAAAGGCGTTTCGATTGCACATTTAGTTTCTGAGCTGATCCATGATCCTTTGCGCCACTAGCTTGTGTGCTTTTCACGTGTGTCAAATACTTTATCGTAAAGGGTGTATGTGGAATCCCGCAATCAAACAACACAATGTCACTAAAAGTTTATTCAAATGTTTTAAATCCAAGCAATGAGGAGAATGAGTGTAAATATTTTTTTGTATTTTTTATCTTAGGTTTTTAAAAGTATATTTATCATTTTATCATTGTATTATACTTAATTTTTATAAAGTGCTTATTTGTATTTATTTTCTATTTTATTTTTCTACTGAAGATCGCCTCTTACGAGTTGGTTCCCTTATTGTAATATTACCATTATTATTATCATTATTGAATATATTCTAATGAAGTGCGTTTTGAATCATTTTCACTATACAACAGCATAGATATCGATTCGTCGACTATACAGTGTCTTCTTAGTTGGCGTTATTGTCTGGAAGCCGTCCCTGCATCACTTCCTTCAGCAAAGAACGTCTGCATAAAGCTGACAAAATAAATAAAAAACAGCAAAAATGTCAGTGTATAAGGGCCTCTTTAAACGGGCCCAACATGTTGGACCAACACTGTTACGATACGGTTTGTTAAACATAACAAAAGAAATGTTGGATGATGTTTCATCCAACATCATCCAACAGGGTGTTTAAACGAGCCAAATATGTCGGAGCAACCATGTTTGGCCAGCATGTTTGTCCCTAGCCTGTGTAGCGGCTCTTGGGGATTGGGGAGAGACACTCGTTTTTAGCAAAACATCAGCCTAAACACGGTCATAAAATGATGTGATAAAAAAATAGTGCTCCAGTTTCGAGTCGTTTATTATGCAATATAAGCCTCGATAGCATGTGATATATATTTTGAATTTATTGGATTTAAAGAAAAGCATTGCACATCTATTTTACATGGGTTAAAAACTGTGACAGAGAGCAACCTGGGACCCACTTATGAATCGAGTCATTCCATGCACTTCTTGATAAACGATACAACTGATAACATACACTTTTGTCTCTACTCAGATTGATTTATTTACAATTCATAATGGGCTAAATCAAGCTGAGCAATAATTAATAAAACTGTAAAATAAAGATATAGGTAATCGTATGGCACAGAGGTAAATCGCCCCTAGAAATATAATTAAGATTGCTATTAGAAAAAAAAAAAAAAATTCAAAGCTGATTACAGGGTATCAAACCTTTGTAAGACATTTAGTTAAATTTAATAAACTAAGTTAGCTATTTAGTTGACGTCAAATAAAATCATAAAAGGCAGCCACACTAACGAGAAGAAAATCAGGGGGTTTCACATAATCATTGATTTACAAGAGAGATATAGCTAAACTTTAATATGCGTGTGACCTCGTCAACTAAATAGGAAACTGTAAATAGTTACTAAATTGCCATATTTCATTATGACGTCACGATGTGTTTTAGTTGGGATAGAATCGCCGAAAACAATGGTAATATATTTTAACTAAATCTTCTTTCTCTTTGAAAATTGAGCTTCAAATTATCTAATTTTTATGTATGTTATGTGTCTATATGTTTATACTTTCACATTTATGGCATTTTGTTGTCATTGCTTTCCTATCCGTCTTGTAAATGCAATTTTATTGTGTATTCTCGTATTGTTGTTATGAATCTGTCCCCCACTGGCGACAATGATCCTTAGCGTTAGAACATTAGAATGTTTTGATGTGACGTCATAGTGAAATAGGGCAATTAAAACTATTAGGAAGTAACAATTAAATTTCGTGGTTTATAACTCGACCGATACCTCTTCTCTTGACGCCATCTCTTTTTACTAGCCCGCAACCAGGATTACCCCCTTGTGCCACTGCATAAGGAACATGGGTGCTGAGAACAGCGAAGAAGAACAAACTGACCAAAACAAAGTGTTTGAAATTCATCTTGGATAAAGTCACTGAATGGGCACTAAACTGGATTAAAAGAAGAAGAAAAAAATTAAAACATTGCTTTTTAGGTGGCACTTGGCAACAGCCAAACATGCATAGATTTTCTTTATATTTGGCCTAGAGATAGGTATTAGGTGAGTATAGCTAAACCTGGCGGGTTTGATTTTTCAAAAAATTAAATTGTCGGCGAGATATCGGCCAAAAAAACCGGTTTGGCCGAATTCGAGCCCGAGAAAGCGCGCAATAAAAGCAGTTTTGGGGTTCTGTTTATACTTGTCCTGCAATAGCCTCAGAAAACAGACGTTCTTTTTTTCTTCGAAAGAACGACAGTCTGTTTTCTCAGGCTATTGCATGACAAGAATAAACAGAACCCTAAAACAATATTATTTCCAGAACTCCTATGTTGGAATATTTGTTTTAGAACTATATATTTTTGAACATCTTCTATGCAGTTTTAGGCCTAAATTTTTTTTAAAGGGTCGTCAAATTCGCTATAATTTTGGTCCTTCAAAACTTCATTCCGGTGCACTTATTAAAAAAAAAAATTCTAGATGTGGTATAATTCAAAAAACCTTTAAAAATTCGGATTCAAAACAATTAAGATGGTTCTTAAAGAATCTGTAAAATTTAGTTTTTGGGAAATATTATAATTGTGAATTGTTTGATTGACAACTGCCACTCAACGCACCCGGGACTCTTTTGGTCCCTACATAGTCTCTGAATATTCCTTTTGTTCTTGGTTTATTCTTCTTTTTAGTAGTTCACACTACTAATACAAGAAGGATAAGTCGATAATACTACACCATTTTTTTTACTTTAACTCTATTTCTGTATTGTTGTTATTATATATGATTGATGTCTTCATTTCTCAGTAAAACTTTTAAGTTAAAAAATACAGTATGTGTGTACAAATCCGGACAGTGTGCAAATCCGGACACTTTGGCATTTAAGCGTTAAAAAAGAGATCGAATTTGTTTAAAAATGAAAACAACCTTATAGAATTAAGCATTTGTATGTATTCTATTGTTTAAGAAGTTTTTGTGACAATCGAGATTTTTTCAGCTAGGAAAAAGAGCGATTTGTCATCGCATGTGAATATGCAAATTCGCAATAAGTCAATTTTTAATTACATGTTAAACTTAAAATGGTGATTTTTCTGCAGATTCAAATGATAACGCCAAAATAATTAGTACGTTTTCAATTGCAAACAATGTTTTATCTTGTGTGAAAAGAAGAGCTTTTAATAGTTTTAAATAAGTGTAGGAGACGGTTTTAGAAATACTACTAAAATCCACTAAGGTATGTGCAATTCCGGACGATAAAATATACAAGATTAGCAATCACCCGTAACTTTGAATTGTAGGTTAAAATGTCGCTTAAAAATATACAATTCAACTGCAGGCTGATTTTGCAAACAAAAGTGATCTTTTGGATAGTTTAATCACCATGCACTATTCATTTATAGGACATTTATATTCATTTGCAGAATCCAGCGCACGAAAGCAATTACTCGTGTGTGAAATACTTTAGTGCTCAAACGTATTAATCAAGCAACGTAACTCATGATTTAATTAACACAAATTTATGCTTTAATCTCAAATTTGACTGTGGAAATGGAAAATCTATCGTAAGCATTCGAAAATTAGGAAATAACTTCAAAGAATTGATTAAACAGAACCTACTTTAATAGTGTCCGGCTTTGCACACAACTGTCCGGAATTGCACCACTCAAACTACTTTACAAATATATCCATAACATTTTTAAAAATCACTAAAATTGACCAATAGTTTATATAAATCTTTATCAGATGTTACCTCATCTCCAGGGAAAATATATTTCCTAAACAATTCATTTAACGAATGATATGGCAATTTATTTAAAAACCGTCCGGAATTGCACACACATGCATACTGTACTCCATTATTTTGCTTCATATGCATGCATGATCAATATTTAATATGGTTAAACATCCAAACTATTTGATCATGAATAAAGAATTGAAAACACATCAGTTCTAACACAGGTCTAATTGTTTTAGTATAAACCAACTAGAAAGAAAAATAACATTTCAATCGTTTTATTTTGACAAAACGACAGATAATCGAAAGTGAAAATACCGAGCGCACGCTCAATGTCCTCGGCAATGACGTGTGACGGCAAAACACATCGAAATTCTCGACTGTTTTTGTCATTTTCTCCCTCAATACTTTTTTTTTTAACGGCTGAAATTAGCATAATTTTAGTGTTAAAATTAATATATATTTTAGAACGACGGAGGAATTAAGAAAAGTTCAAGAACAGTATTTTAATCTGGCTTTCTCAATCAAACTGAAGAATCGTGTGATAGCGCTCGCTCTTCAAGTCAAAATTCATTCACTAAATGTTCTAGTTTTTCTAGTTATAATACTTTGTTGTTACTATTATTTCCTTTTATTAAAGTTTGACGATTTCTTCGTCCGTGACTTCTGCGAAACGACTAGTCGCAATCGCTATCTCCCAATGCCATCCCGGCTTTAAATAAATTATTGCATCTGTTAAAGGATAGTTGCAAGTGCAGTACATATCTGTACATTTCTCGCCTTTTTTCACGAAAGTGGTTTACAAACATGCGTTGAGTTTGGGGTGCCAATCTTTGTGTTTGACTGCGAGACACAAAACTTTAAAAACTTTCTGACCGATTAACTCTCGATTTGTTCAGTTCGATACTGCCCTTCGTGTATGGTTTCTTATACGTACTAGTATTGATCCTAAATAGTTATTAGCTTGACTCGAATGTATCTTACCTGACGTCTTACCTGAAATATTAAAAGTCGAAGAGAGCTCGAGCTTGTGCAGTCGGGGATAGTGAACTAGAAAAATGAACGCTCAAGATAGCCTGCACTCTGATCATCGAGCTTCAAAAACCGCTGATTGGTCAACCCAAATCATACTGCTCATGCGCTCTGATCTTTTCTGCCGAAATTCTGCAATTAGGGAAATTAACTAGATTAAAAATACAACATAAAAACATTGTTTTTTTGGTGGCAACTTCAGGTGTTCAAATGTATATTGTTGAGATGCCATTTTGAAGTAGACTCATGCAAGGCGCTGTTATACTTGGCTTTTTTTTTTCTTAGAAAACCTAATATATTGACAATAAAGATAACTAAACAATCAAGATATATCAAAAATATATTTAATATCTAATATTTATATGTTCATATTTATACATTGTTATATTGAGGGAGTTGAATTCACTCTTGCACTGGAGTTAAAATAACTCTACCAAGTATAACCGGCCCCAGTGGCTTGACTGACTTTCTCCCGTACAACGTATTTTGAGCCGATGCGGCGGTGCAAACTGTCGTCTAAGCTTCTGGTAGGAAGCGCCAGTTGATTGATCAGGCCGCGCCAATAGAATTATAGATTGAGCAAAGTTGTTCTGGCTCACCGATTGGCTTATTTTAAGTCCTGTTTTTGATTGGCCGAATCTCTGTTGTTTGCGTTAGCGTGTTTTCACATCTTTTCGCATAGTAGAAAAGTAGTTATCGATAATTTTAGTTCTAACAGTATCAGTTGCTCTCGAAGAACTGAAGACATATCATCGACACCAATAAAATGTTACTATCTAATTATTTGATGTACTAGCCAATCAAACATCTCGTATCGCTCGTTTCCAGGGACTGCGGTCTGGTTGCACAAATATGTTATTCGGTGCAGGATATTTTTTTGCCCTTGAGGCTTTAATAGCGGGATATTTTTTTCAGTTTTGTTTTGCACTGGAGTTGAAATTACTCTACCAAGTATAAGTGATAAGACGCATTTTTGGAGCAGCCTAACTTACCTCAGTATCAAGACGTACGTATCAAAATAAAGCACTTTTGAATCTGTTAATTAATGTGTTGAAGTAGCTTCCCTGCTGTCCGGTGTGATTGAATATCATGTAGAGCGATACTGATAAGCCAAATTGTTTTCTTTAACGACTATTGTATATCAATAATAAATGCAGATATCTAAGTTTCTGATTTCTTAGCCAATCCGCAGTTCTTTATTCCGATCATTTGAAGTGTTTACGGTCTGTCAACAAAGATGGCAATATTTAATTATTGTATGTATTAGTTAATTAAACACCTCGTATATCGCCCGTTTCCAGGGACTTCGTCTAAATATGTTATTTGGTGCAAGATAATTGATTTTTTGACCTTGAGGCTGGGAGAGGGATATCGTTGTTGTTGGGTTTTTTTTGTGCACGATATGTTTTTTTCAAGGTTGAAGCTGTGATCGATATTCATATGTGGAATCCCGCAATCAAACAACACAATGTCACTAAACGTTTATTCAAATGTTTTAAATCCAAGCCATGAAGAATATAAGTGTAAATATTTTTTTGTATTTTTTATCTTATAAGTTTTGAGTATATTTATCATTTTATCATTGTACTGTACTTGTTATATAGTCCTTATTTGTATTTATTTTCTATTTTATTTTTCTACTGAAAATCGCCTCTTACCGGTTGGTTCCCTTATTATAATATTACCATTATTATTATCCTTATTGAATATATTCTAATGAAGTGCGTTTTGAATCATTTTCACTATACAACAGCATAGATATCGATTCGTCGACTATACAGTGTCTTCTTAGTTGGCGTTATTGTCTGGAAGCCGTCCCTGCATCACTTCCATCAGCAAAGAACGTGAAATGAGAAATAAAAAAAAAAACAGCAAAAATGTCAGTGTATTAATGTGTAAGGGCCTCTTTAAACGGGCCCAACATGTTGGACCAACACTGTTACGATACGGTTTGTTAAACATAACAAAAGAAATGTTGGATGATGTTTCATCCAACATCATCCAACAGGGTGTTTAAACGAGCCAAATATGTCGGAGCAACCATGTTTGGCCAGCATGTTTGTCCCTAGCCTGTGTAGCGGCTCTTGGGGATTGGGGAGAGACACTCGTTTTTAGCAAAACATCAGCCTAAACACGATCATAAAATGATGTGATAAAAAAATAGTGCTCCAATTTCGAGTCGTTTATTATGCAATATAAGCCTCGATAGCATGTGATATATATTTGGAATTTATTGGATTGAAAGAAAAGCATTACATGGGTTAAAAACTGTGACAGAGAGCAACCTGTGACCGACTTATTGGAGTCATTCCATGCACTTCTTGATAAACGATAAAACTGATAACATGCACTTTTGTCTCTACTCTGATTGGTTTACTTACAATTTATAGGCTAAAATCAAGCTGAGCAATAATTAAGAAAACTGTAAAATAAAGATATAGGTAATCGTATGGCACAGAGGTAAATCGCCCCTAGAAATATAATTAAGATTGCTATTAGAAAAAAAATTAATTTCAAAGCTGATTACAGGGTATTTAGTTTTTAATACGTTTAAGCATTTTTTTCCATCCCGATGGGAGTGCTTCAATGATGATTCTCCATTAATTAAAATATTCTTTGTCCTCCAATCCTTTCACTAATTAACATAGCACCCCAATAAGGACCTTTCGTCATGCAGGGCCCATACGTCATTTACTGTTGTTATACCTTTGTCAATGAATTTCTTTACGTTAATATACTGTAAGTCTAACTTTATATGCGAGTTATGCCAAATGGGCTGTCGAAGAACGTCTTGAGCATTATTTACCTTTGTTTGACTTATCACTGTCCAGGTAGTGAATACTTCTTTATAAAAAACGGGTATATTAAGTGCGTTTAAATTTGAGAGGCAGAAGTTTTCATCTATAATGTCTATTCCGCCTACGGGATTAAGGATGGATTTAATAAAACTTTTCCAGTAGCTATTCGGTTAGGGTGTCTGTAAAACCCGGAACGTGCCCGGAACACCCGGAATACCCCGGAACACCCCGGAACACCCCGGAACACCCTGGAACACCCCGGAACACCCCGGAACACCCCGGAACACCCCGGAACACCCCGGAACACCCCGGAACACCCCGGAACACCCCGGAACACCCACGGAACACCCCAGAAAAGTTAATATTTATAAAATTAAAAAAGAAAAAAAGGGAAAAAAGAAAAAAAAAAGAAAGAAAAAGATAAAGAAAAAAAGTAAAAAAAAATGAGATTTTTCACGTTGTAGTTTTGCAGAATAAATATCTTTACAGCTCTGCACATTTTCACGTAACTATTGTATTCATAATTAGGTCTATTGTTATATGCCGTTTTCGACGTCGTTGCCGTAGTGGTTACTTAAACTCCCTAATATTGTAGTTATCCCGCGTTCATTAGCTAACGGTCTTAGAATACGGCCGTATTCACAATGTATTTCGTCGAAAATGACATTTCACTGGACTGAAAACAAATCAGGGTTGTTTGCATTAGCACGTAATGAAGTTCCGTACTGTGCACATCTGTGCACTAAGTGTGGTTTTAGGATTCACAAACCCGTGATTTAATGAAAGCGTAAAAGGTGTACACTTTGTGTACATTTCATTGTAGTGTGTTACGCAGTAAGTAACCATCTTAACTGAACATATTTCTATTGAATTTGAAAAAAAAGCGGCAAGCTAGTGTCAAGAAAGAAAGATTATTATGTTCGTTTACAACTTTACATACTTGATTTTTTTTTTTTTTTAATTGTAAATATATTAATTGTACATTCTTGGACCAATCGAAACCGTTTTCTTTCACTGATAATTTTTCTTTCTTTTTTTTTTTCTTTTTTAATTTTATAAATATTAACTTTTCTGGTGTTCCGGGTGTGTTCCGGGGGTGTTCCGGGGTATTCCGGGGTGTTCCGGGCACGTTCCGGGTTTTACAGACACCCCTATTTTTATTGTCATTAATGATTTTCAAAGCCCACGAGACCCTATTAGTTTCGATGATACTTCCAAAGTCCGGTAATCTTATACCCCCTTCAGCGTAATCACCGATTAGATTTGAGTATTTCATTCATTTTAGGTTTATTACCCCATAAAAAATTAGTAATTTCTTTTCAAAAGAGTGGCTTTTGGACAAATTTTTATAATATAAGACAGAACGCTTATTTCACGACGTTTCGATGTCGCTGACATCATTTTCAAGTAAGGTTTATTCGATAAATTTGAATATTACATTGAGATGAAATTTCTTTCTCAACTTTTTTGATAAACCCGCAAGGAACGCTTACTATCGAGCAAACATAAAGCAACTGTGAAATAGCAAGAGATCTGCATGACTACTAGTGCTTTCCCGTATGACTACTAGTGCCTTCCCGTATAATGTTAAGGACCTACTTTTCCACACTGAGAGGGTTGCTTGAAATTTTTCAAAAACGCGATCGAGGTTATTGGTTTTTGCAAGTTCCTTATTGTGCGAAAAGTATATTCCAAGAATTCTAATACCATTTCGGAAGAAGTCAACTTTCTTCTTGATTTTTATTTCTTCCAATAAAGATAACTAAACAATCAAGATATATCAAAAATATATTTAATATCTAATATTTATATGTTCATATTTATACATTGTTATATTGAGGGAGTTGAATTCACTCTTGCACTGGAGTTAAAATAACTCTACCAAGTATAACCGGCCCCAGTGGCTTGACTGACTTTCTCCCGTACAACGTATTTTGAGCTGATGCGGCGTGCGAGCTGTCGTCTAAGCTTCTGGTAGGAAGCGCCAGTTGATTGATCAGGCCGCGCCAATAGAATTATAGATTGAGCAAAATTGTTCTGGCTCACCGATTGGCTTATTTTAAGTCCTGTTTTTGATTGGCCGAATCTTTGTTGTTTGCGTTAGCGTGTTTTCGCATCTTTTCGCATAGTAGACAAGTAGTTATCGATAATTTTAGTTCTAATAGTAAACATTTCTCAATGGCACATTGTATAAATATAACCGAAGTGGTTTTTATAATATTTTATCAGTTGCTCTCAAAGAACGGCGGTTTAAAGACATCGACACCAATAAAATGTTACTATCTAATTATTTGATGTATTAGCCAATCAAACATCTCGTTTCGCTCGTTTCCAGGGACTGCGGTCTGGTTATACAAATATGTTATTTGGTGCAGGATATTTTCTTTTTTTCCCTTGAGTCTGTGAGGGATATCTTTTTCAGTTTTGTTTTGTTGTGCACGATATATTTTTTCAAGGTTAAAGCTGTGCTCGATATTCTTATATGTGGAATCCCGCAATCCCCTAGCCTGCGTAAACAGAACCTACTTAATTAACGCTCGTCGACACGTCTCCCGCGACGAGCGCTAAGTAGGTTCTGTTTACGCATAATAATAATAATAATAATAATAATAATAATAATAATAATAATAATAATAACAACAACAACAACAACAACAACAACAACAATAATAATAATAATAATAATAATAATAATAATAATAATAATAATAATAATAATAATAATAATAATAACAATAATAATAATAATAATAATAATAATAATAATAATAATAATAATGTGTTACTTATTAGGAGCAAATTAACATAGGTATATGATCAAATGCGTCTACGCAAATGCGCCTACGCAGGCTAGCATGCAAGTGAGGGATATCTTTTTCAGTTTTGTTTTGTTGTGCACGATATATTTTTTCAAGGTTAAAGCTGTGCTCGATATTCTTTTGTGGAATACCGCAATCCCCTGGCTAGAAAGAAGATTTGAGACGTCAAAACAGTGATTTATATATTTTAAAGCAGGGGAAATACAAAATGGGAGAGGTGAGAAAAACAATATGACTAATAGGAAGAAAAGAAGAAGTTTGCCATGCCTTGTTGTAGATAAATAGGAGAAAGAGACTTCATAATGCATTAAGTTTTAATGAAATTATCCAAACGTTTCGCCCTTCCAGGCTTCTTCAGTGGATTAACAACGGTTGGTAAACAATTAGTAGTTAAAGCGTTTTTTAATATGGATATCGATTCTTCCATAAATTTCGTAGAACATTCTCTTCTTATTTGACGTTATTGTCTGGAAGCCATCCCGGTATTTCATTCGGCATAGAACTGTCTAAGAAATAACAAAACACAGCAAGGATTATTAAAAATATAGTAAAAACCCGCATATAAGAACCACTATTTTTCGAGGTTAGGCTAAAGTGGTTCTTATATAATAATTGGTATTTTGTGAGAAATTAGGCTAAGGTGGTTCTTAACTGGTTCTTATTTATAAAGCAAAAACAATTTCCCTTATATAGTGTTTTTTTATGTTATATAAATTGTTATGTAGAAGCATCTGAGTGATATTTTTCTTGCATTGATTTTAAATTTGGTCATATTCAGACTCAACTTATACTATTTTTTTCAAATGACCAAATAAATGTTGAAACCTTTTATATATATATAAGAACCAGTCTAATTTTTTTAGGCTAAAGTGGTTCCTTTTTAAACAGGTGCTTAAAAAGCAAATTTTGTCTTAGTGGTTCTTATATGCGGGGTTTTACTGTATGTCAGTACTATTTTAACAAAACTGCACCCTTACGGTCATATAATTAAAATTTAAAAGTTTTAATTCAAAGCTGATTATAGGGTATTTATTCAAACATTGGTATGTTTAGTTAAATATAATAAATTCCGTTAGCTATTTATGTTGACGTCAAAGTAAACGAATAGAAGGCAGCCACACTATTAAATCATGACCAATGAGAAGAAAACCAAAGGGTTTCTCATCATTTAATCATTGATTTACCAGAGAAATATAAAGCAAACCGGCATTTATGCGTGTGACTTCGTCAACTAAATTACAAAATGTAAAATAATTATTTGTGACTAAATAGTTACTAAATCAAAACTATTAGGAAGTAACAATTTTGATTTTATTTTGTGATTTATAACTCGACCGATACCTCTTCTCTTGAGAAGACCACCACCGAATCCACCTCCTTGCCTTTGCGCCACTGCATAAAGAACATGAAGGCAGAGAACAGCGAAGATGAACACACTGACCAAAACAAAGTGTTTGGAATTCATCTTGGATCACTGAATTAGGGAAATAAACTATAGATTAAAACAAAGACAAAAAAAAACATCGTTTTTTGGTGGCAACTCGAGGTGCCATTTTGAAGTAGACCGTCAAGGCGCTTCAGTTATACTTTGCAATTTTTTCGTAGAATAAGGATACGTGATATGATACTGACTGAATGGTCACTACTGACTGAATGGTCACTACTGACTGGTCACTACATATAGAAACCATAAGTTAATTATAACTATATAGTTTTTATGTATTTCAATTCGCTCTAAATCTATTACTACACCGTTCAATTCAATCTTCATATCATCAGGCTGATAATTTAGGAGTTACAGTGCATGTTTGCTCTTTCTACGATTAGAATTCTTGATGACTATCATTTTTAATCCATTTCTAGTAACTGTAGAGAGAAAACTGATTTTTTCTGTTCTCATTCTTTATACAAAAAGAGATCATTCATCAGTTAAAGGTTTATCTTACCTTACTGACATGTATAGTTTCCCTGCTTTTGTGAATAACTCGTTAATATTTAGCCAAATTACATTTCTTTGACTAGTTTACATCAATAAGAGGGCAATATTTAATAATTGTATGCATTAGCCAATCAACTCATCTCGTATCGCCCGTTTTCAAGGACGGCAGTCTGGCAATCTCGAACCCCGAGCCTTCGTTCCTCTTGGCCAGCCGAGTAACGTAAGACTCTGGGGGACCGGAATTCTCTGCTTATGCTGATTGGCCCTTGAAAATACAATGGTCGAACCGGAAACAGACGAAGTAAAAGCTCTGATTGGTCCATCATGTAAACAAATGTACATTCAAAATGTAAATTTTACGATTACATGCAATACGACGTCAACGATTCTTTAATACTAGATAGAATATTAAATATCGTCGTTTACGAGTCGCGAAGCGAAGAGATATTGTATCGCCGCTAAGCGATGATTATCGAGTCGCGAAGAAAATTAGAATACACACAAAATACTTCTTTAAACTATTCTAAACCTTGGCAATCCTCAGACCTCTGGCATCCAGTTATTTACTAAAGGTCAATCGTACCACGAAAGCAAACTAATAACCGTTGGAAAACTATAAATAAATCGACGGTTAAAGCGATCTGAATTGAAGAAGATTTAGACGCGTTTTTATATCATTATAAATCCTGATGGCCGTTAAAAAATCTTCCTAAACTTTAAATGTTTCATTAGTGAGGAAAATGTTTATATTTTGGCTTAGAAAATATTTAAAATGCTACTAGGTCAATAATATTTTGAATGTCATTAACGTACTAAGTAACACAGGATGCCCAATCCCACAGATCATTATAATATTAACTAAGCATGCGCAATAGAAACCGGAACTCCAAAATCGGAGCTGAAAATTCCGTTCCCCCAGAGTCTAATGTCGGGCGCCATAAGACCGCTGACAAAAAGCCAGACGTGACGCTGGGCTCGAGATTGGCACGACGAGCTTAAGCCAAGAGAAAAATTCTAAGCAGGAGTCCTTAAATCCCTTTAAAACGTGTGTTTATGGTGTGAAGATTAAATCATTAATGCAAGTGATGACTAAATACTCCTGTCATCGGCATATGTTTATCCTAATATATAACTTGAGCAAAGTACATGAATAACGTTTTAAAATGTGACAGGTTTTTTTTTTAAAAATACATTCGTGAATCAGTTATTGAACTAGTTGTTATTTTTCAACAACACTGAATGTAATTACTTAAATTAATACTTATATTTACTACTCTTCTGTATGTAATTAACGAATCGGCGAATTTTTGTGCGTTACGTTTTACCTAAAGAAAATATATCACAGGATTAGCAGCATATACTTGTTGTACTTCTGGTGCAATTCAATGATGATAAAAAAGCTTTGTCTTTATTTGGAGTTACAGCATTTAATCAGTGGGTCTCCAACTGGACCATGTACAACCTTCTACAAACTATATTTACACAGGGCATTATCTATAAATAATATTTGACATTATTCATACTTTTAATTATTTATTTTATTATGTATTAGCAAGCGAAAATAGTTCCAAGAGTAGATTTACGGGCGAGACACCTAGTAACTTCTACTACTCTGCTTTCGGGCGAGTCACCTTAAAAGCAGTCAGAATTTGAAATAGAAAGAAAGAAAAGAAGCCTTCAATACTATTATTTGTTATGTATTTATAAGCAAATAGAAATAATTCCGAGAGAAGATTTACGGGCGAGACACCTAGTAACTTCTACTACTCTGCTTTCGGGCGAGTCACCTTAAAAGCAGTCAGAATTTGAAATAGAAAGAAAGAAAAAGAAGCCTTCAATACTATTATTTGTTATGTATTTATAAGCAAGTAGAAATAATTCCGAGAGCAGATTTACGGGCGAGACACCTAGTAACTTCTACTACTCTGCTTTCGGGCGAGTCACCTTAAAAGCAGTCAGAATTTGAAATAGAAAGAAAGAAAAAGAAGCCTTCAATACTATTATTTGTTATGTATTTATAAGCAAGTAGAAATAATTCCGAGAGCAGATTTACGGGCGAGACACCTAGTAACTTCTACTACTCTGCTTTCGGGCGAGTCACCGTAAAAGCAGTCAGAATTTGAAATAGAAAGAAAGAAAAAGAAGCCTTCAATACTATTATTTGTTATGTATTTATAAGCAAGTAGAAATAATTCCGAGAGCAGATTTACGGGCGAGACACCTAGTAACTTCTACTACTCTGCTTTCGGGCGAGTCACCTTAAAAGCAGTCAGAATTTGAAATAGAAAGAAAGAAAAAGAAGCCTTCAATACTATTATTTGTTATGTATTTATAAGCAAGTAGAAATAATTCCGAGAGCAGATTTACGGGCGAGACACCTAGTAACTTCTACTACTCTGCTTTCGGGCGAGTCACCGTAAAAGCAGTCAGAATTTGAAATAGATAGAACGAAAAGAAGCCTTCAATACTATTATTTATAATGTATTTATAAGAAAGAAGATTTTTGTTATTTAGTAGTAATATTATTATGAGTAGTAATGTAGTTTTGCATTAATTAAGTACTGATTTCTACGATCTTGTGGAAAATACTCCGCTTGAACAAATAATAATAATTATCGTTTAATACTTTCTGCATTGATAAAGCTTATTAATAGTTTTTTAACTGACTTACTTCGCCCCGCTTCGGCAACCAAGGTCGGAAAGGTTTAATAAAGTTTACCTGCTTCATCTGGCGCTTTTGCTTTTATCTTGAAGTATATTTATTTAGTACAGCACCGACGATTCCAAAGACCGTGGAAACGTACACCATAGTCTTGTTTATTTCTCCACCGGCATTAAATGGCGCCATTTTCTAAATCAGGTAAGCTCGACAAGGAAACATGTACGATTTCGCTAGTAAACCGTTCTCGGAAAGTCGAATTAACGCATTTCTTCTTTGGCCAGCCACATAACTTATCTGTTAACGCAAACCAACGTTTTTCAGAGCTGAGACAACTAGAAAGAACTCTTCGTAACATCGTGTACTAGCTCAGGATGAACTATAAAGTGACCTTTGAATAACGCGCGGGATACCGTCGATATTAATACTAAACTTTGACTATATGATAGCAGTTGACAGGACGTTAAACATGACCGATGTTTTTTATAAATTGAAACCAGCGAGAAAACTAGTATAACTTAGTCGGTGTTTGATATAAACGATAGGTTATATAATGAAATTTGTAACACCGTAAAATATGTTTTTATATCAACTGAAGGCAATAAGGATTAACAGAGCAACAATAGCGGAATGGTATTACATTACGACTCCTACTGCGCCACTAGCCACCTTCAAGGTGAGTTAAAATGCTTTTTTCTTAGCTTAAGCTCGTCGTGCAGTCTGGTTGTACAAATATGTGGACGAGCAGGAGACTAGGGGAGAGTTTTATTTCAATCAGAGAATGTGTAATTTTATTCAAACTGAAAACAAATATAATTAGAGAAAATAGATAAAGATTAGAAAATTAGAAAATTAAAACAACAACAACAACAACAACAAAAAATAAATAAATAAAAGTAATGTTTTTTTTTTCTTGGCTCGAACTCGCGACAGTTGGTTAAATATTGGATATTTGCGATGTCGGCATCCCCCGGAATTTTTTTTTGATAAAATGTAAATAAACGAAAAAAAGGGGTGGGTGGGGAATAGGACGATTCCTCCGAGACATTCTATGAAGCTGAAGCACCGAATCGGTTTACGTATAGGATGAAGATCTCGGCCCCATATCCGCGCAGACTTATCCGCGCTATCTACACAAAACAGAGTCATATAGCTAAAAAAGCCAGCTGGTAGCTGGGCCCTAAGACATACCTTTAGTTACCACCT
The DNA here is from genome assembly GCA_949775045.1 of Metridium senile. Classification (NCBI taxonomy): domain Eukaryota; kingdom Metazoa; phylum Cnidaria; class Anthozoa; order Actiniaria; family Metridiidae; genus Metridium; species Metridium senile. Next base: position 19,063,179 of record OX459098.1, read on the forward strand.
TTAGACAACTGTGATTCTAGCATGTTCTAGCTAGATTCTTGTATATAGTTATAATAATGTCAAATTGGGGTAGTCTATTCGGAGAAGTTTTATTGGTATGCTAATATCTTGGTCACAAATCCTCATGGGAACAGAGAACCAATCAAAACATCCCCAAATCATATGGGATTTAGTGTAAATATTTAATGTAAAAACAAACCTTTTATGTAGTTCTTTTTCTTTGTTTATTTTGATGTTTTTATCGCGCGGGCTTCCTTTGTAGTAAGAGCCGACGCACGCGCAGTAGAAATTCTTCTCGCACGTGAATTCAAAATGGCGGCTTACAGGAGAGCTTTCGTTGATGTTTCTAGATTACTAAAGCAGGTACAAGAACAATATCTATCCAACTTAAAATCCTTGCATGTAAACTGCTATTATTATTTTATTTCATGGAATGTTTTTTCTTCTCTTTTGCAGAGTGGTAAGGTAGTAAAAACGTGCTCAAAGTCAGTCTTACAAACACAAGGTGACCGCCACGAGTAAATGTTGTTAATTTATTGCGGATCGAGCACAAAGCTTTGAAAAGTGTAAAGTGTTATCTTTAATATTTCGCAAATTTATATAAATGAACAAAAACAAACAATTAGAAAAATAAGCTTTTTGGTGTAGATTCAAATTACCTTCTAAAGAAGCCCAAGTCACAAGAACAAAATGACATATTTCTTATATTCTTTCCCAATATCTCATAAGCTCTTAACCTGTTGAGCAAAGAAAATTTAATTTTCTTAGATACATTATGTTGTTCATTATTTATGGGCATCTTTTATATTATAATCTTGTTGTTTTGTTTTGCAGTTAGGAGTTTCACAGTTCAACAATCGTCACTTGTGAAAAAAGCTACTGCTGAAATGATGCTGTAAGATATAATAGATAAGATAAGGAACTGTTCATTATGTATGGGAGGTGTGAAGATGGTTGATAAATTAGGAAATGTTCACTTTTTCCCCTCCTCCAAGCGAAAAAAAAAAAATTTAGGACCCCCCCACCCTTCCCCTTTACACCCCAAGGAAATATTTCATGATTTCACGGATAACTCATCAGTTATTTCAAGACCCCCTTTCCAGGCTCATTAAAATTTCAAGTCCCCCATTTTATCACCCATCCCCCTCCCCCCTCCGATAAATACTGAACGGTCGATAATTTAATTTTAACTTTTCTTTTTACTTAATCCTTGATGGAAACTGAAAAACCTGGAGAAAAACCCTTGTGGCATGTGAGAGAACAACACATGGATCAATGTGTAACTTCAATATTTGTTTATTTTTAGAGCAAAACAAGGACAGCAGAAGTTTGCTTCTTTTCCAAGAATAATGTCCTCTGCTTTATTAACAAGTAAGTATTGCAATTCTTAAATATTACCAGCTTCTTCCTTACAATTATCCATTTATTAATTTAATTGTCCACCTTTTTTAAGCCATGCATTATTCATTTCTTTATGTTTTAATTTATTATTTTTATTCATCTATATTTTAACCAGTCTTTTTTATTTAACTATGTTTTATTCATTGATTTTTTGTTTGTTTATCTTTTGATATGTTATACTTTTATATTTTATTAATTTAATTTTTGCATATTACCAGGAGAGCGAATTGAACAAAAGGACCACCAGTCATGGTTTTCTTCTGTCAAGACCATCTGCATGACTGCTGTTTCTTTCGTTCAATTCACTCTCCTGGAAATGGTTGCAATCCACTTAAGAGACAGTCTCTGTAAGAACCTCATGACCCCCGGAGATTGAAAAATAGAATTCTTTCAAACTTTGTGTGTAGAATGCCTCTCATATGGGTACTTTGAAAAACGGGTTCATAATGAGTCTCGTTCAATTTTCGCTTAGTTTCAGGGGGGTCAAGTTGAAGGCCAAAATTAGGCTTTTGGCCACTTCTCGTTATTGAAATTTGACTGATGTTTCAACCTCTGTATCTCTATGAACATTTTGTTTAAAACTTATTCCTTTCAGATATTAATAGATGTTTATCTCACCAATAATGGGGCACTCTCAAAATTTTGAAAACATTTATTTAATTAGAAAAAAAATAACTTTACGACACGCACAAAATGAGGTTTCGCAGTTAGCTAAAATATGATCAAATCTAAAAAATCACAACTCAAAAGTAGATCATCGCACGGCTATAAAATTATTATGGTAGAAAGATGAAAGATTGGTCTTTCATGAAATACAAAAACATTTTGCGGCCAGCAGGTTTTTGGCATACTATAGGTCGACGAAAATTTCATATTTTCGAGTTTTGACATATTAAGTCAAAATACGAATGTCGAAATTTCGGTATAAATTTTGCATGAAATGGTCATTATTTCATAGTTTAACTTGACTCTGGACAGTCTAAGACTTTATTTTCACTTTAAATGCTATCTAGCATGTTTTTGAGAAGAGTTTAGCAATCTCACACGTATGCTGTTAAAGATCGAATTGTCACTCGATGATCAGTAAAAATACAATAATCCGTTCGCTCACTATACATCATGATAGACTAATTTTAGCAAGTAAAACCATCATTTTATGGGTAAGTAACTCTAGATGCATTCAATTGGATGATGATATGTTTTTCCGAACAAAATAAACTAAAGAAAACTGACCTTTGTGTTGACTCACTGAACTGATAGCCGTCAGCAAAACGTGCATGATTTCGTCAATATTCTTTGGTTTCAGTCTATAGTTTTTCTCCTATTATAGGCTTTGAACAGTATTTTATGGTAGAAAGTCATTCTTGCTCATTCACGTAGGGTAAGTTCAATAAAAAGCAACAATATTTGCTCGAAGAATGTCTCGGTTAGTTATATTTTAACATCAAAAGCCGCTGACCAGCTAAACAATGATTCCGGGCGAAATTTCGTTGACGCTGAAATCCCAACCTTAGAACAGAAAAAAAAACTACCAAAGTGGTTCAGCAAATTGCAAGGCCTTTTGCTAGGTTTCCACAATTCGCCAAGACTGTGTCTATGTCGAGGACAAACCCACCAACTTGAAACATCCTCCGATACATTAAACTTTCCTGTCCTAGCCAAGTTCAGCTGATATTCCGAATAACTCTTCCCATGAAAGATGGAAGGTTAGCAGATGGCTTTTTATGTCATCTGTACATATTAGTAGGTTAAGCCCAAAAGATGATTTCCACAATTCTCGTCGGCATGAAAACTAACAGCGTTCAAAGCCGACATTTTGCACGTGTGTTTGACAGCTCAATTTGTTTTGCTGGTCAGCGGCTTTTGGTGTTAGAATATATACTGTACGAGACATTCGTGGAGCAAATAATGTTGCTTTTTATTGAGCTGGTCCTAAATACATTTACAAAAGTGATCTTTTACCATAAAACACCGTTCAAAGCCTATAATAGGAGAAAAACTATAGACTGAAACCAAAGAATATTGACGAAACGATGCACTTTTTGCTGACGGCTGACAGTTCAGTGAGTCAACACAAAGGTCAGTTTTCTTTAGTTTATTTTGTTCGGAAAAACATAACATCATTCAAATGAATGCATCTAGAGTTACTTACCCATAAAATGATGTTTTTACTTGCTAAAATTAGTCTATCATGATGTATAGTGAGCGAACGGATTGTTGTATTTTTACTGATCATCGAGTGACAAATCGATCTTTAACAGCATGCGTGTGAGATTGCTAAACTCTTCTCAAAAACATGCTAGATAGCATTTAAAGTGAAAATAAAGTCTTAGATTGTCCAGAGTCAAGTTAAACTATGAAATAATGACCATTTCATGCAAAATTTATACCGAAATGTCGACATTCGTATTTTGACTTAATATGTCAAAACTCGAAAATATGAAATTTTCGTCGACCTATAGTATGCCAAAAACCTGCTGGCCGCAAAATGTTTTTGTATTTCATGAAAGACCAATCTTTCATCTTTCTACCATAATAATTTTATAGCCGTGCGATGATCTACTTTTGAGTTGTGATTTTTTAGATTTGATCATATTTTAGCTAACTGCGAAACCTCATTTTGTGCGTGTCGTAAAGTTATTTTTTTTCTAATTAAATAAATGTTTTTAAAATTTTGAGAGTGCCCAATTATTGGCGAGATATACATCTATCAATATCTGAAAGGAATAAGTTTTACACGAAATGTTCATAGAGATACAGAGGTTGAAACATCAGTCAAATTTCAATAACGAGAAGTGGCCAAAAGCCTAATTTTGGCCTTCAACTTGACCCCCCTGAAACTAAGCGAAAATTGAACGAGACTCATTATGAACCCGTTTTTCAAAGTACCCATATGAAAGGCATTCTACACACAAAGTTTGAAAGAATTCTATTTTTCAATCTCCAGGGGTCATGAGGTTCTTACAGAGACAGTCTCTTAATATTGATATAGGGTCAAAATACAATATTTGGAATGTTACAGAGGGGAAGACAAAACGTTTTCTTTATTTGTAGTTACTTAACGATAGAATATTTTAACATAATTGCATGTTAACATCACAGATACCTACCAGTACTACAGGCACACGAAAGTAAACAAATATACAAACATCTGTATCTTGGTCACAATAAAAAATGTCAAGTGTTACGGAGGTGAACAGAGAAAACAAAGTAACATGTTTTGACCCTATAACCACTAATACATGTTTCTTTCTAGCTGTCACAGCCAATGTAGATACTGGGTTAATCAATGCTGGCAATTCAGACTCAAGTGAAGTCCTAGAGGGTTCCAGTAGTGATGAAGAGGGGCTAGTAACTCCGGCGTTAGATGTGGAAGATGACTTATGACAGTAATGGCCTGATTAATGCAGAAATACACTTGGAATACATCTTTGAGAACTATGGTAGATTAAAATAGGAAATGCAGGTAGATGGATACTATTGAAAGGTATTTTAATATTGCATCTTTGAAAACAATGGTAGTAAGACAAAAAATAGGACTCAAATGCAGGCAGAGACATTTATTTTCAAAAGGTATAAACTTTATCAATGTTCTTGTTTGTATGTTCATTACACAAAGATAATGACAATGAAACTTTACTCTAGCCTTCTCCGCAGGCAACTGTTTTTACTTTTGGGCTTCCTTTTTTGAAAAGAGATGAAGAGAGACTGGGACTGGGAGTAAAGAAATAACAAGGGGGAGGGGATAAGGAGGGAAGAGTGAAAAAAGGAGTTTCTCCTCTCCCTTGCTCCTCCCTCACCCTCGGCCCCAATTTTCCTTCTCTCGGAAATCCCACAGGAATCCCAAAGGAGAAAAGAAGTAGTAGGAGTAGTCTGCGGTGGATGCTAAGGTTACTTAGTATCCAACAACTTATGGTCTATCACAAATAGAGGGTCCTGAAGGGGTAAATTGGGAATTGGGATTTGCCTTTTTTCGAGGCTGGGAATTGGGATTTGCCCATTGGGATTGGGATTTGTCCATTGGGATTGGGATTTGTCCATAGGATTTGGCTATTTCTTGTCCATTCGTTTTCTCTTTAGATGCTAAAATAATGTTTTAAATTGAGTAATTTGCAACATTTTACGTCGTTTTAGTAGACTAGAAGAGAAAATCGAACTATCTTGGGCTTCCTGTGGTTAGTATTCAATTTGGGCTTCCTGTGGTTAATGTTTGGGCTTCCTGTGGTTAATGTTTGGGCTTCCTGTGGTAATTGGGATTTTGATAAAAAATTGATTGGGAATTGGGATTGGATACCCCCCTTCAGGACCCTCCAAATAGCGCGCTCTCATTGGCTTCTCAACCATGGGCTATTGGGTGATAGCCCATGGTTGGGGAAAGCGCCGGTTTTGTAAACGTTGAAAACGTTTCTTGATTCTCCTGTTTCTTCAAAAACGGCTTAGTACTAAACATAATGCTTTTCTTTGAATCGTAAATTACAAATACAAGCAAGAAAATGACAAAAAAGCACATAATTTTGATGTTTTGTGAATGAATTTTGACTTGAAGAGCGTGCGCTTACTGACGCCATCACACGATTCTTCAGTTTGATTGAGGAAAGCCAGATTTTTAAAAAAAAATAATTGTTCTTGAACTTTTCATAATTCCTCCGTCGTTCTAAAATGTATAGTAGTTTTAACACTAAAAGCATGCTATTTTCAGCCGTTAAAATAAAAGTATTGAGGGAGAAAATGACAAAAACAGTGGAGAATTTCGATGTGTTTTGAACACATTTTGATTTGCCGTCAACAACGTCATTGAGTGCGCGCTCGTTATTTTCACTTTCAATTATCTGTCATTTTGTCAAAATAAAACGATTGAAATGTTATTTTTCTTTCAAAATATGGCAAAGTTTGACCCTATAAGTTGTTGGATACTAAAACAATTAGACCTCTCGCCCTTATGGGCTACGGGTCAATAGCCCACTTGGCCTCGGCCTCGTGGGCTATTGATCTGTAGTCCATTCGGGCTTTGGGTCTAATTGTTAATTATTATTCAAGTTGTGGTAAAAATATAAAAACAGGTAGTTGGATGTCTACAGGAAAAAGGTTGATTCATCATGTTTTTGGATGTCTACCGGTATTTCCAAGTAGTTTCTTCATTTTTCAGGCTCACAATGTGTTTTTATTATTATTGTTTCATGTACATGTAATTTTATATTTGTAATGTCAAACAGGGAAAAGGATAAATAATTATTTTGAGATATTAGTTCTTGACTAATAAAATACTAAATGTTTGAGAATATATGATTATTGTAATGTAGAGTTTTGTTACAATTTTGATTTTTTCAGTTTTATATTTTGTCCTTTTCTACTTATTTTTAAGGCATTAAAATATTATGACAAAAACGTTTTTATTGTATGAGAAACATTGATTTTCTATCTATTCTGTAAGTTGCCTTTCCTTTAACATTGCATTATTGTCACAAAAGTAATAATAACAGAACATTCACCTGGCAAGTAAAAAGGCCCTGGCTCAAACCTAGAAAAAGCCAGTTTTTTTTCTGTAGAAAAATCTTGCCATTTGCAATCAATGATGCTATTGCACTTCAAGATAAGGATTTTGGTATAGCAATGGACGTTTATCACAAAGGAGCTTATCATATGCAAAATGGTGGTCTTTTTGACCTGGATCAAAATGACCAGTTACCATATGTAGTTGCCTGTCTTTGACATTTGCACATAGGATTAGCTGATTTGTGAGAAAAGTTTATTTCATATCTTTTATAGTATCAAATCTAAATTTAAAATTTAATCTTTTAGGGAATTCCAGATATTTTAACCCCTGAATCTCCCCTACCCAGTGTTCAACAGCAATCATAATGCATTGAATGATTAGTTTATTATAAAACATTGAATCTATCACATCTACAATGTGGTGTTCTCTATTTACACTCAAATTCAAATAACCTTTGCTATATCTACATGTTCTTTTGTCAAATGTGATTTGCAATTCATATTCAGACAAACTTGTCTCCCATGCAGCTGCTGTACACACAAGGTGACAAGTCCCTACAACTTGTTGCTGTAATAGGTCACTTTATATGTACTGGTTTTTTTTGTTACTGAGACTGTGCACACAAATTCAAAACAGATTGATGTGTGTGACTTGTTGCTGTGCAACTTTTTGCAGGTGGAACAACTTTGTTGAAGGGACCAAGCTTTTCACAAATTCAATGTCTCACATTCAGGGATTCATTGCTGAAACATGTTAGAGCTACAACTTGCAGCAACTTGTCACCTAGTGTGTACCAGCCTTTAGTGTTGGGTCAGGAAAGTAAGCTTGACCTGGACACTAAAAAGCTTCAAAAAAGAATTGCTAAAGCAATACATTGATAAACATTTCAGAATGTTTGCAACGTCATAACTTAATTATCAGAAAAATGCTGTAAAGAAACTAAACTATACGTAATATATACATAATCTTCTATGATAATGTGATAATATAATTTGTCTTGGACATAACCATTGTTCAATAACACTACTTTACTAGTCTAGATCAATGAATATAACAAATTCTATATAAACAAATTTTTGAACCAGTGTAAGTAAAAAATAGCCCTGCTAACATGTATTGTCACACTTGTTGTAACTAAAAACATGTTATTTAGTAAAACAAGACATTCATTTATCAACTTATCCTCAGAGCAACCCAAGGGGCTACTTACTTACTCCTGCCTTTAGTCGCAGTCCCACTAAGTAACTGTTTCTGAGGATAACATCAACCAAGTATTGATAGGTAAACTTTTCAAAATGATTTACCAATAATTATTAACTAACTACCCAAATTATAGAACCTAGCATGGTATACAATAAGACTGATATACAAAAATACAGTTAACTACTGAAAAGGAAGGCATACTGCAGTTGATGCTGAATGCCTTGTGCAGTCTTTGTGAGTACAAAATTAATACAACAAAATATATCAGAACAATGAGTACAAAAAGCAGAAAATAAATCAAGGATGTTGATCACAAGATAATTATTATTATATTATTACCACAAATATTCTTCCTATGGCTGACAAAGGCATACATTATGGTCATATTTTCACTTTCTTGAGAATGTACTCCCTTTGTTTTGAGGCCTAAAGTGTCATGTGACAAAGCAGCCTGTCAGTCACACTTCCTTTAGAGCCACAGGACAGACTGTAGAAATTCCCTTCACTCCATATTCTCTCTGTATCCCTTATTACCATAGGTCTCTTTCTATCTAACTGATACATGTCTATCCATTCAGCCCGTGGAGTTCATGAGTACTTTTATTTTACATGGAAAAAACCCTGGAAATTCCAGTTAGAAAACAAATAATGTAATGTTTTCCCAAAACTTTCCGGAAATCTTGAAATTGTGATTGAGGTACAGTAATTAATTTTTCTCACTCTTGTCAGTTCTTGATAGAGCTTCATCCCAGTTGTCTATTAAGCAAATCATTTATCATTTCTAAATCAATCTCCAGCCAAATGGACTTGCTTTAATAGACCGCACAGTCTGCATATCACTGTCCATCCTCTGTACTCTGAAGCCACTATTCATCACCTCTCTTCACAGTTTTTATCATTTGAATGTTCACATTTTGCTGTATCTTCAAGTTCTTCAAGTGTCCATATATCAATCATTTTGTCAAGCCCCCATAGATATCCATCTTCATGGTTACCCTCCTCCCATGTTGTTCTGTGGTCTACGGTCACGCCGTCATGCAGTGGGACAGTCTTGCCAAAATCTATCATCCAGATGCTGGCGGCACCATTACTGTCATGTACAAATAGTAACGAGCTACCAATAACCTGAAACATCAATGACAGAATGTTAGTCAGTTTAAAATTATCTTCTATCTATTGTTAAAAATAAGTTTTTTTTGTGTTATTATTCTTGTTTAAATTATTTGTTTGGTGGCATTGTACAATACAGTTTCTCTCAGATTTTATACCAAACCCGTACAACTTTATGAGAATAACCATCCCACACGCTAGCAACACACTGAAAATCATTAACACTACACATCATGCAATTCCAATGTTGATTTTATGGTTAGCACCACATACCAGTTGTTGCAAAACCAAATACAATATCACTTTAGCATTGTTTATCACCAATATAATATATTTACCTCATGAGTTCTAAAGAAACAAGAAGCTTCTAATGTTGCTCGGATTGCTTTAAGTCTTCTTAGGTATTTCATCTAAAATTAAAGATATAAAGATGAATCAGTATTATATGTCAAACAGTCAGTTAATCAATCATTCAACTGATCAATAATATTAATAAGATGCCTCATTTATATAGCGCTATTACAAAGGTCATAGCGCTTTACAAATCTACAGTAAGTGTTATGAATATGTGAAGGACTTATCGGACTGCTGTAAACCAGCAATTTACAATCATGAGTGCGGTTAGTGAATGCCTCCAAGGCCTGACTGTTGTACTGGGAGACAATCCCCTACTCATTGTAAACAGCACAACAGGATATTTGACGTCCACCTTATATATAAAGGATTAGCATGTAGGCAGACGAGACCTCTGGCTTTACGTCCTTATCTAAGACCATAAATCAATTAAGCAGTCACTATTCAATCTTTTAATCAATAATCCAACCTCCGTCAACTAGCTATGATTATTATCCAACCGGCCATCAATCAATCAGTTGAATAATCAGTTAACCAATCAGCCAACTAGCCAATCATTCCCTAAATCAACTGACCAATAGTTATACTCCTCCTTACTCTTATTTGTGGGTTGTTTTCAATATATTCTGTAAACACTTTGGCCACATCTGCTTTCGTTTTGGTTTTCTTGAAGTCTTTGTTAGGTTTCTGGTCACCTTTCTGAAAAAATACATGCGTACACATAATGTATAACTCCATGTCAAGTAATGCAGTTTCTCTTTATAAGGATAACTTCTCCATATCCTAGAGCACACTGAGAAATATTCACATGATTTTTCAGGTAGAAAAAAAAAAAAAAAAAAAAAAACAGGCAAAAAAACAACACATAAACAGGGTTAAAGCTTGAAATGCCAGTATTAAAAGTTAAGTTTTTTATCACTTTTCATATATTTAATTTTATTGCCTGTCTTTAAATCAAACACAGGCACAACCTATACTAGTTTACCAAGTAGTTTCTATTCATTTACTGAAAAAACTTACCTTGATGCCTTCTATTCTAAATCCAAGAGTAGCAGAGGAACTTAGTCTCTCCCTCCATTGCATGTATCTTGGTTTTGTGATTGACTTGGCATTGTTTTCACTTTCGGTCGGTTCAGTTGGATCTACTTCAACCATCTTTTGATACAAATCCTATAAGAACAGCAAAAATTAAAAAACATCAAGCCTTGTGAATAACAACTTAGTATGCAATGTAATACATGTAGCACAGCATAAAATAATTTGTGTTCCTTTAGGAGCAAACTTATATTCTGACTCGAATGGCACTAATTTTTTTGGAGCGCAAATAAAAAATTCTATAAATGCCATGTTTTTCTTCTACCCAATCTATTTTGTAAGCTGTGTTAAATATACTCATATCTCATGCTAGACTTAAGTATGAGGCTTTCAAATCAACAATTTCCCATAATTTTTAACATTAGTTGGTATGAAAAAGTGTGCACCATTCACCACAATTTATCTCGAAATCAAGCAACGGTGCTTCCCATTTTTTGAAACAGAAGCTGTTATATAACAAAAGAGCAATAACATTACACACCTTTCTTGGCTTTGTTTTTGATTTAGCTATTTCATCCTCTAAGTAGGTTCTAGCAGAAACAGGATAAAAATTGCATGAGTTAGTTATATAATGGTATATTTCTGAAAAATAAACTTTATAAATTTATCATTATCACATTTTCCCGCACGGCGCATGGTTGGCCTTGGGGGTGATTGCTTGGAGCAAGGAAACCTACGCTCCAACAAACCCTGTGAAGTAGACACTAGACACTCCCAAAGGGTTTTCACATCTAATTAACAATAAACATTATATTTCTTCAAAACTATTTTTAATTTAATTTACTGGTACTTATATTAATAGCCTGCGTCACATCTGGACTTTTTCTCGGTTAAGTCCGTCTGTGAAACAACGCCACAAACCGTGTTCTGGACCCCCAGCTGACTAGCACGGATATAAGAAGCGATTTCTGATTGGCTCATGCCTTCTTCGATTCTAACATGCTCGCTGATTGGTCAAAAGCTTGTCATAACTGCCTTTCATCTCGCCAAGTCCAAAGTTTTAATGCTACACATGGTTTTGACCTTTGACATGTGTAGTTGTTTGAACGAAATTTACTGCAAAGTTTATGATTCAAAAAGACAGATTTAGCACGAGCAGCAAAGGAAAATTCAATATTTGATTGGCCTTTTATTTCTATTGAGAGAAAATCTCTAGAAGTATGTCAAGCTTGTTTGAAGAATTATAAAACACAATTTGTCTATAAACGAACAAACTATTGGGCTTATCTCACACAGCACAAGCAATGAAATAAATCTAACAATACCTTCAAAGTTAAGTAAGTTTATTGACTTTGTCGCTCATCCATGAGAATAAATATTTAGCATAATACTCGATCGATAAACGTGGTTCTCTCCCAATGGATGATGTTGTTCACATCTGATCAGCATTAAAATATCACAGATCTTCGATATAGCGTGTCGGAAGGTCGATTAAAACATCATTCTGCTCAAAAAGGCTTTGATACTCTCCTTTCATTCAGGCAAAAGCATACTAACTCGTAGCTTAGCAAAAGGTTTTCAATTTTCAAATTGATTTTCGATAACTACAAACGGCTGCTTGTTTTGTTTATATTTTGTCACATGTGCGTAGAAAGATATCCAAACCAATCAGCGAGCCTGTTAGAATCGAAGAAGGCATGAGCCAATCAGAAATCGCTTCTTATATCCGTGCTAGTCAACTGGGGGTCCAGAACACGGTTTGTGGCGTTGTTTCACAGACGGACTTAACCGAGAAAAAGTCCGGATGTGACGCAGGCTATTATATTAATTGCCTCAGTCTTTCCATATTTTAATCAATAAACATTATAATATTAAAAGCTATATTAAAATATTAAAAATAATTGACCCCGCATATAATTTCTAGTTATTAATAAGAATAATGGGTGTTGACAAGCAATTTCCACAGTCCTTTTGACAATGTATAAATTACAAAAATTCTTTATAACATTAAAAGCTATAATTATTGAAAAAACATTCAATGTTGACTCTGTATACAAGTTCTACCTAAGAGGGGGACATGGGGGTTTGCGGTGTTGCGGTGTTGGCCTTTTTTTAATGCAGTGTTGCGGTGAACGAGGCTCAAAAATGGCGATGTTGCAGTGATGACAAACCTTGCAATGTGCGGTGTTTACGTTATTTTATAGTTTTTTTTCGTTGGGTTGAATGTTACTCAGTCTGTTATCAAATATTACTCAGTAGTGTTTAAATTATCATTATTTAAAAATATTTTTTTAAATACCTTACTCCCATTTTACAATCCATTATACAGGGGTTCTCAAAGTCTTGTAGTAAGTCTTGCATTTCTATGAATTCTGTATATCATCATTAAGGAAACATATATCCATGATGATATTTCATACAATTATGACTTCTGCTCGGGTTAATGTCAAATTATTATACCTTATAAATAAACCTCCAATCACATCTCTGAATTTTGGTCACATAGCGACACATTACTCTATTTGCCTGCTAAAATTTTGATTAATATCACGATTTCTTCATAATTATATCCTTTGTATAAGACAACCCCCTATACTTAAGAGTTTTAGTTGGATTTTGGTAAGAAATCGTATGTGAAACGTGAAATAAAAGTCGGACATTGTCACATTTATAATGTGATTGCGTTTTATACTTGCAATATTGGACAGCAACATATTGGACTACAACCTTTGAATTGTTGACTCGAGATATTTTGAAAAAAAATATTTGTTCAGTATAATGAACACCTATAGGATTTATCCTCGCCCATGATGGCAGATGTTTGAGTCTCAATTTCAATATTAGACTTGATCTGCAGTCTTGCCCAATATTGAATTCTCTAATTAAATATTTTGTCATAATGGGCTCAGATGAATCCAATAGTGTTCAAAGCCCAGATAAACAGTCTTTGTCAAGATTATGCACACATGGACAATCAATTATCATGACTTAAACCCGAGTTCTTAACATTATTTTGATCATAATGTGAAATACTAACAACGTAAAACATGCAGTCTACTCACACCCAAGCCACCATCACTATGTACATACACCAAATCGAAATATGGCGACCAATTTGAATAACTATTGTTATTGACTCACAAGCCTCTCATTCATGTAAAAACTCCATTGTATTCCATCATGAACACGAGGCTAGTCAGTCAAGGACAATAGCAGGCCGCCATATTTCGATTCGGTTTATAATAGAGCAATTTCACATAACACATTTTAACATGAGTAAAATAACATGCTAATGAGCTTCGAGCTGGCGCATACACAATTTATCACAAATTAGCTTTTTTTCATTAGGGACCGTTCATTATTTATGCCAGGGAGGGGGCTGGCAATATTTTTTTATACTAAAATAAAACTTCCTAGCCCCAACATAGTGTAATGAAAAAAGCTCATGACCCCTACAGAGGTTGTTGAAAATCTACATAGCCCCCCTCCTTCCCTTAGATATTAAATATTGATTATAAAAGTACAAGTTTCCATCAACATTCTTTTATTTAAATAAACAACCAACAGTTCTTTTAAACAAAAACAAAATTAAATGAATTGGTTTATTAACAAATGTTAAAATATCCTTTCTCTTCCTCAAGATCCTCCTTCTTCCTCAAACTCATCCTCTTCTTCTTCAAGGCCATCCTCCTCTTGCTCCTCCTTGTCTTCCTCAAGATCCTCCATGTCTTCCTCAAGCTCATCTTCTTCCTCTTCTTCTTTTGCCTTTTTTTCTTGGTCAATCAAAGCCCATTCGGTTAGCTTAATTATAACACACTTCCTTGCATCAGCATGCCAATTATAATTTTCAAGTAACTTAGTTAATGCTTTTTGGTGTCTATCTCTTCTTAGTGTCTCTAATTGTTCAATCTGCAGCATATCCTTTGTGATGCAGTCATCTAACTTGTCTAATGAATCCACTTTAATAAGTTTTGACTTCAAAAATAATATGGAGTTTTCTAGCCGCTTTGCCTTTCTTTTTTCTGCTTTTTTCTTGTTCTTCTTAATTTTCTTTGCCTGTTTGTCCTTTCTTTTGATTCCCTTTAATACTTTGGACAATTTAATTTTTGCCAATGAAAGTACTTCAGACTTTGCATCTACATCTTGCATTAATTTGTCTACTTCTTTTAATTTAGATTTAGAGTAATCATATTGCTCAGTAGCCCAATCTTTCAATTTTGTCTTACAGAAAAGATTGTCTATATTGTGTTTTTCTTTTTCTTTGCCCTCTAATTCTGATTTTATCTTCATTAATTTATTGAGACCTTTAGATACAGTATCTTCATGGTGAGGCCTTGGTATCACAGAATTTATATTCAAAAACTTGAAGCAGGATGCCTCGTTTTCTTCAGAAAAGAGAATGTCCAAATCATAGTTGACCTTCTCAATAAATTTCTTTGTCTTGAATCTTTCTTCCCTCTCTTTATAGAGGTACTCGGGGGAAGTTAGAAAGATGAGGCTTGGCATCTTTGTACATCTCAGGAATAATTTCATTAAAACATTTTGTTCTCTCATGTTTTGGGTCTTTGTACAGGTACCTGGTATAGCCTTCTTCTGTATCTTCATGATGAAATGTCAAGTTCGGACCCCACGACAATGCTATTTAATGAATGAATAAATTATTATTTATAATATGATCTAGACGAAATGTTGGGCCGTCGCAATCAAGATACAATGAGCAATTTTTATATTTCTAACCATTCTACGCTGGCATACGAACAGTCAGAAGTATTTGCGACTGAGCTTATACTATTGATTTATGATTTAATTTTAATACTGATTAAAAATTGCATTTATTTGTACTTAATATAAGCTAACATAGTATGATTTCTACAAAAGAAAGTCATTGTTTCCTTTTACTGAACTTTTTTATGAATATTATGCTGACAAAAAAACTAGATGACCCCTCAAATTTGCTGCCATGTTTCTGCTGACCCCCCTCTTGAGTCCTCTGAATTTATCGTGACCCCTCCCAATTCTTGCCAGCCCCCTCCCTGGCATAAATAATGAACGGTCCCTTATATCAAAAATATTAAAAAAAACTCTTTATGATACAACAGCCAATTCTGATACTTTGTTTCTTGACTTTCGCCAAGATTATCATATTTATGCAAACAATTTGTGATAATTTGTATGGTCATCTGTGCGAAGCTCATTAGCATGTTATTCTACCTATTAGCTTGTTAAAATGCATTATGTGAAATCCACTTTTATGTGTTCAAACCTTGCACAATGTACAAGTTAATTAAAACATCAACAGTGCCACTTATGATGTAGAACATTTGCAGTAAAAAAAGTAGCTCATGATAATGATAATTTTGACTGACTGCTATAAACTGAACCTAAAAATAGCGACCAATTTGAATAACTACCAGTATTGCTCTTGACTGGCTATGCTCTCAAACAAAAGAAATGAAAACTCTATTGTGTTTCAACATGACCACAATAGGCTATATAGCCAGTCGAGGACAATAGAATATTGTCATATCCTGTCTCAATCTAAAGAGCTGATCGCCATGTCAAGTATTTTAAGATATGCTTTGAATTCTTACTACCGGTAATATACATTTTCAGTGTAATAAAGGATACTTTCTCCTTCGTTGAGTACCTCTCTCTTGTACTCTGGTACATATGGCCTTAGGATATCTTTCATTAGCTTTAGAAGACATTCATTTTCCTTTTCAACATATTTCTTTAAAATATTGCCATTTTCACCTGCCTTGAAGCTTCCTGTATAGTACAAAAATATTCATCATTAGACATTCTTCATCAAAGTGGTTATATTCAAATTTATTGGTTATGCAAGTACATCTTGAAAGTTTCACTCATTGGCTAAATGAAGGAAGATCAACAAGAGATTTGCCAATTTTGTCATGACGGCACTGAACCTATGTTTTACAACAATAATTTAGATGCTTTTATGAATTAAAATCATCAGTATATACACCTACTTGCAAGAACGTTGTCATACAAAAAAATAACGTTTGTATTTAGTGTGTTAGGAAAAAATTAAAAGTACAAAAGATGATCACTGAAACTGAACTCTTTCTTTTGTACTTTTAATTTATTCCTAACACACTAAATACAAATGTTCTTTTTAAGTATGACAACTTTCTTGCAAGTAGGTGTATACATATAAAAAAAAAACAACAAGAATTTATGATGTTGATGATGTTAGGTGAATTTGCTCATATCCACATGTTAAAAACACTTAAATTAAAGTTATAAATTATTACTATTGAAAGAAAAGGAGCTATATTTATTCATTTTATTAATATATTTTAATATTAAAGTGACAGTGAATAAACCCTGTGTGGGTTTGAGCAAACACAGTTCCAGATTATTGTCAATACAACAATAGTTTCCCATTTACATTTAATTGAATATTGACTTTCTTGATGTTAAGAAACAAGAACTGTCAAAGAAAAGTCAAAAATAACTTCAACCTACAAACAAGAAGCAAATCATTCTACTTGAAAAGGAATTACTCTAAGGAGTAGACATGCCAGTATTTCTCAAAAATAGAAAACCAAGCAAACAAAAAATGATTAACAAAAGTCAACTACACATCCAATTTTGTCATTATACATCCTATTTTCTATGTGAAATTTCCAGAAATTATATTAGTATAGTGCACGTCATTTCTTTTGTCATGTTTGTTTGCAGTTTATATCTAATTTATGCTAATGGTTAAAAGGTAAACATGACATATAAAAGCTGTCAACACGCAATTATTCAACACCTTGTAATAATATTTAGGAGCACTTTAAAACATCTCTTGATTAAATTGGCCAAAAATGTAATTATATTTAGCTTTATTGTAAAAATATACTGTAAACATTAATTAAAAATAGATGTAGTAAACGGTAAATGGTTATTTGGCATAAGCAACTTGTATGTTTAGTCTTCAAGTTGCAGGTTACCTTGATGGCCGGCTAGTTGCACCCAAGGATATTTTTTCTTAAAGTTCTGTACAAACGGTGACCATTGGATAACTCGTCGTATTTTCTTCCAGTTAGAAATCTGAGGAAATAACACATCGTAGCAAATTGTTATTTAGCATTTACGTAAACGTTGCCATGGCAACTTTATAGTGGGCACTTTACCACTTGATGGTAATGTTTTAAGATAGGGCATTAGCAAAATGGTTGCAATACTAAACAAGATGAGAAGATATAGTATGTTTTGAAAGACTTCAAGAATGTGCTCAAAGTGCTTTCGAAAAAAGATATTTTTGGTGTCAATGGCAAAATAAACTTGTGCAAATTGTAGTTTGCATAATCTGAAATATCAATATTCATTAACTGGGTACTGTAAAAATACCTGAAGGCGAACATATCAAACATTTATGAACTGTTTCGAATATGGAATTGGTCCACTTAGTCTTTTATTAGCACAAAGGACTATCTATAGCATATTGGTGCGAACTTGATAGACGAGAAGTAGATCACAGGATTCGATAATTTACAATGTGTAAATAATGCAAGCGAAATTGTCCTTGTCAACCCTTTCCTAAGGATAATTTACGACATAATTTGGGTTTTTTGTCTTTGTAGTTCTTAGTTATTTCATTATCTTGATTGAAAGCTCGAGAAATAAAGCTAAATTGCCTGTGAGATAAACATAAAACTCAAATAGAAAATGCTTTTCTTTCGGCTTATGTAAATAGTTGGATAAATAGTGTGTAAACTAAAGGGCTGATGCACCTTTCGTCACTAGAGATGAGAACACAAACCTATAAAAAGTTTCGTGACTGAAACAGTGACAGCAGCGCCAGTTTGTCAGATAATAAAAAAGGACTCTTATTTCCTGACAATAACATTTAGCACATCAAAGCCACCAAAAAAACCACCGCCATCCCAAACACAATAAACAACGGCCATCTTGAAAACCATGCAGAGCAAAAAGATCACAATAGCGTGAAAATAAACGTAGTTTTACCTTCCGCGTTGGCTCTTCAGGCTGTGGCGCAGAGTCACTTTCGGATGGATCATCATCCGTAGGAATATCATCCTCTGAGCAAGCACTAGATAATGAACAAGAATCGATACAATCGCTCAGGTTAGCTGCGTCTAGCTCTCCGTTCGTATCTTCCATCTCCCCCGAGTCGCTATCCACAGCTGAAGCAGGAGTTATGATCACTATCGGGGTCGATTTTTGATTCAATCCACTGTTTTGTTTTAAAAGGAAACTAGAGGCAGGAATTCGCTCGTGTAGGTGCAAATTTAAGCCACCATTTTGCTTGCTTACATCGTTCAAACCCAAACTAGTAGTATTTTGGTCGTTTAATTCTGGAGTATTAGTTCTTTTAGCCTGTACTTTCGAGGTTTCCTCTCGTCTTGACTTCGAAGTAAAGTTGTCTAAAGTTGCAGTTGATATTTTAATGGAAGCCAAGTCAGTGTTGCTCTGTTCGGAGGAGGGAGGAGCTACTTCGTTTTGTGACGAATAAATTGGAGTCCCTATACAATTGACTTGATGTATGCTAGTCTGTGATGTCGAGCTATTTGCATTACATGAAAATACATGAGATTTCAACGAGGCTACCGTATCTGTGCGCCCATTATATGCCATACCAAGAACAAACTTTCTAGTCGACGAAGAAACGTATCTCATCAACACACCGTCAATATAACATTCATTCATAACTTTTAAAAAGCGATCAACTTCGGCATAACAGCGTCCTAACTTTGGATTATTATCCTGGAGGCATAGAAGTTGACCATAATATGTGTTACAGTTTTGAGACCGAAGAATCTCTCAAACTTGGTTTCCTACACCACCAGTCGTTAACTCGAGGCTGGACGAATGATAACGATGGTTAAAGACGTCCTTATCATCAGATGTAGTTTTAAATATCCCGTGATTATTAAGTTACCATAAAGATGAATAGGTCACGTAGATTTCCCCTTTGACTGAGACGATAGGAAAAACAACCTAAACTTACGAGTCATGTAAATAAACCCGCTGATCCTGAAATCCTCGTTGTAGTTACTGCCTTCGTTCCATTTGATCGCATGTAGTTAAAGACTAATATTTCTAATTGTCCTATGTAAAACACAAACAAATCAATGGTCGAACCTCATCCGGTGTGGACTCTCATCTGAGAATCTCCCAGTGCCCAAACGCAGCTATAATACTCTGCTGAACGCAGCTTGCTCCAGATGAGAACCAAGAGAGTTTAGGATATCAGATTACTGCAAGTCACGCTTTCCGTGTGTCATTCCCAATCCTTGTTTCTTGTAGCGCAGAAAAATATCAAGTTGCTCACAATAAACTACAGGTGTGCATACTCCCATCTAAATTGCTTTTCTATATTCTTTCCGTGCTATTTGCATTGAACAAAGTATTTATACTGCTACTCTTGGAGAGCTGCATGATGACGTCATTGACAGAGAGCATGACGTCACAAGTCATTGGGTGGGTCCCACAAAAACCGCTAATTGTCCAATCCCCAATATATATAATTATTAAAATCATGACCCAAAAACGAGAATTTTATTTAGAATTTGTATAATTAGTACCCTTGGTGGAATGACCAAACTCACAGTTTCAGCTTTCTATAGTCTGATGTATAATCATTTTTTATTGTTAGATCAGAAACGCTTGAATAAGTAGTAAGCTAGGGGATTGAAACGTTCAAAAATTGTTGGTTGCCGTTTTTCCCGTAGTTTTTTTTTTTTCAACTTTCTATTCATTACTAAGAACATTTTTTACAATTGCTTTTAAATGTTTTTCATATACGTTGTCACTTACAGATGTTTTTTATATGAATACATATGAAACGACATATGAAACTTATTCTGACTAAATGAAAGAAAAAAAAATAGAGCTACGAACTAGTAAATAGGTACTGAAATAACATCCTCGGGAACCCAGGGGTAATCTTGTCGCTCGTTTCTCGCTCCCAGAAAAAATACCCCTGGGAACGTAGTCTGTTGGAGCTTGTTCCGGAAGTCAAAATTCAAACTTATTTAACGACTTTCTTTGAATGGTTATCTTGATTTTCATTGGTCAACCTCAGCAGGTCGACCAATCAGAAAAGAGCTGCATTTTGACTTCCGGAACAAGCATAACAGAACTCTCAAAATGATATTAAGGAATAGAATATCAAGTCTTCTGATCCAATATTTGGTCTATCTCCTTTGAATGCCAACTACTTTAGCAAGAACTTTGAAGCAGCCACCTAATGAATACTCCAGTTTCGAGATCTCTTTTACTCAGTGTTAGCCTCAATTGTGTGTAAAATATGCAGAAATTTAGATAAAACTCGTGAGATTTCGATATATTTTTATTGTCTTCTATGCTCACAAATCTCTTTCATTTGCACGGACTGTTACTGAACAAAAGAATATATTACATGGTTTTGAGGCTAACACTGAGTAAAAGAGATCTCGAAACTGGAGTATTCTAGGTTCGCATCAGAATAAGTTATCTAATTAGTCTTAACACATACCAAAACATTGATAAAAGTGGTTTCGAGAAATCTATAAACGTTTTCGTTGTCAATCATGCTATATTTTGATCATTTGAAGCCGAGAGGGCAACTCACTGAAGCATTTTATAACACACACACCAAATAAGCATATTATTTTACAGATATTCTCATTTGCATTTTAAAAGTTATACGCATACGCTCTAATGTGTGATTATTTTTCATATGAACCAAAAAAATATCATATGACTAAGAGCTGCGAACCAGCAATTGAATTAAAAATATAGTTACTCTGTCTCAGCCTCTTTTTCAAAATTATTTTTATCATTTCCTTTTTTATGATAGCCTTTTTTATTTATTTTTTAATTTTTTAGCAGTGGTAGAAAAACGGAAATTATTTAAACAAGACTTTCCCACTAGCCGCTAAAATGACTCTCCTCCCTTTCCGTTATAATCAGTTTTCAGTTTTATTTCTGCCAGTCCTTATCGCGCGCGGTTATTGGTCGAGAAATTCACACTATTTCTCGATAATCACCTTCGCGCGCTTTTAGAAATAAAAAATGAACAGTTTTTTTCTTCAAAAAAAGCTGCTTATTTCAGTATACTTTTTGAAATAATCACTTATTTTGTCACTTTATATAATAATCACTTTATTTACACTAAAATAATTATCCACCTCAGGCTCAGTGAATATCGGTGAATAATTAATATCTGTATCTGTATTTCACTTACACCTATTTCAATTAACGTTGTCCATCTGGAATGGTCGATCTGAGACCGATAGGAATTGTGGGAGCTCTTTAAACTGCAAATACACTATTATAATCACGCTAGAATATTAATGTTTACTTCTGAAATACTATGGAAATCAGTAGACTGGTAATCATGCCCCAAAAATTCCGTCCACGTGACCAATTTTTTTTGTACAATGTGATCGCTTCTGGCCAATCATTTTGCTCAAAATTGGTCATGTGGTACAAAAAGACACACTCCCAAGGCCAAATTTTCAACGTACATTTAACCACTCTAGTGATTTTCATAGTACTATTATCCATAATTCAGCACCATTCATGTGATTGGAATTTAATGATATCCCACAATTCCTATCGGTCTCAGATCGACCATTCCAGATAGACAACGTTAATTGAAATAGGTGTATACAGCGAACGCATTTCAATTCATTCATTGATATTCAGTTTATTGCACATTTTTATGTTATTAATTTTACAACCATCACAAAATTAAATGGTCGGCTTTACAAAGTTAAAAGATTATAAAATGAAATAATACTTCACATGCAAAATTAAAGGATCATATTTGACATACCATGCATACTGATAAAATGAAATCATTTTTCACAAAATTAAAAAACTAAGTTTCACCGTGGCTTTGGGCTTCCTGTGCTATTGTGCATTGACTCAAAATGGCAATTATTTTCACAAACTCAAAGGATCATCAAATTGAATAATTTATCACAAACTAGCTCAAATAATCACAAAATGAAATACTGGTAAGTTTTCACAAAGTTACCGAGAATCAAGTTTCACCTTGGCTTTGGGCTTCCTGTGGTATTGTGCATTGACTCAAAATGGCAATCGTTCGAAGCCCGGGCTCTGTGGTTATCCCAGAAGATGTTAAGTCTTTTCCTCGTCTGATGCTAAACAAATTTGAAGAATATGGAAATGATGCTGCAATAGTAAGTATTTTCTGTTTTTTTTTCTCATGGCGGGTTTGGTAAATGACAATTTGAGCGGTCCACTGCCAGCCGTCTCAGATCCTGCGGGATGTTTGCATGCCGGCAGTGTTGTGCAATAATCCACATTCAGAAAGTATTGCAAAGCTAAAGAGGTCTTCCTAAAGGTGACATTCTATGAAACTATGTATTTTATTGAGTTAGTAATACAGGGAACATAGTATTACCATGCAGCGTCTCTATCAAATGCGTATCAACTGGAGATTTAAAAACTTTTGTAATGATCATGCATGCATGTAATTTTAGATTTTATGTTTATTTAGCCTGAAATAGAGTAATATTCTTTATCATAGTTAGATAATAGAGGGCAACTAATTATGGCTGTATTCTGTATACGCTTTCGCCAAACATTTCTTACCAACAGCGCGTCATGTTTGATTGTCAATAATTCCGAAACGAAATGCTCCATATAAGCTTGAAACTTTACCAGTTCATGTAGTTTTATCCGCTTTACAATATTATATAAGTTATATTTTGTAGATGAGGCATGATCGTCCGGGGTGGTGTAGTCTTGAGAAAGACTGATGGTGTTGATGTCTGACGTTTCGACAACCTGAGAGGATGAAGATCTTCTCTGAAGATGACTTCCGCTCAGGTTGTCGAAACGTCAGACATCAACACCATCAGTCTTTCTCAAGACTACACCACCCCGGACGATCATGCCTCATCTACATCGATTACACCTGGGATCAGACCATTCACTCTTATAAGTTATATTTTATTACGATGCGAAATTAAAATCTTGAAAAAGATAATCCCATA
Organism: Metridium senile; assembly: GCA_949775045.1. Lineage (NCBI taxonomy): Eukaryota > Metazoa > Cnidaria > Anthozoa > Actiniaria > Metridiidae > Metridium > Metridium senile. The sequence goes on from OX459098.1 coordinate 19,086,762, forward strand.
GGTGAAAACGATCAATATTTTTTTTCAGACTTTTCAGTGAATGGGGCGTGGGAGGATAGGTTGAGGGGGTCGGTGTTTATAGAAAGTACTGATGCCTATAAAAATAGTCAACAAAAGACCAGTTTTAAAGAAAGTAGGATCGAATATGTAAATATCACTAGCTAAGCATCCTGTAAATTGTATTGAATTTCCAGGTGGATAGTAAATCAAACAGATCCTATACTTACAAGCAGCTAATTGTTTTGATCAAAAAGTGTGGCTCTGCTCTACTACGCAAGGGCTTCAAACCAAAAGATACAATTGCTATCATAATGCCAAACATCCCAGAGTTTCCCATCCTGACTTATGGTGCCACAGCCGTTGGAGGCATTGTTACAACCTTGAACCCTGCCTATACCACCGACGAGTTGATCCACCAGATTAAAGATTCAGGAGCAACATATATTGTCACTATTCCTCAACTAGTTGATAATGTCAAGCCAGCTGCATTAACACTCAACATCAAAAATATCTTTGTTTTTGGAGAAGCTGAAGGCTTTGAATCATTGTCGCAGTTAGTGTTCACTGATGATGGCTCAATGTTTCAATTCTATGAACCAATTAACTGGAAAGAAGATGTTGTTTTTCTTCCATACTCAAGTGGTACGACAGGTCTTCCTAAAGGTGTCATGCTTACACATTACAACATGGTGGCAATTACAATAGCAGCAAGCATAGGCCTTGATCCATCAGACTCACAGTGCAGAAATGTGTTGGGTTTAATGCCTTTTTTTCACATCTATGGCTTGGGTGTCATGCTTGGCATAGGCTTGTATATTGGATATCAAGTTGTTTGTGTGATTGGATTTGAACCCGAGTCATTTCTGAAAACTGTGCAGGATTACAAAGTAAGTTACTTTGAGTTGAATATGCATTCTTAATTAGCAATATTTGTTCTTGATAATATTTAATACGATACTAGTTATATGTTATCTGATCAATCCTAGAATGATTACCAATCAAAATAGATCAAAAATTCAACAATTTCAATTTGTCAAAAAATTGAAATTTTCGACCCTAGGGGGCAGGCGAAAAATTCTCAATTTTGGCCATTTTTCAACTTTTCTCAAAACACCCCTAAAACTATCTGAGTGATGTCTATATGTTATCTGATCAATCCTAGAATGATTACCAATCAAAATAGATCAAAAATTCAACAATTTCAATTTGTCAAAAAATTGAAATTTTCGACCCTAGGGGGCAGGCGAAAAATTCTCAATTTTGGCCATTTTTCAACTTTTTTCAAAACATCCCTAAATCTATATATATGGAAACTACCGAGTAAACTAGTATAGGCTGCGTCGGTGTTTGATATAAACGATAGGTAATATGATGACATTTGTAGCACCGTAAAAAATGTTGACTTAAGTTTACTGACGTTTCGAGCTTTAGTCCTTCGTCGGTGGATCAAGGGCTAAATCTCGAAACGTCAGTAAAGTGAAGTCAACATTTTTTACGTTGTTACATATTTCATTCTATTACTTATCGTTTATTTAAATAAAATATAACTGTATGGAATACATATAAAAATATTCAATATGCCAAACTTTCAGGCAAACTTTACATCTTCATGGCTTAGAATTACAAAAGAAAGCAGAGTTAACTAAATAATATAATAATTAATTTGATATTCTCTTCTCAGATATCAACTTTAACCATCGTCCCACCAATAGCACTATTCCTGGCCAAACACCCTATGATTCTCAAGTATGACTTAAACCATGTTGAAGCTATTCTGTGTGGTGCTGCACCTCTTGGCAAGGATGTTATGCTGCAGTTGAAGTCACGATTTCCTAATGTGTCAGTTCGTCAAGGTCAGTAGTAATCACCTAACATCACAGAAAGAAAGCCATGTTACAAAAATGAAAAATTCCTTCTATGATTTTTGTCTATTTATACTTTTTAGAAGAAAAAAAATCCCCTCATCCTTCTGACCCCAGTATTAGGAAATTGTCAAAGGATATCTCGGCACGCTTCATCAAGTTCTTCTGAAAAGTGTTAGCAATTGATTATAGGTGTTCTGTTGCAAGAGATGACCTGATTGCACCAAAGTGCTGCATACTTGATCCAGATGAAAAACTATATAACCATTATCTACATTGATTTCTCGAAATAATTCAGTAGTTTCTCGTGTTAAACATTTGATCGTCAGGCTAAGATGCCTCCAATTGAAGAACTTGGTACTGCTCTTTTGAAAACCATAATACAAAACAAATCGGTACAAGAAGCCACTAATGATTTTCTATGCAAAATAGCAAGCCGAACTTGATGGGTTTCTGTTTGATTGGTTTCTGCTTCCAATGGCTTGGGTTTGCACAATTCAATTCGATCACTTTCGAATTGATAAATCAAATTCTTACTAGATTAGTTTGACATTTTAAACATAAAATTTGAGTTTGGATCAGATCAACTTTTTAATTAATTTACAGTTTTGATCGTCAAATATGACTATTGATTTGATGGATTTGAGTTTTGCTTTGATGACTTTGGGTTTTGGATGGCCAGTTTTCAGCAAATGAATTTTGTCACTGGTTTGACTCCATATACATTTTGTGATCTCAAATCAAGATCTTCTATCTTATTAATTGAAAACTATATTGCTGATTTATCTTTTTTGTTCTTAATGTTTGCACTTTCGTGAAATTCCAGAGCAATAACATTTAAAATTGATAATTGCCACAATGTGATTGTGGTGTATTGCAGGTTTTGGAATGACTGAAACTTCCTCCGCAGTTACGTCGTCACCTGCTGACAATGTTAAAGTCGGTTCTGTTGGCATGCTCATGCCTAATCTAGAAGCAAAGGTAAAGACAGGAATGTGAATTTACAACAAAAAATAAAAATTATATCCATGTCAGTTAGAACTGCTTGAGAGTTTTACTATACTCAGAATTATATGGCCCAGGCACTGCCCAGGTTGAACATCTTACCAAGATCCATGTTAGATCATTCAAGACAAGATCTTAGCATGTAACCCTCAATCTGCAAGATCTTGGATGATCTTTCCAGATCTGAACAAGATGCTCAACCTGAGTGAGGCTTAGCCTCCTCTGCAGGCATCCCTTCCCTAGTTCTCAGATTTTTTGGATTTCTGGGCTTCTTGTGTCAACGGGCGGGCTGAGGGGGAATCTTCTTATTAGCTTCAAGTCTCCTCACATCCTACCATATAGGTAACACAGGAAGCCCAAAACGAAAATGATTGGAAAAGAGTTGCCTGCGGAGGAGGCTAGGTGAGGCTGAGTTCCTTATGAGTTTCTGCACTCAATATTTTGTTACACCTTACACTTAAGAGTTTGTTTATATTTTAAGTTTTTGTAACACATTTGATTGTCTTTTTTTTACAAATTTCTTGTCATTTGTTTTTTTAGATAATAATACGTTTTTACAAAAATTACTTTTTACTGTGTCAGGTGATAGACTTAAAGACAGGAGCTCTTCTAGGTCCTGGAAAAGATGGAGAAATCTATGTGAGAGGACCAAATATCATGAAAGGTAGCAGTGAATAAAACATTTTGTAAACTGTCTTTACAATAGACCGAATCAAAATATGGCGACACTCTTATTGTTCTTGACTGTCTAGCCTCGAGTTTTCACATGTATGCAAAGTTGGGCAGTCAAGAAGAATTGTTATTCAAATTGGCCGCCATATTTTGATTTGGTGTATTGGCCAAAAAAGCATTTTAATTAGGCTTCTTTTTTGTTATTTTTTGTTCTAGAGCGAAAATAGTGATAAACCATGAAATAAAAACAAAATAGCTACTAACTAATAGTCTCTATTTAGTCGCTATCACATAACCAGAAAAATCAAACCCAACAGGAAACAATACCTCATAACAGGCTTGTAATAACATGGTATATGAGATCAGGGATCAGCGTTATTTTGGGATCAGGGATCAGAAGTTTTGCTTTGTGATCAGAATCACAGCCACTGGATCGGGATCATGAGAAAATATACCCGAATAAGGGATCAAAATGGGGATCAAGGATCAAAAGTTTGAAAAAAATTGGGCTCTGTGATAAAAAATTCCGAAATGATCCGGAAGCAATAGGTTCAAAATATACCATGTTACTAGCCTGTCATAAGACAACTTTACTTGTCACTAAATAGGAACTAATAAGGAACTATTACAAGGTAGCAATTTCTTTTTATTTCATGGATATAAGTGTTTGCCCTCCTTTTACATTTAATTTCAATCTATTCAGTACTTTATTCCAATTCAGCTTTGCTGTTGAACTTTTTGTTTGCCCGCGCCCACCCAAAAATAACTTTTCTTTTCAAATATAATTTCATTTGTCCATTTTCTTGTTCATTCCATTGTTTTATTACTCCTTTTCCATTTCACCTTCAACTGAATGGACACACATTGATCATTTCCTTTTATCTAGGATATCATAACAAGCGTGAGGCTACTTCCAACACCATAGATAAGGATGGATGGCTGCATACTGGTGACATTGGACATTATGACGAAGATGAATATTTCTTCATTATTGACAGGGTTAAAGAACTAATCAAGTACAAAGGCTTTCAGGTATTTGATTTGGATATTAACCCTAACAAGTTTACATTTTGGTTTTCATTCTTTCACCCTTTGACAGCTTCTCGGATAAGGACGTTGAATTGGAGGTCCCGTCACTCCACACTCCACACACTAACCTACACTGGAGGGATGTAAAAGAACAACTAAGATCGATGTAAGAACCCTGGCCATGACAATCCTTAGTGAATGGCTCATACTAACTACTAATTTCTCATTATTGTAAGCTGCCAGCGTTCCATACAAAATGAATAACTGTAAAGCACATCAATATACCTCCTTACCTCCATATGCAAATTGCCCATTTCAGACCATATGTGTCATACTCTTGAGAATTGTTCTTTTATGATGAACGTATTATATCATTTACATGTGAAAGAAACAATTCCCAAGGGTAGCATCACGTGATCTGAAATGGGACAACAAACAAGGAAGGTAAAGAGGTCTATTGCTCAAGACATATTTTATTTAAACTTTACCATTTTCTCACTAGGTTCCACCAGCACAACTAGAGGATATTCTTCTATCTCATCCCCAAATAAGTGATGCAGCAGTAATAGGAATACCAGACCCAGAAGCTGGCGAACTTCCCAAAGCTTTCGTAGTCACTAAAGCCAAGCTTACTGAACAACAAGTTATTAGCTTTGTTGCCAACAAGGTTGCGCCTTATAAGAAACTGCGGGGTGGTGTGGAATTCGTTGAGAGCATCCCAAAGAATCCTAGTGGAAAGATCATGAGACGTCATTTGAGAGAACAGGAGAAAAAGAAATTGTTGAAGCATAAACTTTAATGAAGTCATTCTTTTTAATCATCAAATAATTTTTTGATATAAAACCTGTATGATAGATATAGATATATAGATATTGATAATATAGATATTTTGATAAATAATGGATATATAGAAAATAGAGATATATATAAATAATATAGTTTTATAGATAATAAGGATTGTAGTAAGTGTTTTATTGAATTTTATTAAATTTGAAGGCAAAAAATAGAAGGTTCCAAAGTACCCATATATTCTTTAGTAAATCAACACTAACAGTGAGTTTGGGCTACCTGTGGTGACACCTCATAATAGAGTGCAAATTAACACTATATCCATGAAATATAAAACAAAATAGTGCTACATTACACAATAGAATTCAGAAAAATTGTACTAATTAAGTATTTACTAATGTTTCAAGGATATACTATTTGCACTCTAGTTTACCCACTCATCACAATACAAATGTACGTCCGGCCATTTCTCCAAAAAAATTGACATATTGTATTTACTCAAAATTATAAGTGTCGTGGAGCTTATTCAATTTTTCTCGATCTCGCAGTCCCCTTCTTGATCAGAATTACGGATATTGGGGAGATAACTTAATGGGCGAGCGGTGAAATATAATTACTAATTTGAACTGGAGGATTATTTCCAATGCTGTTCTAGAGTAACATTATAGCGTTAAAATCCGGGGGGGGGGGGGTACTCCCTTTGTCCAAGTGGTAGGGGCGATCGGCGTACCGTTTAGGGTTAACATATTTCCTGTGCGTACTTTTTAGGGTCCTTTTAGAGTTTTGGCTCAAAAATCAGTTGTAAGGGTCATTTTTACTCTGCTTTATTTGTATCTGTGCGTACCTTTCAAAACCTCCGCTGATCACCCCTACCACTTGGGCAAAGGGAGGTCCCCCCTCCCCCCGGGGTTAAAATGCTGCACTTATTCAAGGCAGTGCTTATTCTTACATTTTATTTGTACATTTTTATTCCATAAAAACCTTTTCACAATCAGCAATATTCAGTTTACACATTTCTATGTTATTAAATTTACATCCACCTCAAAATGGAAATGATACTTCACAAAATTAAAAGATCTATCAGAAAATGAAAGGAATTAATTTTTGTTGATCAAGCTTCACCATGGCTTTGGGCTTACTTTTGTATTTATACTAAAACATTTATCCACCTCGGTGAATATCGGTGAATAATAACCTTGACTCCGCCTCTAGGTTATTATCAAATTTCACCGTGGCGTTGGGTTTCCTGTGGTATTGTGCATTGACTCAAAATGGCAATCGTTCGAAGCCTGGACTCTGTGGTTATCCCAGAAGATGTTAAGTCTTTTCCTCGTCTGATGCTAAACAAATTTGAAGAATATGGAAATGATACTGCAATAGTAAGTATTTTCTGTTTTTTTCTCATGCCTAGTTTGTTAAATGACAATTTTAGCGGTCGACTGCCGTACTGCATGGTTGTGCAATCCACTCAGAGAGCCGGGAGAAAGTTTAATATTGCAAGGCTAAAGTCGTACAGAGGGCAAAAACGTCAATTAAATTCTTTAAACATTCTATGAAACTATGTATTTTATTGAGTTAGTAATACAGGGAACATAGTATTACCATGCAGCGTCTCTATCAAATGCGTAGATTTAAAAACCTTTGTAATAAGTATATAATTACAAATATTATCCCGGGGTAACCAATCGATGAAATCGATGATCGATTATCCAATCGATAAATCGATATTAGGCCGATGCAATTGGCTAATTGATATCGATTAGTATTGGCCAATCGATGACCAATCGATAGTCACACAGAGATACCCAATCACGTTATTCAGTTTATTCAACGATTGGCATTTTTCTGTTTCTACTGATTGAAGTTGTTAACGAATTTTAAAGTGTCTTAAATTAAGTGTTTAGGAAGTAAAGCTATTTAAGGTATCAGGGGACAAAATGTTTGAAGAAAATGGACATTTCTCGAAAAAAGCATGAGTGATTATTTAATGTCTTTTCCATTGTTTAACAAAAACAAAATTTTCTTCGCGAGATATTCATAAAAGAGATATTTTGCGTGACACACTAAACATGACAAAGCGATGACAGGACCTGATCAAACTTACCCATGGCGAGGTCAAACATTGATAACGCCATTCAGCGTTGCTATATAGTATTTCCTTTGAAAAGTATCTATAAAATTAATTTCTGTACTTAATTCAACATATTCGATAATAGTTTATAGTTATCCATGCCTGATAAAAGAAAAACTGGTTTTATAACCCCAAAAAAGCGAAGAAAGCGAACGTCAACAAAAGCTTTAGAAGTCGAACGAAAGAAGCAATTGACTATTATCGAATTTCACTGATTTGTCTTTAGGCGTCGCTGTTAATCCGGATTAGTAAACATTTCGTAAAGTACACGGAAAACAAATTCGGCTTTATCTCGCGTTGAGATTTTAGAATATTTACCGACTTTGGGAAGTTACCTGCCCCGCAGTTTTTAACCAATTGGCAAACAAACTAGTCAGACCACTAGACATAATATTGAACTCCAAAAACATGTTTCTGTTTTTTGATTGATTGTTTTGATCAAAAGTCATGATCAATAAACTTTAAGAAACCCTACAAATTTAATACCTTTACTTTGAAAATTAATAAAAAAATAACCAAGCGCTGAATAAAAAAAATGAGGCACGTTATTGAATTTTGACATGTTTAGATTCTGATTAGCGATCAATCAAATCCGTACAATAGAAACTGCGGGGCAGGTAACTCTTTGATCTCAGCAAGTCGTATCGCAGGAAAATCATAATAACTTCAAAACTTTTTTTATTTTTTACAAATTTGATTTCAATATCGTAATCTTTGTTCTTTTAGCTTTAAGAATATATATACTTTATTACGAATATTTTAAAAGCTGTACGCACTACGCGACTTTCAAAAAGACATATCGATTTTGTCCCCTGATACCTTAACTCTAAGTTTGCGAAGGATGGAACTAACAGATTCACGTTCAGAATGTAAAGATTGTTGATCAGTTCCGTGACGTGAAATCAATTCAAAGCGCTATATATACTCGGTTGGCTATGGCTCTTTAAGACTCAATCAGTTGCGGCAAACTTCACTCTTTATAAGTCCAAACTGACTACTTTATCTTGTTTTTGACATGCTTTGTGAACGCATGAATTGATTGATTTGGAAAATTAGTTGAGTACGAAACAAAACTCATGATCAGAGAATGACCATCAGTCAATCAGCTGAGACAATTGACGTTCGCCGTGAGTTGAAAAAGATCTTAAATTCCTGAGATTACGATGATATGTTACTGTTAGCCTTATGCAGGCACTCAATATTGAGTTTTATTCAAATAAGCTGATCAGTTATATTGTATTTGCGTCATGTATTCAGCGTATGGAAAAACAATGCCGATCGATGTCAATCGATGTCAATCGATATTAACGATTGGGCAATCAATGTCAATCAATGAAAAGTCACATCAGCTTCGTCCATCGATTGGTCATCGATTTCCGATATCAATCGATTGATTGATATCGATTTCATCGATTAGTCATCGATTTTAATCGATCATCGATTTCATCGATTAGTTACCCCGTGATATTATAAGTTGTGTAGATATTTTGTGAATTGGTATTGTTATGCTCCTTAGCATTTAGTTGCCTTCAATAGAGTAATATTCATAAGTTAATAGAGGGGAACTATGGCTGTATTTGATATTTATCAATTGGTTTTCAATGACTTTTCAGTGTATTGGGGAGAGGGGGGAGGTGGCAGCTAGTGTTGAAGGGAAGTGCATGACTATACAGACTGCATGATGTCCAAAATAGGCAAAGACTTATTGGTTTTAAAGAAAGTAGGATCGAATATGTAAATATCACTAGCTAAACATCCTGTAAATTGTATTGAATTTCCAGGTGGATAGTATATCAAACAGATCCTATACTTACAAGCAGCTAATTGTTTTGATCAAAAAGTGTGGCTCTGCTCTACTACGCAAGGGCTTCAAACCAAAAGATACAATTGCTATCATAATGCCAAACATCCCAGAGTTTCCCATCCTGACTTATGGTGCCGCAGCTGTTGGAGGCATTGTCACAACCTTGAACCCTACCTATACCACCGACGAGTTTATCTACCAGATCAAAGATTCAGGAGCAACATATATTGTCACTATTCCTCAGCTAGTCGATAAAGTCAAGCCAGCTGCATTAACACTAAACATCAAAAATATCTTTGTTTTTGGAGAAGCTGAAGGCTTTGAATCATTGTCGCAGTTAGTGTTCACTGATGATGGCTCAATGTTTCAATTCTATGAACCAATTAACTGGAAAGAAGATGTTGTTTTTCTTCCATACTCGAGTGGTACGACAGGTCTTCCTAAAGGTGTCATGCTTACTCATTACAACATGGTGGCACATACAATAGCATCAAGCGTTGATTCATCTGGCGGACATGAATTGGTGCAGATCAAAAATATTCTAGGTTTATTGCCGTTTTTTCATAGCTATGGCTTGGGTGTCATGCTTGGCATAGGCTTGTATTTTGGTTATCAAGTTGTTTGTGTGATTGGTTTTGAACCCGAGTCATTTCTGAAAGCTGTGCAGGATTACAAAGTAAGTTACTTTGAGTTGAATATGCATTCTTAATTAGCAATGTGTTCAATATTTGTTCTATTTAATACGATACTAGTTATATAATATAAACAAAAGAAGGCATGAGCTAACTAATATTAATAATAATTAATTTGATAGGTAATATAATGAAATTTGTAACACCGTAAGAAATGTGGACTTAACTTTACTGACGTTTCTAGCTTTAGCCCTTCGTCGGAGTAAAAGAGTTAGACTAAGACAGACATTGAGTTTAAATAAGAACCTTTTTATTTAAACACAGTGTCTGTCTTAGTCTAACTCTTTTACTCTGACGAAGGGCTAAAGCTCGAAAAAGAAATAGAAGAATATTGTTAAGTCAACATTTTTTACGGTGTTACAAATTTCATTATATTACCTATCATTTATATCAAACACCGACGCAGCCTATACTAGTTTACTCGCTAGTTTCCATTAATAATTAATTTGATATTCTCTTCTCAGATATCATCGCTAACCATCGTCCCACCAATAGCACTTTTCCTGGCTAAACACCCTATGGTTCTCAAGTATGACTTAAACCATGTTGAATCCATTCTGTGTGGAGCTGCACCTCTTGGAGAGGATGTCATGCTGCAGTTAAAGTCACGATTTCCTAATGTGAAACTCATTCGTCAAGGTCAGTAAATAGTCACTAACGTTACGACAAATGAAAAATATCAACAGTAATAATTACGGGTACCGATTGACAAGACGCCCATTTATATTTCTGCCTTGGACGAGTGTATTTTGTTTAAATAAATAAATACCACTTGACTTTTTCTGAGTGAATTGATTGGCTAGCAGCAATCACATGGTGCCAAAAAAAAACGTCACAATATAATTGCATTTCCATTGTTTATGTGTTTGCAGGTTATGGAATGACTGAAACATCTCCCTCACTTATGACGTCACCTGTTGACAAAGTAAAAATTGGTTCTGTTGGCATGCTCGTACCTAATCTAGAAGCAAAGGTAAAGACAGGAATGTGAATTTACAACAAATTAGATAAATAAATAAAAAATTCTTGTCAGATAGAACTGCTTGAGAGTTTTACTATACTCAGAATTACATGGCCAGCAGACACTGCCCATGTTGAACATCTTACCAAGATCCATGTAAGATCATGCAAGATCTAGGCATGTAACCCTCAATCTGCACGAACTTGCATGAATGTTTGAGTTTCTGACAAGATTTTATTAAGATCTTCCCAAGTTCAAGAAATTTACTTGCCAAGGTTTTAATAAGATCGTGGATGATCGTACCAGATATCTGAGTGAACAAGATGCTCAACCTGGGTGAGGCTATAATGTCCAAAAGAGTTTCTGTAGGCCTTATATGTCATTTTTGCTACTCAATATTTTGTTACACATTTTACAAAATTACTGATTGAAATAAGCTTGACTCACTTTTTACAATGTCAGGTGATAGACTTAAAGACAGGAGCTCTTCTAGGTCCAGGAAAAGATGGAGAAATCTATGTGAGAGGACCAAATATTATGAAAGGTAAAGAGGGAATAATACATGTTGTAAGTCCTTTCTTCACAATTGGCCATCAGCAAATAATTAAACAAAAAAGCATTTTAATTTGGCATCTTTCCTTGTTATTTTTTTTTGTTTATTGTACTTTTCATATCCATCTCAGTGGATTCAGGATTTTAGAAAGGTGGGCTCCACACATAGAATCCTGGGCGATCGAGCCACAGGTAGCCTAAGAGCAGAGAAAACAGATTCCAGACAGTGTATTGTCATTACAATGGGAGGTTCCATGGAACCGTTGGACCTCCTCCTCCTCCTGCATCCAACACTGTATCTATTCTATCTTTCCATTCCCTTTCATATTTGCATGATGTTGCCCTTTTTGTTTGCCCGCGCCCACCCAAAAATATCTTTTCTTTTCAAATATAATTTCATTTGCAATGTCTAGTTTTTTTGTTCATTCCTTAGTACCATTGTTTTACTCCTTTTCCATATCACCTTCAACTGAATGGACACAATAGATGGCTTCACATTCCCCTCACATCTATCATTTCCTTTTATCTAGGATATCATAACAAGCGTGAGGCTACTTCCAACACCATAGACAAGGATGGATGGCTGCATACTGGTGACATTGGACATTATGACGAAGATGAACATTTCTTCATTATTGACAGGGTTAAAGAACTAATCAAGTACAAAGGCTTTCAGGTATTTGATTTGGATATTATCCCGAACAAGTTTACATTTTGGCTTTGAATAAGGACGTTAACTAACCTACACTGGAGGGATGTTAGCTATTTAAGCTAACCGTGTTGTTCACTTACGACCTTGATCACTCGATTGTTCACTATGAAAGCTAGAATTGAACTTTTATTAAGTGCTTATGTATATTAGGGCATTTAGAGAGCAATGATTTCGAAATATTACAGTTGACATGTAGGAAAAACGATTTGAGTTAAACAATTTTTTTTGGGCAAAACAAATAGGGCAAAAGTGCATTTGGGCGAACTGACCCATATTCAAAAGAATAACAGTACTATGGATGTAAGAAACCCTGACCGTAACAACCCTTAGTGAATGGCTCATACTAACTACTAATTTCTCATTATTGTAAGCTGCCAGCGTTCCATACAAAATAAAAAACTGTAAAGCACAAATTGAGACATATTTTATTTAAACTTGACAATTTTCTCACTAGGTTCCACCAGCACAACTAGAGGATATTCTTCTATCTCATCCCCAAATAAGTGATGCAGCAGTAATAGGAATACCAGACCCAGAAGCTGGCGAACTTCCCAAAGCTTTCGTAGTCACTAAAGCCAAGCTTACTGAACAACAAGTTATTAGCTTTGTGGCAAGCAAGGTTGCACCTCATAAGAAACTGCGGGGTGGTGTGGAATTCGTTGAAAGCATTCCAAAGAATCCTAGTGGAAAGATCATGAGACGTCATTTGAGAGAACAGGAGAAAAAGAAATTGTTGAAGCATAAACTTTAACAATCATGCAAGTCTTACACCCAGTTTTTAATCATCAAAGAAAGTTTTGATATAAAACCCATATATATACAAAATGAATACATTTTATAGCATGAAAATTTTGATAGATTTATAAATGAGATATATTATCTTACATACTAAAAATTGTAGTGGGGTATAGTGGGGCTGAATTTATGTATTAATAATGAAACCTTTATCAAGCATTTTATTTTGAAGCCTACTAGTTGACAGACAACTTAAAATTATACATTCTCAAATACAATATTCAATGAAATTTTTGATAAAAAAACTGTATGCCAAATGAATACATCCATAGCATGAACATTTTGATAGATATGAATAAGATATTTAGATAATAAGAATTGTAGTGGGGCTGAATTTATGTATAATTAACTTTTATCAAGAACTCATACTTTGAAGGTGACGTTAGTTGACAGACAACTCATTAATGCCATCTTTCCCCCTTTCAACCAAAACCATATATATATATATTTGTAATATACTACTTCTATTTGAATATGGGAAGTTTGTAGGTGAGATGCGTAAAGTGAGTACTGTTTTGCAAATATCAAATAAAATGACAACCATCATTTGTCTCACTGTTTATTTTTTAGAAACACTGACAATTTATAATAGAGTGCAAACACTATATCTGTGAAATAAAAAACTAAAGAGTACAAACAGAATGGATTCAGCATGTTTTAACTATTTAACTAAAATTCTACTATTTGGTATTTATACTAATGTTTCACAGATATACCATTTGCACTCTAGTTTACCCACTCATCATAATACAAGTTTACGTCAACCATTTTTCCAAAAATATTGAAAATTATAGTCTCCACTTGTACATGTGCAATAGCTAGTCAATGTACATTTTATTCCTTAGAAACATTGTCACAATCTGCACTAGTTTATCTGGTATTGTACATTTATACTCAATAATTCATTCAATAATTATTCTTTCCAAAAACATTGCAATAATGTCTCTAGTTTCTCTGCCAGTTATTGTACATTCATACTCAAATTCTTTCCTTAGAAACATTGTGATGATGTGCACTATTGTATCTGGTAGTGTTTACAAGTGTTGGTATTGTCATGCTAATTTCAGGGTTTGTACGGGTTTTGGAAAGTTTTGGAAATTGGTAATGCATTTTTCCAGGACTTGGAAAGTTTTGGAAAATTCCTTTTTCACCTGCTGGGCTATGGAAAAGTTATGAATTTTTTGTCGGTTGCCCAGCTCCTACATTGCAAAATACTGTTTTCGTTGTAATTAAAAAACAACTGATGATTTTTTTACCTGCCGCAATCAATGCCTGTTGGCACTTTTCGCTTGTGTGGTTTTGGAATTTTGAGTAATAGGCTTTGAAAAAGTTTTGGAAAAGTTTTGGAAATTTTCTCTGATGATTCTGTACGAACCCTGTAATTTGCCAACCATTTTAACAATAGATTTTTCAATTTTCTTTGTTCTGATAATAACAAAATATGTCACTGTACATCCCCTATTGTACATTCATACTTCATTTGTTTCCTTAATAATTCAGTAATACTAAGGCTTGATAAAACACAATAAAAACAAACACCTTACACTATTTTTAATAAATAAACAATTCCATGTGGTGTTCCACTCTATTTCAATCCATTGTAAATATTCTGGATGCTATGTCTGATATCAACCAGTCGATACCATCAAGCAGTTTTTCTCCAGTTACAGCACTGCACCATTGTATCTGCCAGTGATGGCTCTTAATTGAATCCAAATCTAGTGCCTGGAATCATAAAAATATATTCAGACAAATTCAATGAAAATAAATCTAAAAATGTATTAATATGTTAATTGTGACAAAATATTTCCCAGGAAGCCATAGGAGACTGATGTACATGAAATCAAACCTACTGTTAAGTCGAGCACAAACACTAAAGTTGTAACAAATTATTGTTCACTTGGTATTTGATGTTTCTGGACAAGTGTTCAAGACTAAAATAGTCACTAGAAAACTATGGGTAGTATCTATTAATTTGGCATATTTCATGGTTTGAGTATTATATATTGCTCTACTATAAATAAAGACCTTTTACCTGTCTGATTTCCTCTGCTGATAAAGCCCCTGGTAAGTCTTGCTTGTTTGCAAAAACAAGTAAAGTTGCACCACCTAATCTCTACAAAGAGAGGAGAGAAGATATAGTTATTTAGTTAAGGACTGTTGACTACAGTTTGAAACAACCTAAAGGTTCCTCTTTTGTTACTTCTACCATAGAGGTAGGGGTGGGTGCCACTCCTCTCCCAAACGTACCCTATAGATAGGAATCAAATTTTACAGTATTCCACTATTGTATTTATATTGTAAATAATTCTTATATCTTAACTCATACATGTATGTAGTTTTTCATTTACATTGTTATTGTATGTAATTTAGCCAATGGCTACAATGTACATAATTTATTTAATTAAGCATATATCTATCTATCGTATCTATCTATCACTGTATAAAGTTACCAAGACATTGGGATCTGACACTGGGATAGAGACTGAATAATAATATATTATTATTATAACACTACTATACCTCTTCTTTCAATAGTCCACTTAATTCAGCCTGACAATCAGCAAGGCGCCTTTTATCAGCACTATCAACAACCCATATTAGTCCATCAGTACTCTCAAAGTAGTTACGCCAGTAGGATCGTAATGACCTTTGTCCTCCAACATCCCAAACGTTTAATTTGAACCTGTGAGAGTACAATATTAAAACTACTTTAGTTGGTGCTTGTCATTAAATAAGGTGATAGTTATGACAAAAACAATGATGTTGATAATGATTACAATATTGATAGGTGTTGATGATGTATAAATGGTGAAAATGATATATGTAGGTACATGCACCAAATTGAAATATGGCCTCCAATTTTAGAGGGTCCTGAAAGGGGGGGGGGGGGGGGGGGGGTCCGAATCCCATTTCCCAGTTTATATTTGGAACAAATCCCAGTAAAAAATCCATAATCCCATCAGTAAAATCACATAATCCCATCAGTTTTGCTCAAGTTTTCAATCCCATTCCCATTTTCTATTGTTCTTTTATTTGTAAATCTCAGTCCCAGTGCATCAAAAACCCATTTTCCCAGTCAAAAAAGGCCAATCCCAGCTCCCATTTTACCCCTTCAGGACCCTAATTTTAATAACTATTGTTCTTGACTGGCTAGCCTTGAATCATGTGTAACTTCCATTGTATTTCAATGGAAACAAGAGAGTAGCCAGTCAAGAACAATAGTTACTAAAATTGGATGCCATATTTCGATTCAGTCTACAGCATGTAAATGCTGATAAAAAGATATGGTATATAATAATGATGGTAAGCATATGATCATCATCATAGTATATGTATTTTATCAGCATATTATGATGATGATATTCATTATGATGATGGTTGATTTTGATAGAATGATGTATGACATATGATCATAAATAACTTACTCTCTGTGTTCCAAAGTCTTGATATTAAATCCTAAAGTTGGCTCTATAGTATCGATGTCTTCTCCATTAAATTTCTTGAGTATAGTAGTTTTACCAGCATTGTCTAAACCTCTGATAGCAGCAGAATCAAGGATTGCAACCTTGGATTGATTGTCCAAATTATATCATGCATGCATGTATTTATCTGATCTTTTTGACACATTCGCACTCAACTCTAGTAATATTGGGCCATTTCATTTGAAAAGCAAACCCCCCTATGGAGGAGTTCTTGTATGTTTTCCTCCCCTTGTCCTATTGGAAACTTAAGTTTTTAGCCCTAGCTACTTCCCATGGGATTTTGGCTCATTACCTCTTCCACTTATTGGAATATATCAATTTTAAGGGGGTAGTTCCCATTGGAAACACAGTGTAACCCCCTTGGATTTTGTTATTTGAGAGGGCCCCTTCCCCTAGGATATCCGGTGTCTTCCATTGGGGGTCCACGGACAAAAAATGGAATGGCCCATTATATACTATGATAATAATAAACTTTATCGACGTCTCATAGCTGGGCCAATAGCTTATAGCCGGGCACCAGTGCATTACTAATCCGGGAGACTATATTACTGACAAACACACACAGCTGCTCTTTTTGCCACTAAAAACCGGTTGATGTAGCTTGAGTAAACTGAAATTCAGTTAGCTTATTTTGACAAAGGATACAACATTAAAATACGAACTTCTTTCTCCTTCTGTTTCATTTTCTTCAGTATCGTAAGAAGCCCCATCCTTGTATCAATAAAATCTTTACTCCTCTCTTGTATTTAAGACACCAAATATACTTTAATTAACGAATTTCTGCAAGACATCCATACCACACACCATCCCTTTCGCCGCCATTTTTAATTCAACTACTGACCGCTGACCTACCGCAGAGTTTGAAACTCATGTTATAGTCACCAAATTTGTTCTTCGCCAAAATCCAAGATGGCGACCGGCGCTCGTGTAGATGCGAACAACGTAGCTCGGCTTTCTGAAGCTTCGCGGTTTTTCAGTAATGAAGATTCAGCTGCATTAGAAGTTCCTAGTGAGGATGCAGCCGAGGATTCAACCACAGAAAAGGTAGGTAGCCCTATTTGCTGAAATTTGTGTTTGGAAATTATTCAAGTTTGACAACACCATGGTGAGATGTTCCTAAGTTATCCAACACGTGTTGAATGTAGGTTTCTCTTTTATGCAGCAGTTTAAACTTGGGGTATTAGTCTTTGAAATAGTTGTAGTTTTGTGGCCCTAAAATACTAGAAGTATGGTGAAATGTTCAAAGATGTGCTTGAACGTTTCACTTCTATGACATGGATAATCCATGTTTATTAAGCTTAATTTATGTTTAAATGTCCTTAATGAACGCTACATCCTTCACATACTATCAAATTTCTGTTAATAAATTAATATTTTGTTGACTTTAAAGGACATTGAACATATTTGTGAATACATTATAAAGATACAGGTCTACATGTATCAACATATCATCACTGGACATCATCATCATCATATTGTTCATTATCATTGTAATCATCTGCATCAATATCATTACTGTCATCATCATTATCACTCATCATCATCATCATGATCACTCTTTCTTATCATCATTATCATACTGGTCATTATCATTGACATCATCTGCTTCGACATCATCACTCATCATCATCATCATTACTCTTATCATTATCATACTGGTCATTATCATTGACATCATCTGCTTTGACATCATCACTCTTATCATCATCATTATTACTCTTATCGTCATTATCATACTGGTCATTATCATTGACATCATCTGCTTCAACATCATCACTCATCGTCATCATCATCATCACTCTTTCTTATCATCATTATCATACTGGTCATTATCATTGACATCATCTGCTTTGACATCATCATCATCATCATCACTCTTATCATCATTATCATACTGGTCATTATTATTGACATCTGCTTTGACATATCACTCATCATCATCATCATCATCACTCTTATCATTATTATACTGGGGACGGTTGTACAAAGCCTGAATAGTGCTATCCCCTGGATAAATCTCTATCCACCAGATAAAACCTATACAAATTCTATACACCGGATAACTCTTATCCAGTGGATAACTTTATCCAGGCTTCGTACAACTGGTCCCTGGAAATTATCATTGTCAATATCTAATGTTGATTACTCGCTTAATAATTCGCTTCAACACCAACACTCATCATCATTATCATACTAGTCATCATCATTGTCTTCATCTGTATCAACATAATCACTCTCAACATAATCACACTGATGATCATGAGTGCCACAAGTTTATTAGCTATTTAGTTATACCCTCAATAAAGAGGTCATTAGTATCATAATGACCATTACATACACTATCATTCCCATCATCTGCATCTGCATCCTCATCATCATTCTTATTGTAACTGCCAGATACAAGCTAGTCTAATATGATTGATGTATTATGTTCAGGTTATTGATCTTCTAAATCAAGCCCAACTTGAAAAAGATGGAAAGCTTGGCTGCCTAAAACAAGTAAGTTGATGTAAATCTCATCTCATGTCCATTACTTGAAGCAAAAGCAAAACTTGGATATATTGTAAAGATAAACATCAATCATTATATTTTATTCTTAAAGTACCCACATATTCCTGTGTGGAGAATGTTTTAAATTTACAGTTTGATAAAAAATGTTTTTGGCACCAAATGTACAAAATGTAGTTGTTTGACCATAGTGAACTGCAAAAACGTGGAGCTTTACAGAAACAATTATTGTAAACTGGTCTTGAAAGTCTGTTATCCTGTAGATTACATTTGTATGGATGAAACAAAGCTTTGTACTGTTGCTAAGCTCTTGATGGTTTTTTATTACAGGTTCAGGAATTCATTGTAAATAAAGATCCATCTCTGTTAGATAACTTCTTAGATGTAAGTACTACAGATTTACTTCATCTTTATTTTGTATCAGTGCATTGTACATGTACATCATGCAATTGAAACAACAGAAACAAAAACAAGTAAAACAATAGAACAAATTAAACAATACAATAGGCAGCGGCTGCAGAAACTGAAAAAACATTGGGGGCAGGGGGGGGGGGGGGGGACTTTTTTAATGAGCAACATTTCGGCAAAAGTTAATAGTGCTCTATTCAAAAAATTTGGTTGTCATCCAAATCTACTCATTGAATCAAAATAACACAAGAACAAAGAATGAAGCTAACAAAGAATATTTTTCCAGACATGGAGGAGCAAGATTTACATTGAATTATAGACATATAATCTATACATTACATTTTTAATGCATCATTGTTTATATCCAGGAAATTCTAGTTTTCCAACAAGACAAGTCATCAGATGTCAGAAAGTTTGTTGTTGGGTTCATTGAAGAAGCATGGTAATGATGGTTTATGTAATATATTATACAATATCAGCGGCCGATCTGTATGGGATGTACAATGGTGAGTTGAAGACGAGCCATGGTATATCTCATACTGATCGGACGTGAATATTGTATAGTACTCATAAAAGTCCAATGTTAGTTCTTTCATATTTAACTAAAATTGTCAAGATAAAAGTAAATCTGACTGATAAAATTCAAGTGAAATCCTAAGCAAATCAGGATAATTTTTTATCTAAATACAACCTTTGTCACGGACATGATTTCATTTCAATTGTCAAATTCTCATTAATTATTCATGAATTTTTATAAGTAATGATAAGAATGGTCATGAATGATGTGTCAATATCTTCTTGTTATACATGTACTGTTAGTTATATCTACAGCTCTGTAATATTCTTTGAGTGATGTCAGCCTGTTTGTTTTACAGCAAAAAAGATGTTGAGCTTCTTGGCAAAGTTTTAGGAAACCTTGTATTTATGTTGAATGATGAAAATGTTGCTGTACAGAAGAGAGTAATGTTGTGTATCACACAACTGTACAAGTATGCTTTGCAGGTAAAACACCTCCTTTTTCTCAATAGGTGGTGGATTGAAACCATTCCCAGGTGAGTGAATTGAGCAAAATGGTTTTCGTTTGTCAATACCACCAGCATGGCTGCCATTTCTTTTGTTCAATTCACTCTCCTAGGAATGGCTGCAATCCACCTGTTAGTCTGTAAGTTAATGGTTCTTGGACTATTTACTGACTTGTTATCAATTGATGATGTTGAGATGATGATGATGACAATGATAATGAGCAGTATGGTGATGATGTTGATGCAGATGATGACAATCATTATGGCTATTATAATAATATTGATGACAAGATAGATCCGAGTTGAGGCTGTGGAGTGGAAAATCCTGATGAAAAATTGGAACTCGGAGATGTGAAAACTCAAAAAAATATGGGTTTCTTTTTAAGACCTAAAAAAATATGTGGCAGGTCTCTTGACCCAAAAAAATACCCAGAATAAAAATTGTCAAACCAAAAAAATATGTCTTCAGGACCTCTGACCATGGGGAAAAATACTGTAAAAATCATAGATTCATCCACTCCAGCCTCTACTTGAATCTATTGTTCCGTGATCAGCCATGTGAATGTGGTGAAAAGGCTTTTCAGTGAATAATAATGTTGGTTGTTTTGTTTTTAGTATATATGCAAGAAGAGAGTTATTTCAGAAGAACTGGAAAATATGTGGGAGGTAAATTACATTTTAAATATATTTATTTAAGGAATAATAAATAACTAGAGATGATAAAAGAAATAATGATATAATAACAATAAAAAGTTTCAAAGAGGAATGCCTCAGATGATGTTTCCTGATATAACACAAAAACCGATCTATTTTCTTCTTACTTTTATAGATTCTCACTGAAATCAAAAACCAAATCATTTCAATGTTGGAGTCTGACAATGATGGGTAAGCTTTGGAGAAAATGGAACTTATTTTAAGCACAAACTTGGTTTTTAATTTGTAATAATTTTGTGTTTCAGAATACGTACACATGCTATCAAATTCATGGAGATGCTAGTCCTTGTTCAGTCCAACAAAACCCAAGTATGTACCAAAAACTATTGAAAAATGTATGGTACTAGTTTTGTGTGAGCAAATGGGATAAAAGAAATGAAGGATGAGAGAATGGGAAAAGGGTGATGAAATCAAGCATAGAAGTATAGGACGTATAGTGTATTTGCTGTACACTTTTTCTAAAACTTGAAAGTGAATTTTGCAAAGAAGAACAAATGAAATGAAAGCAGGGAACATGAAATAAAACATTACTACCATAAAATGGAAACTAGCGAGTAAACTAGTATAGGCTGAGTCGGTGTTTGATATAAACAATAGGTAATAGAATGAAATTTGTAACACCGTAAAAAGTAAAGTAAAGTTAAGTCAACATTTTTTACAGGGTTACAAATTTAATTATATTACCTATCATTACTATAACCATTATTGTTGAAGTGCAACCCTCAAATTGTAATGTCTTGTTTGCAAACTAGCATTTTGTCGGCCATCAATCAAAATATTAGTCGCACTTCAACAATAAATTTTATAGTAGTAAGAAGAAAATGATATTTGTTTGTTTTACTAATGTCATTTATTTGTTAGGATTCAGAGTCTACTAAAAAAGGAGAAGCTGATGTCTCACTTGACGGCATCCCACGGAACCATCCTCTAGTAAGAATGGCTGAATTAAGAGAAGAAGGTGGCACCACCCTTGAAGCTTTACTCACACTCATTGCATCGGCAACAATATCCAGCGTTAACTTGATGGCATGTTTGGGTACTCTCTCAAACATTGCTCGTCAAAGACCTATCTTCATGTCAACAGTTGTGCAAACTTTTGAATCTTTACATGGTAAGTAATGTTTTGGCAAACAAAGCAAAGGTAGCTGTAGATAGATTGCTAGAAACTTTATTTAATGGCATAAAACTATAAAAATGTGTGCCGTCCAGTTGGAAAAAAAAGTCTGCTTTCTCTGTTTTTCCAGACTTGATTCACCTTGTCACTTTGATTTGTAAATAGTCCTTTTCACAGTTCCGCCTTAGTGACCAGGAATAATAGTTCCAAGTTGAGGTTTGCATTGCTGCACATGATAAATTATAGTTTTGCTATGGGCATCAACTCAAACCTCGACTTGATTCCATTATTCTTGGTCACTGAGCGGAACTGTGTAAAGGACTGTTGTGTCTTCTCATCTTTTCTTTGAGGCAATTTTTTCCTTATGGTTCCCTCCCTCTATCAATAGTGAAGGGAGTTATCTGTTTTGGCTGTAGAATATCCAATGTAGTACATGTTGTGAGCATGTGATAGGGAAATTCCTCTACATTTGTTGGATTAACTTGGACTGAAGATGTTTTCGTTATTATGTGTAGTTCTTGGCTAGAGTTAAAGCAAAACTTTGATAATCATTCTCTATTTGTAGCAAATCTCCCTCCTTCATTATCAAAATCACAAGTTAGCAGTGTCAGGAAAAATCTTAAGGTGAGTTTTCATTGCAGCTGTATTAGATTATACTGAAACTTAATCTTAAAGTCTCATCGTGTGGATGTTGGCATTTACCCAAGATGGTTACAAGTGAGTTCTAATTACTGATCTTTTCAAAAAAATAATTGTATTTTTGCAGCTACATCTTATGAATCTTCTAAGGCATCCATGCTCCAGTAAGTACACACCAGTCATCACCTTTTTTCATTGTCCTTTTCTTCCTCCCTTCCTCCCTTCCTCCCTTCCTCCCTCCCTTCATTCCTTACTTTGTTTGTTCCTTTCTTCCTCCCTTTTCCCCTTCTTCCCTTCCTCCCTCCCTCCCTTCCTCCCTTCATTCTTTACTTTGTTTGTTCCTCCATTCCTCTGTTCCTCCTCCCTCCCTTCATTCCTTCCTTTCTTCCTTCCTTTCTTCCTCCCTCCCTCCCTCCCATCCTCCCTTCCCCCTCCCCCTCCCCCTCCCTCCCTTCATTCCTTCCTTTCTTCCTTTCTTTCTTCCTTCCTTCCTCCCATCCTCCCTCCCTCATTTCCTATCTTTCTAACTTTTCTCCTTCATTTTTTCCTTCCTTTCTTCCTTATAAAACCAATTTTGTTCTATCTATCTAGTTGAATTTCTACCTCAAATAACTACTTTACTGACTGATCTTGGAGCTTCACAGTCTGAGGTAGGTACCTGAAATACTTTTTAAGTCTTTATCATTAATAGTAGTTGATCTTATTGTTTTATTGTTTACTTCAAAGCTCCAAAAGAATATACCCAAGACAACATCAGAGTCTTTAAAAAGAAGGTATAATAAAAATTATTGTATGTCTTTACTAAAATGTTGATAAAGTAGCTAGAAATTAGCAGCAGCACTTTGCATGGTTACACCAAATATGGAGTCAAAAGGTTTAAATGGGACATTGTTAGTATCAATAAGAATATGATATGTCTTTACTAAAATGTTTATAAAGTAGAAATAAGCAGAAACACTTTAAGCCCTAAGAATTCAGGACAAAGAATTAACTTATTATTAACTATTAGCTCTTGCAGTTAATGGCTATAATAAAACCAGTGAATATGTGCAGAACTTTGTAAATTGTGTACAAGGAATTAGCATTTTAGATTCTGTTACTTATGATAGTAAACTGCAATGGTGATTTTTTGTTGTTTTAGGGCTGAAAACGAAGCAGCAGCAGCGAACAAGAAATCCAAGCTGCTTGATGTAAGCACTGTGAAAATTAGAGCTGCTAGATAATTTTATCAATTCAATCTCTTATTAGCGTTTTTCATTTACCTTCTCTGTTAGTTCTTCTTTGTATATATTCTTTTTTCGCTATTCATTTGATTATATTACATACATTATGAGTGGCCGATCTGTATGGGATATACAACAGCAAGTCAATGTATTTAGCATTGTTTACCAACTATTTGCACGCGCTGTCGTGTGGACACTCTCCTAAAGTCTATTAAATGATAAATGATATACACCTAATCCAAAAAGCGTTGTCTGGTCCGCTGCACAGTCCTCACGCCAAGACTGTGAAACATATTGGTTATATCTAATCAGTAATTAATTTATTTGCATGTTCACACTCTAGTGTGGTACTTTTTTCAACGAAATAGTGTTGTGCCTACTTTTATTTTATTTTTTTATCACTCTCATCAAAATATTCACTGTGTTTTCCTTCACAGTCTTGGCGCGAGGACTGTGCGGCGGACCCGACAACGTTTTTTGGATTAGGTGTATATTCGGTTGAGTGGGTGAGCCAATTAGAATATAAAAGACAAGCCGTTGTTTAAATCTCATACAGATCAGACGCGAATATTGTATAGTACTTATACAAGTCCAATGTAAGTTCTTTCATGTTTTACTTAAACTGTCAAGATAAAAGTAAATCTGGTCAAGAAAATTCAAGTTAAAACTTATATGCAAATCAGGACGATTTTTTATCTAAAATTATACAACTTTTGTCACAGACATGATTTCTTTTGTCAAATTATCATTATTTATTCATGAATTTTATAAGAATAATCAGAGGGCGCATGTTTTATCAGGGTATGAATATCAAACTGGCTTATCAAATACCAACTTATGATGTTATTTGATGTTTGTTTTTTTTTAAAATAAAAAAATAAAAGAATTTATGATTTTTTTCAGAGAAAATCCAAGGTTAATTTTTTATCTAAATGATGACGAAACTCTATGCAATATAAAGATACTTGTCACAATTATGATTTCTTTTGTATTTAACTTGAGTTACTAATAATGAGTGTGATAATGATTGTGTCTGTCTTGTAGGCTGATGATACAGATGTGATAACAATGTCCACAGCAGAAGCAATTGACCTGACAGCACAAGATCTCATTCCTCTACTGGGCAAAGGGAATGTCACCAATCTTGTACTTATTAGTATGCTGTCACTCCCTGATAATATCCCAACCAACTTCAGTGATACATATACACCTATTGCCGCAGCGGGAGGCCAGGCTCAAGTTGCACACTTGGCTAGACTGCTTGCATCTCAGATGACGGCAGTAGGTGTTGGGTTAGGCTTTGAGAGAATGGATGCACTCAAGAAGGTATTTGATTTGGTTGATTGTACTGTAGTATATTAGATATACTTGTAGTATATATTATGTAATGATGGTGATGATAACAATGATGATGATGCAGATGCCAATTATGATGCTGATGATAATTATGATGATGGTCATGATAATGTCGGTGTCATGATAATGATGGTCATGATAATAATGATTATGGTGATAATGAAGATGATAATAAGACCTTGAAGGCATATGATGGTCATAATAATGATAATTGTTATGATCATGATAGTGAAAATGGTTATGTTGTTTAGAATAAGAATATATATAACAATGACGTTGATCTGATGATAATTAAGGTGACAATGTTGTTGATTTAATGATTGCTATGGTGATATTCATCATCTTTAATGCTGTCAATGATCATAATGATAATTAATTGCTATTCATTCCGACCATTAAAATAATCATACTTTCCCATTCCTGCAGGCCCAAGATCCCAGACTAAAGGGTAAAAATGAATCCACCATGTCTATACCTGTGATAGGTGCAAGTTGGTCTGCAGATGATGCGGAGAATCAAGGGGTAAGTTTGATAGAGTGATTGCAACATATCCATGGAAACCGCAGCCAACATAACTGTGCAAATTTGTGATAATTGAATTGTTTTCTATTGTTTAATTAGCACTATATTGTACTATGTATTAATTTGTATTTCATTTCAATTCATTTTTATTTAGTACCGTGAGTTACAATATATGTACATGTGTATGTTGGCTAGATTTGACACATTTTTAGTTACACACTATCTATATTAACCACAAGGGCTAACCTAGATAGATAGCATGGCTTATGTATACTAGGTCTATTGTATTGAATCAGATATGGAAATGCTAATCTTATATTTTCAATCTGTTTGTCTGTTTTAGGAGAAAAAGGATTCAGCACTTCAAAGGATTCTAAGTGAGTGTTAGTTTTAGAAATGATAGATATGGATGAAATGTGTAGTGGTTCATTTGAAGGATGTGGTTTCTCTGATTAGATAGTGTAACTTATCAAAATGAAAAAGAATTTCTAATCGTTAAAGAAAATGCAAAGAAATCATTGTTACACTGATACAAACATTGATAATGCTAATGATTGTGTTGGACAAAAATACATGTATATTGATATAAATGCTGCTTCCCTCACTATTAGGTGGTCAAATCGATGGTTCAAAAGACAAAATAAAGACAGAGGGTAAAAAGGTAAGGATTTTGATTTAATTTATTTTTTTAAATTTCAATAAGCCAAAATTAATGTCTATTTAAAGCTGAATGAAGCAGAGATCATAATTGTTTATATTGTGTGGTACATTAAACTTATACTATAAGTAATTCCATACCATCACCTGATAAAGAATAGCAGTCAAATAATAATGTTGTCCTATTCTTAGTATCTACAATTCACAAATAGTCCCCTTCACAGTTCCCTGCACTGATCTCGAAAGATAGCCGGGCCTTTGCACTGAAGCAAGGCGAATGTTGAGATTGCAATGATACAGACAATCATGTGAACGATTGTCGGGCATGGTGTTAGAAGGTCTTTATCACTGCAAGCTCAACATTCATCTTGTTTCAATGCAAAGGCCCTACCTTTCAAGATGGCGCAGGGAGCTGTGAAGGGGGCTATTGAAAATTTACATTTTTTAATACAACTCATTTTTATCCAGACTTTCCAACATAAAGAAGCACGGGTACCACAACTGGTAAGTTGTTTCCTGGACTAGCCATTACAGTTAATGTACTTGAACTGACATCTTCTCCTTTTTGTTTGTTTTGTTGTATTTTGTGGTCATTGCCATAAAGCAAGACACAAATGACTATTACCCTAGGTTGAACCTCTTACCAAATCTGTGTAAGATTATGCAAGATCCTGCCAAAATCCAGGCATGATCTTACAAGATCTTGGCATGTTTGGAACCTCAATATGCAAGAACTTGTATGATCGTTCAAGTTTCTGTGAACATTTAATAAAGATCTTCCCAAGGTCCTTCCAAGAAAGTTTTACTTGCCAAGGTTTTAGTAAGATCTTTGATGATCTTACAAGAACTTAACAAGATGCTCAATTCAACCTGGGACATGACAATTGTTTTTATAAGATCCAGTCATGATCTTACAAGATCTTGGCATGTAACCCTCAATCTGCAAGAACTTGTATGAACATTCAAGTTTCTGCCAAGATTTAATTAAGATCTTCCCAAGATCCTTCCAAGAAATTTACTTGCCAAGGTTTTAGTAAGATCTTGGATGATCTTAAGAAGATGCTCAACCTGGGACATGACAATTGTTTTTATAATTATGTATCAATTGTTGTTGTTTTCGATCATACAGCG
Source organism: Metridium senile (assembly GCA_949775045.1). Lineage (NCBI taxonomy): Eukaryota > Metazoa > Cnidaria > Anthozoa > Actiniaria > Metridiidae > Metridium > Metridium senile. The sequence goes on from OX459098.1 coordinate 19,114,545, forward strand.
TATGCGTAGGATCAAAGCTTTCAAGCTGTCTGAAGTCACAAAAGACATGCATCCTGCAGAACAGCACAACATAATAATGAGCACCATAAGTAGGATTATCAATGCTGAAAGTAAGTGATCAAAATACTAGTTCTCGTGTCAGACCCAAGAAATTTCAAGAGAATTTCTAAATCTTGTTTTTCTTGTTTCTCAGATAGTGCAACTAGGAGTGGGGTTACACAGGTTTGTAATAATAAATAAATATAATAACTGAACAAATCTAGACAAAAATATGTTGATGGTGATGATGAGATTGATGATGATAATGGTGATGATAGTTGTGATGGTGTTGGTGATGTTGATCAATGATGATGTTAAAGATAATGATGATGGAGATGATTGTTATTATTATGATGATGATGACAATATTGCTGATGTTGTTGATACTAATTATGCTGATATTGATGATGATAATGTTGATGGAGATCATACTGATGATGGTGGTTCTCATGATAGTACTATACTAGTTTCAATGTTTTATAATTGTTAGGCTTCGCGTCCTCTCGGATAAGGACGTTAAATCGGAGGTCCCGTCTCGCCACTCACACACTAACCATTAAACGGGGGGACGTAAAAGAACGACTGAGGACGCAGGTCACGACCATCCTCAGTGAAAGGCCTACACTTACACTAATATATACTAACTACTAACAGCTAACTACAATGTGTAAAGCGCATTTGAATATATACACATAGAAAGTGCGCTATGTAAATGCATTATCATTTTCAATGAACATAATTTATGTTCATCTTGGTTGATAACATTATTGTATATTTTCACATCAGGAAAGAATAAAACTTTTGGTTGGATTAGCAATCCAATGTGGAGATGCAGTTAAACAAGGTACAGTACCTAAATTATCTTAATTACTTAATTACTTAATCTTAATTACTAGATCAAATTAAACTTATACCATTTATCGTGTATACAAAAAATGTTAATTACTATCATTGTGGAGACATTTTTGGGGTTCATGTAATATTTAATATTGTGGCATATTGTTACAGTATTCTCTCTTTGTCTTTTTGTAGAGCTACATAATTACATTGAAGAGGATCCTCGTGCACATTATGACCTGATCCATACATGGCTCTATCAGGAGTATTTAATGCAAGAAGTTAAAACAGAAGAGGGTTACCCTATTGAAATGACCTCGTATGATAATTGTTTATGCATGATATTGGAAAGCTTACAGCGTCGAATGGATCCCAAGGACAAGTAAGAAATACATAACATTTTGAGTAGAAAGTTGTTTGTCTCACGAATGTCAAAGTCTTAGGTTGCAACTTTAGACATTCTTGGGAAACTTCAACTTTAATTTATTCACACACAAAATTAAATATATAGTTTGCAAGTAGAAATAACAAAGAAATAAATATAACATTTGATTAATTAGTAAATTGCTGAATGTGTGTAGGGCTGGTAAGGTAGCTAATGCTTTTGAGTTACCCACCCTCTATGTAAATATAGGCTACTTAAATAATGGGGGGAAAAACAAATTACTCCCTAGTTATTTCATATCCACAATTGTTTTGAGCTTTTTTATAGTTAAAAATACCATACCAAAACTCAGGATGCGCAAATGTTGATTTTAGCAAAAATAGCGATGTGTCAAACAATCATGTGGAGGATTTCATTTCGAATAATTACAGGTTGTCTTTAGCTTTTGTAAAGTTGAAAATACTGCACCAAAACTCAATATGCAACTTACAATATTGCCATTTATTTTTAGGTTTTCATAAGAATTTCATAGTGTTTTCATAGGCTTTTCATAGGCTTTTCATAAGCCTTCCATAGGCGTTTCAAAGGCTTTTCATAGGTAATAATTTCATAGGCTTTCAATAAGGTTTTTATACGCTTTTCATAAATAGCAAATAGAAAGCAGAAATAGCAAGAGAACACCTTGTCGAAGATAGTAACATTTCCGAGAAGTTGTTTGGGTGCCATAGTGTGTTGACATTGTTTCATGTTATTCCAGGTTATTTACCCGTGTTGTGCTTGAGGCACCATTGGTTATGTTGTGTGGGTGTCATAGTGTGTTGACATTGTTTCATGTTATTCCAGGTTATTTACCTGTGTTGTGCTTGATGCACCATTGGTTATGTTGTGTGGGTGTCATAGTGTGTTGACATTGTTTCATGTTATTCCAGGTTATTTACCCGTGTTGTGCTTGAGGCACCATTGGTTATAAATGTTGTGTGGGTGTCATAGTGTGTTGACATTGTTTCATGTTATTCCAGGTTATTTACCCGTGTTGTGCTTGAGGCACCATTGGTTATAAATGTTGTGTGGGTGTCATAGTGTGTTGACATTGTTTCATGTTATTCCAGGTTATTTACCCGTGTTGTGCTTGAGGCACTGGTCATTGGTTATAAATGTTGTGTGGGTGTCATAGTGTGTTGACATTGTTTCATGTTATTCCAGGTTATTTACCCGTGTTGTGCTTGAGGCACCATTGGTTATAAATGTTGTTTGGGTGTCATAGTGTGTTGACATTGTTTCATGTTATTCCAGGTTATTTACCCGTGTTGTGCTTGAGGCACCATTGGTTACAGATAGAGTTATGGACATAGTCAAACTACACTGTGAAAATGAAGTAAGTACATTGTATATGGACAGTTGTATTGCTTTCTTGATCTTCTCCAGAGCATGGTAAATATAAACCTCTGGGTGAACATTGAGTAATTGTTGACAATTTTAAGCATATTCTATTGCTATAATTATAAATCTAAGTGTCATGTAATAGAGTACAAACATTAAAAGTGTGCAACATAATTAGTACTAAATAGTGATATTTTATGCTAATTCTATTGTTTTCTATTGTTTAATTAGCACTATTTAGTACTAATTAGCACTATTTGTTTCACGGTTATATTGCTTGCACTCTAGTTTTCTATTTTTGTAAATATCTACATGTTATGTGTAAATAAAGAATTGAATTGAATTGGCAAATTAGATGAAGATGATGATGATGATGACGTTGGACATGATGAAGATGATGATGATGACAACGTTGGACATGAAGATGATGATGATGATGACGACGTTGGACATTATAAAGATGATGATGATGATGACGTTGGACATGATGAAGATGATGATGATGATGACGACGTTGGACATTAAGAAGATGATGATGATGATGACGTTGGACATTATAAAGATGATGATGATGATGATGATGACGTTGGATATTATGAAGATGATGATGATGATGATGACGTTGGACATGAAGATGATGATGATGATGACGTTGGACATTATGAAGAAGATGATGATGATGATGATGATGACGTTGGACATGAAGAAGATGATGATTGGTGATGGTGATAATGTTGATCATGATGGTGTGATCATAATGCTGATGATAATGATGATGAAGAGAGTGATGATGATAATGATGATGAGGGATCATGATAGAGATAATTAAGATCAATAATTAATAATGATGATAATATCATATCATAATAATGATTATAACAGCGATGATGTTTATTGTGATTCCCAATGGTGATAATGATGATAATTATGGAGATAAAAAGGATAATAACGAACAAAACTGTTTTGCTTTGTTTTTGTACTACAGGAAACACTCCAAATTGGTTTTGCTACGTTACGAGATTTAATCCTGAAACGACCAGCATCACAACATCAACACTTACAATCACTACTAGAACTTACCACAAACGAAAGGGAACAGGTCCGCGTACAAGCTATTCATTCTGCTAAAAAACTACACACTCGTCCTGATCTTGCACTCGACATTGAGGTAAGGGTGACCTTCTTTTGTAACAGTTGGCTTGGTGATCCAGTGATTGAGATAGGAATGTTCCAATTGGGTTGCCTGTTGTGGTTCAAGTGGCATTGCTTTAACGTCGGTGCTAAATTTGTTGTGCTTGCTTATGAGGAGCTAAGCTATTATTCTGGATTGATGCTGACTCATTTTGTTTGTACAGTACAAACAAAATGAGTCAGCATCAATCCAGAATAATATCATTATCATTATCATTATTATTTTTCTAACATTCCTGTATTTGTTGCTGTCATTTTTGTTGATCTTGTTCTTGCTGTAGCTGTTGGTCCTCTGGTGTTGTTGCCATTGTCATTGTTGCTGCTGCTGTAGTGTTTGCCGATACTGTGTACATACAAACATTCATACATAAATGTTCACATAAAACTCATTTTTGTTTTGTTGTTCGCTCGGTTTCCTATAGACATATGCACTATTTTCACTGGAATTACTGCTACAAGAAAGACCAAACACAGAACCTGACCAAGAACCCAAAGGTAATGACTACAGCAATGCATCACCATAATAGATATTCTCTACACCATGCTACAATCATATAAAAAAATACCTGAGGACATTACCCGGTTTTTGCTTAAAAAAACGTTTATAAAAAATTTAACGTTCCCCTTCTCCCCCAAATCAATGTTGACGTTTTGGAATGTGAAATAGCTCTCGTGCATGAGAAAGACCAATCGACATTGCTTTTAGGGGAGAAGATTGCTAAAGAAACTTTATTTATTTTGTATATTTTTTAAAAATTCAAAGAAAAGTTGTCATAAAATTTTGAACATAATTGAGGCTAAAATACTTAAAATCGAAAGTGAGAGCTTCTCATACTTGATGACTGAATGCCATCAGTTATTTAACCAATATATTTCCCTGTGTTTTCAAGTCGTTTAAACAGCGTTTTCTCTTTGTTTTTCAATACAGAATGGACGGACGATAGCATCAAAACATGTTTATATTTATATCTTGCGCTGTTACCACAGAATCACAAACTATTCCATCAGTAAGTATGCTACATTGTGTTCTGTTATACTTATTTATTTATTTATTTATTTATTTATTTATTTATTTATTTATTTATTTATTTATTTATTTATTTATTTATTTATTTATTTATTTATTTATTTATTTATTTATTTATTTATTTATTTATTTATTTATTTATTTATTTATTTATATATTCATTCATTTATTGATTTATTTATTGATTGATTGATTGATTGATTGATTGATTTATTTATTTAGATATATCCATGTTTGTGTTTTCAGACTGGCGATTATCTACACTGCGTCATCTCAAATGATTAAAAGAATTATTCTTAGACACCTTGAAACACCGGTATGTACCATGTTTTTCTATGCGTGTTTGCCATATTCAACAAACAAACAAACAAACAAACAAACAAACAAACAAACAGACGAACAAACAAACAAACAAGCGAACGAACGAACGAACTTGCCAACAAACAAGCGAAAAACAGACAAGCGAACAAACAAACAAACGAACAAGAGTAAAACCAACAAACAAGTAAACGAACAAGCGAACGAACGAACAAGCGAAAGAACAATCGAGCCAACGAACGAACAAACAAACAAACGAGCAAACAAACGAACAAGCGAAAAACAAACAAATAAGCAAAGGACCAAACAAAGAAACAAACAAACGTACAAAACCAACAAAGTAACAAAAAACTGAATGATTGACATTGACGAATATGTTGTTTGATTGACAGGTTCGTGCCATTGGAATGGCTTCCCCTGAGTTACTACAGCTTGTCGAAAACTGTCCTGCAGGAGCTGAAACCCTTATCGCCAGAATTCTCAACATTATCACCGATAAAGGTACTTACCAACATGATGATATACTAAAACCAATATTACTTATTGAAGTGCTTACTAACTTGATTAATGTTCAAATTGAAGGAAAGAAACTTGGACTATAATCCAGTAATTTCTCGCAATTTTTTTTTAGTGTTAAGTTTTTTGTTTATTTTGTTTTCTGAAGCTGGTTTTTACATACACAATGCAGCTTATACAGCGTATTTCATATACGCCTCACTTAACGGGCTTTACAGTATAACAAAAATATTTGTACGGTCCGCTATTAAAGACGTACATTGCAGCCATAAGACACACATAGATAGTGACAATCGTCGGCCATGGCACACTAGATAAAAATACTGATTCGCAGGGTGAATATATCTAGAGGGCACGACTTACAAAATCTTTATCGTACAACCAAAAATCTCCTATGTTACCCATTGATTCTAATAATAATAATAATAATAATAAAGCTTTATTTATTCTTGAATGGCAAATATGCTATGCTAGATGTTGAGGTTCATAGCCCCTGGTCCCCCAGCTAAGGGTCTGATCGTAAAGCAGAGAAAAATACTAGCTCATATGTTGGTTTTTGTTTTTAGCTGCTCCGTCACCTGATCTCGTCAAACGTGTTAAAGATCTTTATCACAAGCGTGTGGCTGATGTACGATTCCTTATTCCTGTACTGACGGGACTTGAGAAACAAGAGATTATTGCTGTGTTACCGAAACTGATTAAACAATCACCGAGTGTTGTGAAGGAAGTCTTTAATCGACTTTTGGGATGCTTTCATGGTAAGAATTTTTATTATCGTTGTCATCATCATCATCATTATCATCTCAAAAACACGTGACGTCATCATTGACATGACGTTAGCACAGTGACGTCAACATGGACCACAGGGAGCCCAAGCTCGTCACTTGTGATGTTTTACAGTAAATGTATGGAGTCGCGAAATATCCTTTCGCTGTGCCTTCAAATATACTATAATAAAGACATTTTTACGTAGATAGTTGTGTATAACTGTAAAATCGCTCTAATTGAGCTAAAACTCAGTCACAGACTAGAAAACAGTTATACACAACTATCTACGTAAAAAAAGTATTTATTATTGTATATTTGAGGCACAGTGAAAGGATATTTCGCGACTCCATACATTTACTGTAAAACATCACAAGTGACGAGCTTGGGCTCCCTGTGCATGGACATGACGTTTCCACAGTGACGTTATCATGGACATGACATTTGCACCGTGACGTCATCTTGGATGACGTTAGCACAGTGACGTCAACATGGGCATGACGTTTGCACAGTGACTTCATCATTTACACGACTTTTGCACCGTGACGTCATCATAGACATGACGTTAACACAGTGAAGTCGTCATAGACATGACGTAATATTAGTGGCGTCATCATGGACATGACGTTAGTACAATGACGTCATCACGGGCATGACGTTAGCCCAGTGACGTCATCATGAACATGACGTGATGACAGTGTCATGACGTTAGCACAGTGACGTCATCATGAACATGACGTGATGACAGTGGCATGACGTTAGCACAGTGACGTCATCATGAACATGACGTAATGACAGTGGCGTCATCATGGACATGACGTTAGCACAGTGACGTCATAACGTTATGGCAATGACATCATCATGGTTATCATAGGCATGACGTACTCACAGTGACGTCATTGTGTTTGCAGGTGAGGGCAAAGTGTCGGGTACCAGTCCTCTCAGTCCATCAGAACTACTTGTTGCTCTTCATATGATTGAACCGTCTAAGAAAGCTAACACTAATGAATCTAAAGGAGACATACGATCTGTTATGAAAGGTAACAAATATGGAACATGTACATTTGTGTAGTTGTTAGTAGCTATAACGCTGAGTTTGTTTGTCTTCTGGTTCAAATCTCTCTTTGCATATTTGTTTGTTTGTTTCCGGTTTTTTGTCTGTTTGTTTGTTCTTTGGTTTGTTTGTGTTTGTTCGCTTGTTTGTTCGTTAATCGTTTCTTCTTTTTTGGTTCGCTTTTTGTTTGTTCTTTCGTTTATTTTATCGCTTGTTTACTTGTTCGTTCATTTGTTTGTTTGTCTGTTTGTGTGTTCGCTTGTGTGTTTGTCTGTTCGTGTGTTTGTTCTTTAGTTTGTTTGTGTTTGTTCGTTCGTTGTTTGTTCGCTTGTGTGTTTGCTCGTTTGTTTACTCGTTACTTGTTCCTTCTTTTTTGGTTCACTTTTTGTTTGTTCTTTCGTTTATTTTATCGCTTGTTTACTTGTTTGTTTGTTTGTTTGTTTGTTTGTGCTTGTTTGAATATTTGTTGTTTTTTCCTACTAATTCTTTTTCTTATTCTATTTTTTGTGTTCATTTCCACAGCTATCAGATTCTGTTTCGATGAAAAGACTATTTACACTCAAGAAGTCCTGGCTATTGTGCTTCAACAGCTGATGGAAATTAATCCTCTCCCAACATTATTCATGAGAACGGTGTGTATACACTAACATTACCAACAGATATCATTTGATTTGAGGACACCGTGTTTCTGCTATCCATGCTTTTACTCTTCTCTTTATTTCTTCCCTTTTATTATTTTCCTTTCTTTCTTCAGGTGATTCAGTCCCTTAGTATCTGTCCAAGACTTATTGGTTTTGTTATGAGTTTGTTATCAAAACTCATTACTAAACAGGTACGAAGCTTAAGTTTTTTAAATATTATCAAAATGAACATCATCGTCTTGTTCCTAATTACCCATCATCATCATCATCACTAACATCAAAGTATCATCATGATCATCATTGTCGTCATCCTGTTACTACCAGTAGCATCATCATGATCATAAGATTTGTCACAGTTTTGTAAGGCCTCGTTCACAAATATCTGGATACTTTTCAATCCACAAATTGTTTCGATGCAGATTGGCTTTCCGTCCACATATGTGCGGCGAATACGGTAGATCAACTTTTCGTATACGCTCTCAAAGTGTGTGAGCAGGGCCTAACATAAATTTTTTTTTCAGGTTTGGAAGCAGCCTAAAGTATGGCAAGGGTTCGTCAAATGCTGCCAGGTTAGTATATCTATAGATGCTTCAAATACTAGTCACACTACCTGTACAAACTATCTATTCATAGATGTATTTACGTATCTTGCAGATGACCAAGCCCCAGTCTTTCTCTGTTTTACTGCAACTGCCCCCAAGACAACTTGAGAGTGCGTTTGAGGTATGTTTTCTCAGTTTGTTTCGGTCTTGTATTGATGGTCGTAACTATGACAGCAGTAGTCATGGTAGTGCTATAGCCCATAGCGGAGGGTTGTTCTGCAGGCAAGGTTGTAATGTAGTTATGTATTTCATTTGTAGATATGTCCAGAGCTTCGAGACAACGTTGTAAACCATGTTCAATCATTCACACCACATCAGGTACTGAGTGTTGACGTCTTTCTTCCCTTGTCAGTTTATCCCTTCCTATACCCTCCTTCTCTTATTATTTTATTTGCTTTGTTTTTACTTCATACGAAGGCAGGGACACCACAACTGCTTACACTAATTAGTGTGGGCATTGTAGTATGCTGAGATCTGACTGTTGTGCCGGGAGACAATCCCCTGCTCTTTTCGAAGAGCACAACAGGATCTTTTGCCAGTAGGCTCGGAGTTCGATCCCTTGACCACAGACCATTACGCGCGCCTCTCTTACCCTCCAACCCTGTCTCTCTCCTTGCTTTCTCTTGTCGCTTCCCTTCCAATTATTTCCTTTTCACTTTCTGATTCTCTTCCTCCTCGACTGTTTTCATTCATTGTGTACTGCATGTATTCCTTCATTCTCCCCCTTTTCCTTCTTCTTTTCTCTCTTCCCTCTCTCCTTTTCTTCCCTTTTCCCCTTTCCTCCTGCCTTTTCTTCTTTCCCCCCTTTCCTCCTACCTTCCCCCGTTTCCTCCTACCTTTCCTCCTGCCTTTTCCTCCTTTCCTCCTACCTTTTTCCCCTTTCCTCCTTCCTACCTTGTTTTCCTTGTTCTCCTTGCTCCTACTTCCTTCCTTTTAATCTTCAATTCATTTATTTGACCAACAATGTACTAATAACAATAAATAATATCTCGTTGTTTTCAGCGCGCGCACATCCCTCGTTCCGTCCTCCAAATTCTCGACAAAGAAAAGAAAATCGACCCAGAACAACCCGACAAAGAACAAGTAGACCCGAAACACGAACACGAACACAAACAAAAACCCGACGATCCTTCGGGATCACCGAAAAGATCCCGAAAAGACCGGAAAAGATCTCGTAGTTCTCGATCGAGTTCTCCTAGTTCTAAACGAGAGAGGAAGGAGGAAGGTAGCGGAAGTGAGGGAGAGATTGAAGATTCGGAGTCAGAAGCTCTTCAAGTCAAGCAGGATGCAGTTTAGCCATTGATTTCTAGTGTTTTTATATAGTAGAAGTGCTTTATGTAAATATTTGTAATGGATTATAACATCACTATCACAATACAGTCTTATACCAATGATTCTTTTATTTTATTTTCCTTGTTGAACTTTCAAAGTTTCAAAACAAAACAAACAAGCAAAAACACTGACACTTCAGTTATATCGTCTTTTCCTTGGCTTTCCGAATACGTATATCAGAATGTAGTGGCATTTCCTTGTCATTCCTCTGGCATCATTTCTCTCTATATATTCTTGATTCTATAAGCTCTTTAACTTGCTTTCGTCATAGTCGCTTTTATATGTAAAATGTATAGACCAGGATTCGTGCTACTCCTTAAACTCCTTGAAAACTCCTTAGATTTGATTTACGTTTTAAGGGCACTTGAAAAGCCCTTGAATTTTAGAAAATCAGCAAAAATTTCTTAATTCTAGCTAAAGTAGGGTAAATTTTGATAAAATTTGTTCATTCTGTGCGACGTTAACAATGACAGGAATATTTATGTATCAAAGTTGTCGCAAAAAGTGCTTAAAAAATACTTTTTCATCCTTGAAAACTCCTTAGATTTTGTTCAGAATGAACACTAATAGACACTGGTAATCGAAAATTTGTCGCGGAATTTAGTACACTGAAATATTTCGACTAATTATATTTTGCTAATTATATAAAAAATCTCACATACGTATTTATGGTACCGTGCTTATTTATATAGTATTGTCCTATTTTCAAAGCCGCTCACTTTTGATAAATACAAATATTTCGACTAATTATATTTTGTCCCATTTTCAAAGCCGCTCTCTTTTGATAACTTTTTGTGTCGGGAGTAGTTTGAAAGCATGTTTCATTTTGAGAGGTTAGTGCATCAAAGATTTTTCATTAAAAGCCATTCCCATTTCCTGCTTGCCAAAAATAATCGCTGAAAGCATTTGTCCTTTTGATATTTTCTTGGTTGGAAGAATTTTGAGGTCACAGGTACAGGAAATTGTAATATTCTTACCGTTTTGTATGCGTCCAGTCCGATTTTCTTGGCCAAAAATAGCTAAAAGTATTTGCCCTTATTTTCTTGGTTGGAAGAATTTTGAGGTCACAGGAAATTGTGATATTTAACCCGTTTTATATATGCGTCCAGCCCGATTTCGGTCAAAAATAACTAAATGTTTGCCCTTTTTGATGGGGACTGAAAGGTTGAGGGATTAGAGCAAAGTTTGTATTATATTATATTATGTAATAAGCTTTTTTAAAAAAAAGTATTTAAAAATATTTTGTATGATAAGCTGTGTAGTCAAGCATGTATATAATGGATTTAATATGGATTATATTGATCGGCAAAGACAATAGCCCATGAACAGAATACAACATTCACTTATCGACTACAAAAGACCAATCAAACTATCATTCACCATGTCATGACTGAATGCATGTCGAGAATTTTACGAGAGATCAGTCAACAACACATCAAATGTAAGCCAATCTAGGTCGTGTAATACTATCGTGCGTTGGTTTTGTAGACCAAACTTGGCTTTTGAGGCTGTTTTCAATTGGATGTCAAATATTCAAAATATGCTATTCAAAATATGCTATACAAGGACTGCCGGAGCAGAACATCTTGTTGTTGAATGACTTGGTTCTGTTGTTGTGTGAGGTTCTGATATCGCGCTGAAGGCAAAATCTGTGTGTTTTCCTGAGTGAAGAGCAGCTACAGCTGAACACACAAGCGTGGAGTTATCAATACATCGATACACGTAAAAGTACACTAGGAATTAGAATTGTACAAAAGTTTGTTGAACTTTAATTCGATTTACACATCATGTCACGATTCCAAAGTTCGTCCTTGAAGTCGTCGTCCTTCTCCAGTAAGCGAGGTAAAACCGACTCGAAGCAAGATGTCGCCAACGTGTTCGGTGTCAATTTGAAATCTCGCAAGACACCAAACTTACAGACAGCTGGCACTAAGAAAACTGAAGGAAAAAAGACAAAGTCCTCCACTACAACTACTAAAGTAAGTGGGGAGAAAAAGGTCGAGCACAAGCAAGTAAAAACCAAGAAAATAACAACTAACACATCGAGTGCTGCTTCCAACACGGCGATTTCTGATCAACGACTCCTCAAGTCAACACGCATTAATATCGACCAGGAGAAAATCCCTGACTTTGCAGTCGCCAGACCAAGGATTCTACCCGTTCTAAAACCCGAAGCCTGGGAGAAGTCTACCAAAGATATGCTCAAAAAGATCGACCCTAAGCACCCACCCGAGGTGTTGTTTTTCCCCGTCAAAACTCTCCCTGATTCAACCCTAGGCTATACTTTAGCGATAGTAAACGAGGAAGGATCTATGCAGTACATCTTACAGAGCTACCTCGATGCTTGGAACATCTCTGAGAAAGTTCTCAAAGACGTTGCAATCAGGAACTTGGAACATCGTTTGGAGAACCGTGGAGCAAGGCTGTGGAAGCGCAGCAAGGCTGGGGTCTACTACCTGGATAATCTAGGTTCTGTTTCAGCATCTGTCATCTTGTTACCACAGTTTCTTGATGGTTTGGATATCGAGAACGGTGATCCTGTGATTGTTGCTCCTTGTGGCGATATTTGTATGGTTGGTGGAGCGAAAAGCGATACTCAGTTATGTATCATAGGTGAGATAGCACTACAATACTCCAAAGATCCTCAGCACTTTGATATCAAACCACTTCGCTTCGCTAAAAACAGACTGATTGAATATTCACCAAAAACGTACGCACAGGAGTACAACGTGCCACAAAGTCTTGACGAAGTAAGGACAATCAGACTTCGACTGAAGCCATTGAAGATAAACAGAGAAAAGTAACTGTTTTAATCAGCAACAATTTACAAAATTATTAATCACTCAATAGTTTCAAAGGAGTTATAGACATTTAAATTGGATACTATGTATTTCGTGTTAGAGTTATATAATATTAATTATAAAGCGCATTGTTTAGACCTTATAAAAATTGTTTATATACAAAGAAACTTTATTTTAGGTTGGTGCATGCAGCAGAGGTTACGGCGTGACCTTTTATTTGCTTTCAACAAAAGCGAATATTATATAATATATGACATATATAAGTTAGAAAGTGTCATCCGATTATATATAAAAACGACTAGAAAAAGACTAGAAAATATTTTGCTAAACACTGCTCCAAGATAATCTCATTTAGCTTCTGAGAATAACTCTACCATTACGCACTTGCAAGTACAAACTATAATAAGTTAGCTTGATGTACAAATACTGTACGCACCTTCCCCTCCCATAAGACAATACTAAGTAAATAAACGGATAAGATTTCATCTCAGTAGTTTGTATTTGGGCTTAGCACTAAATACCTATCGTTTTCTCAACAATGTGTCAAGTATTACAATACTGGCTTGACGTCAAGTGTCTAGAATGAAGGACAGATTCACAAGCAAATGTACAAATATGAATAATTACATTGAATGAACTGGGCTTTCCCTGTCTGGAGATGACGTCACTTCCTGTCTCTATTTACAGACTAGGAATAATAATTTAATTGATGTGTCGCTCGTACAAGGAAGTTGTTAATGTTGAAGCAAAGGCTATGTATTCAGTGTGAAAGCACATGCATACAGCTATTTCAAAAAACGTTGAATACTGAATTGGCTGCATTCCAAGACCAAAGGGCATTGTGAAATGCACTAAGAATAAAAAGAACTATTATTCATGGTCACTGAACGAAACTGAAAAGGACTATTGCAAATGAAGGGGTCTTGTGGTGTTAAGGGGTGTCTTGTCCCTAAATGTCTTAAATAAAGTATAGGGGTAATTGCGGCACTAGGGGAGTATCCAGTGCCACTAGGGACACCCCCTATATCTGCCTGTGCCATACACTTGTTCCATAAAAAACACTGGTGCACTCAGCCACACTATTTTTCACAAATATATCTCAACCACTAGTTACATTCTAGACTAGTAGCACTCACGCCCAATGTCAAGACCCACAATTGTTTGATTAAGTCATTTTTGCACTGCTGAAATATGGACACTCCTCCTTGCAATGTTCAGGGGGAGTCATTGATTGATGATTTATGCAGTTAACCTTAAAAAGCATCATTTCACAGCAATATGGATATGGGTAGCCTGCAAAATAGCCCTTCACTATCAGGGGTGGATCTGTATGCGGATCTACTAAGGAGTGTTTCCCTATTAGTACTGGACACCCTCCCTTTATTTGCAATAGACCAAATCGGCTAACAGGTTGCTATGTACGTTTAATTTCCACCCAATTTAAAACCACTGGAAATAAAACATTTTCCATGTGATATCGAGATACATAACACAAAGAATCATATTCCCAAAAGATTTGAATATGGTGGAAACATACAGAACGGGTTAGCCAATTTTGTCTATTGGTACACTCCCCTGACAAATTTCTGGATCTGCCCCTGGTTATGGGCTCCCTGTAAGGAATAGCTGTTTTGCAGGCTAGGATGTGGGGGATGAGGTAATTTTTATTTTTACAACAAAATACAGTTAATAAATCATACCACCCACAAGAACATAACCAAACTTATAGATCTTTTATTTTCTTTTTCCTATTTTACTATAGTACATTTATTTTCATTAAAGCAGGTAATTAATTAGCAATATTAATTAAAATCAGTGTGGAAATCTGAAGTATTCATTAGGTGTGCATATTGCTTGACATGAAAAAAAAAACTTGAAAATTTTGAATGTAAACAATTGAAAATCCCCGGCCACAAATATAGTATAGTTTCAGAGATTACTAACTTCAACATTGCTAAATGGGTGCTAAAATGATAAACTATAATAACATATAAGTCTCCCCGATTAGCAAAGCACATGTGCTAGAAGGTTGAGACTGAAATAAAGTGTTATTATTATTATTATTATTGATGATACGGATGTCGCACAAAATGACAACATGTTCAAGGGGTTTCCACTGAATTAAACTAAACAATGAAATCTAACTGACATTATACAAGCATTAGCTAGAATGATTTTTAAATTTTGATGTTTACATATTATTGTAAAATGTTTAAACTAAAACCTTCATTTTATAATCACTACATTGTGTGCTTTACATTTCTTTTAGTGCTGCGAGTGTGTTTTTCAGAAGTTGGTTATGGGCCTGAAAAAGAGAAAAAAAAATGTTAAATTTCAGATGGTACATTTATATTTAAAATTCAAGATTATATTAATGTTCAAAATTAGGGTGAATATTAATGTAATCTTGAAAGTGACGCTGGATGGCGTCGAAATGTTGATCAAATCAAAATAAAACTAACTTGCGTCAGTTTTTTATATTTTAAATATCACAAGCAAAGCTACGTTAATCATGCTACATTCAGTTTTCAATAGGCATAGTGTGTGATCAAGGGCACTAGAACGCTACATTTATGTTCAAATTAATGTGTACTTATCGTTTATAGTGAATAAAGGTCCTAGTTATGTTTATCTAGGCGCGACGGCGTTAAATGGGACAGCGGTACATATTCACAGAGTATGAAATCGAACCGTTTGAGAGATCGCTAAACCGAGTAAACAAGAGGTCAAACTGATGCTAAAAACAGCTATCGACTATTTAAAAGAGTTTTATGATAACTAGGTCCTTTATTCGCTATCAACGATAAGTACACATTAATTTGAACATAAATGTAGCGTTCTAGTGCCCTTGGTGTGATGTTTCAATAATGCTTACCTTGGCATGTTTTAATTCTAACTCGACTAGTTCCGTCTGAAATACAAGAGTTACAACAAGTTAAAAACTAAACAGCAAGAAAATATAGTACTTTTTTCTTTCCCATGCTAGAATGATTAAATTGGATACTTCTTTATTTGTATGAATATTATCATAAATCATTGGGTTTTTTTTACGCCAAAATAAGGGGAGTTGTTACCAAATCTCCCTAGCCAGTGGCAGCTATAACACACTCACACTAGCTAACCCTACATTGCATACATCGTTTCTCAAATGCTGATTTTTGCAGAGGGGAAAAAACATTTTCATTCCAACCACTGTCATCATAACTATTACATTACTTGGGATGGGATGAATAACTGGCCATGAAAAAATACCAGCATACATTTTCTTCAGAATCCTGACAGAATCATTTTTGCAGGGTAAATAGGGTCTTTAAACTATTATTACTATTGTTATTTCTATTGTTATCACTGTTATTGTCATCATTACTATTGTCATTGTAAACACCACTGTCATTGTCATCATTACTAATTTTAAATATGGAGGTGAAACCAGGATTGTACATAGTAGAATTTTGATGTTCTCTGGCTTTTATTTTTTAAGTTGAGCTTTCGACCTTTAGCACTAAGGTCTTTAACAGTAGTGAAGAACAAACATAAATTAATTAGTCAATCTTTGTATAATATATTACCATAAATTTTATAGTAAATAGTTATAGCGCATCTGAATATGTACTATATAGATTTATGCACTCTATAAATTATTATAAATTATATTACTTTCATTGTCATCATTACTATTGTTATTTCTATTGTTATCACTTTCATTGTCATCATTACTATTGTCATTGTAAACATTACTGTCATTATTTCTCACCATATTCTTTCTAAAATGTTGAACTCGTCTTGTTTTGAAGTCTGTTAGTTCTTGTCTTGCTACTTCAGACATTTGTTCAAATTTCTCACTTGCATGTTGTTGTGCACTTTCAGCCTAGGACATAAAACAATTTCATACCATTATCTATAAGCCTGCACATGTTTCTATTTTTCAATAACTAAACAATAAAGGTTTTCCGCTAAACAGGAACTGAGAAGAAACGTCTCAGTGTACATGAGAAATAGCCAGGACTTAGGGTTAGGTTTAGGAATGGCTATATGAATGCACACATTGCAGACATGCAGCATACAATCACAAGCACAGTTAGTACTTACTACCAAAATTACGCAACTATTTATACCACCAAAGAAAGGATCAATCACATCTTGAATTCACTCCAAATGGTCATTTAAGTTAATTTTCAAAATTCTAAAACATGATCAATTGTTTCTTTTGTGGTGTTTTTGCGGTTTTCGTCTTTCTACAAACTCAGACATCTAGTCGTGAAATACGTTTTTGGCTGCTGCTAATTACTCCGCACCTGTTATCTTTTTGTTGACGACAGCCAAAAATGTATTCAGAAAATGTATACAACCAGCCGTTTCATGTCTCAGTTCACAGAAAGTTGAAAACCACAGTAATAGTTGAGTAATTTTGGTTGTGAGATGCATTCAAAACTAGACTGTTGTGTCGGCAGACAATCCCCTACTTACTGCGGCTACTTCCTTGTTCTTTACTCTTGCTTTATCCAAAGCCTTGTTGGTATTCTCATACTCAGAAAGACACTTTGCTCTTCGATATAACAGATCCTTGGCAGCTTCTGTATCCCGCAAGTAGTAGCGAAGCAAATCAACAAGTTTTAAGTCTTCATCCGAGGCAACTCGTCCTTCAAGTTTGCGAGCCCTCTCAAAGTAGTCACCTGTCTTGTTTAAGAACTTGTCCAAACCTGCATATTCACTTGTTCCCATGGCTGCAACACCTGATGAAATCTTGATAAAGATGTCGGCACAATTCTTATGACATCTTGTCATTTGATCTCCTTTTCGAGTGGAATCTTTAAGTCTTAAAAACAAACAAAATATTAACTTCAAAAATTGTATTTTACCTCTATTACTATATCATTGTATGCATCAATTGATGTAAAATTTGGTATATCAGTGTTGTATTAAAGTGTGTGGTAATGTTTTTATATGAGAAGATTAATAGGAAGGTCAAGCTGTAAAGCTTTGTATAACTGTTCAGTTTTATAAAAGAAATTCATCTTTATATTTTCTATTAAAGTTTTACTAAATAAATGATAATAATGCCAATGCAATCTAACAGTTGTAGAATATTGTGTGCCAAGGTGTATCTTTCAAAAGTCATGTGACATGTTCTATACTGTGCATATATCTAATACAGATACATGAGAAAAATATCATATGCCCTTGGCGGAAAATGAACCCCATGGTTTCGGCTTTCTAGTCCGATGTGTTACCACTACACCACAAGGACCAACCACACTGGATATGCAGCCGGACAAAGTAGTATAGGGCAACTGTGGGTATTAATCTCTTAGGTAAATTTGATCACCGTAAATGAAAATGCAAAATGGAGTGAATAAATATTGTGTATCTGTCTGAGAACTTTGTAAAGATATCCTATCAAGATAGAAAATACATAAATTAATTATGTGAAAAGAAAAAACCTATGGTTCTTACTTGTTGTGGTATTCAACAAGGAATTTCTTTTCACTTTCGAAGAACTCATCAACATCCTGAAATGATAAAAACAATATGGAATACAATTAATTAATATAGCATTTCATTTGTAAACTCTGTATTGCTCACTTATTCTAAGAATGGCTTCTGTCTCCATGCATTGCAAACCTATTGTATTCTTTGTTAGTTTCATTCTTTTGTAACAGTTTAGCAGTGGTGTTTTGTTGTTGCTATTAGTACATAAACTGTGTCAGTAATAATACAGGGCATCTGAAAAAGTGCGAGGGTGCGATTCCGCACTATTTCCCGAAAATCGCACCGAATCGCACTATTTATCGTTTTCCGCACTTTTCAACATTTTCCGCACTTTTTGCCAGAAAATTACAGAAAAACTTGCAAGTCTGTTGACATTGTTCTTGAATACACAATAATTCTTCAAATAAGCAAGTTTTTCATCGGAATTCATCTGATTTTGGGTTGGAAATCGACTGTAAAACATTATTTTCTTTCGCCGTTTCACGATAATCTACCAGGCGTTCCTCGCCGTCAGTTTTAGTTCTAATTGTATAAACGCTTTTGATTGGTCTAAAAAGCACCCAATCACATGCCTCTATAAAAAATACAGCAAATATAGCGCAAATTTCGCAGAAAATTTCTTCATTTTGCATCAAAATAATATTAATAATAAATCATAATATGCAAATTAGCATTTCCGCACTTTTCCGCACTATTTGCTAAAATTTCCGCACTCTCCCAAGGTTTTTTTCCGCACTTTTTCAGATGCCCTGATAATAATAAGCGCTATATAAATAAATAAAGTTAATATTATAGCTGTGTTGGTACACAAAGAAGTCTTAAGTTGTCAATTTGAGAGGCCATTTGTGCTAAATTCTTACCTTTTGACCAGATAGAAGTGCTTCATCAACACCCTTAGCTAAACCCTTGAAAAGACCACCTAATTTTTCCTTCTTGTTCTTACCACGGACATTTAACTAAGACAAAACAAATATATATATTAAGTCACATTTACAGTACCAGCATTGAACACAAGCTTAAGTACCAATCACTTACAAGTTTAAGTAATCGTTCTCTAATGATTGAAGACAAGAGAACTATATGAAAGTTAATTTAAGAACTCATTCCATAGCAAATGATTACACTTGAACTGTATGAGAGGTAAAATCAACAAACTACAAATGTTTAAACACAAATGACATGTTAAGAGTTCAAGAACTCAGCACTAATGTTTAGCGTTGGTAGTTCCGTCAACTAGTAAGCTTAAATCTCCCAGGAAGCCGACTGTGACCTCCTTTCCCCTCTCTCCATAAATACTCCATTTTGGGGTATTAAAGCTACTCAAAGATACAACGTACACAGAATAGAAAGAAGTAAAAAAAATTAACTTTGTGAAAAAGAACAAAACAATTATGCAGAAATCAAACCCAGCCCACAGCTTTAAGTGTAAGAGTTGAACACTGAGCTGTGATGTATGTTTAAGGTTGCAGATGTTGGAAGATGTATGGCAGAATATTCTACATTTTACTTACTTCTCCTTTGTATTCTAGGAACACTTTGAAATTACTGTCTTTTCTCAGGCTTGGATGAGAAGCAATTCGAGTGAGAAACACTTCATGCATGGCAACAGTCTTCTTGAATGTTGCTAGGTACTCACTACAAGTAAACATGGATTGATTGGATTTGAGAATCATGCATTACAATGAAGATAATTATTATATTTGATAGTCACTATCATCATCCTAATTACTCAACATCATCACTATCATCACAAATTATCATCATTTGTATTTATTAGCATAATTTCAACATGCCAGTATTATCATCACCATCATAATAATTATATTCTGTCATTATCATTACCCTTGTCATTGCAAACATTAACATAAAACCATAATCTTGGTTACTTATTATTATTCAGTAAATATTTTGCCAATGACAAGTTCTGATTAGATTAATATACATACATGTGTGTTTACTTACGCTTCTAGTTCCTGTTTCATTTTCTGGAATTCCTCTTTGGTCATGGTATTTTCACCTAAAATTTACCCAACAAAGATTAAATTATAAACCATTCACTTGAATTACTGGAAAAGTTATTTAATCTATAAATATCAAGATTGTACACACATATATGTACAAAAATCAAATAATTAACCCTTTCACCACTCGTGGCCCCTTTAGAGGCCACTAATAACACGTGCCCATAACACTTGTGGCCCCTTTAGCGGCCAATTTATTAGCATTTCGTGTTTACCATGTTTGAAGGTATACTGCTCCTTCAGTTTGTATCCCATATACCTGTAAATAGGCTTAAAAGAAAGACAATTTTATGCTGAAAAAAATAGCACTTACTTCCTTTATACCATGTATTCTTCCTTGAGATAATTCAGTTTGAAATAAAACATGCGTAATTTGGGACAAATTTCTAAATTAGCTGGTGTTCAGGGTACATTTAGAAAAAAACGAGTGGTGGTGAAAGGGTTAATGGCCTTATTTATGTTGGCAACCGATGACAGTCATTAATTGACTGATAAACAATTTAGGGGTATTCCACTGAAAGGAGAGAAGTTGACACAAAAGTCACTGCCGAATTGATTTGGAGTTCTTGCAACAAAGAATGGGCACTAACTAACAGTACCATTCTTGCTCCTTATCTATATCACACTTAGTTGTCTTGACTTATGGAGAGCAACACAATAATATTTTGAAATTATGGTGGTTAGAGTTTGGTCAAACAATGGTCTGAGGAAAAAGTTCTCCAAAACTAAGACCCGGGTCCAACAACAATGTAAGCTGACACATGGATAACTTACGGCAGCTTGCACCAACTTGTGCAAATTCAATTTGAACATGTTCAAATTCAATGTTTTTCCTTGTTTGGCCACCACTCGCAAAGCAATGCAAGGTAGCAGTCAAGGAAACCTCAATTTTCTCTACCAATCCTTTCAAAATTGTTCAATATCAGATCATCTAGATCATCACAAACAACAGTTCTTTGCTTTCTAAGAAACATTTCCAGAATCTGTTATTTGAATTCATGGTGTGCATGTGGATAATGTGTCATAAAAATAAGCTTGCACGTTGTTTGAACAGTAAAAACAAACGTTGCAGCAAGACATAACTTGAGACAATTGGTAGTCTCATTTGATTCTGTCTTAAACCTTACAGTGCGAATCATTAAACCGTGGGCACCCAGAAATATTTTAGAAATCATTTATTGTTGTTTGAACAACTCACAAAACAATATAATTACAAAACGTTTATCATACTACACATCAGTTAAACTTTTTGCAGTGATATAGCTGTAAAGGATTTCTAAAATATTTCTGGATGCCCATGGTTTAATGATTCAAACTGTAATACAAGAGACCTAATTGGCTAATAATGTGTTGCTATGTTTCCACCCAATTCAAATCTTTTGGGTATAAGATTCTTTGTCTTATGTATTTCAATGTCATGTGAAAAATATTTGGAACAAAAGTTGTATTCCCAAAGGTCTTGAATTGGGTGGAAACGTACATAGCAACATGTTAGCTGATTAGGTCTATTATTGTTGTACATGTGGCCGTAGTATGCATATTGATAAGACTTGTCAAGTACAATGAGATCACATGAAATGCACTATATAAAAGCCAAGATATTACAATGCCAAGTACCTTCTCCTAATTTTTGAAGCTTTTCACGAGAAACATCAAAGTCAGGCTTTGGTGGCGCTGGAGGGATCTACAGAAAATGATTGACCATTATGAGAGGAAAGATATTTTAATTACATGAATTGAATGAAATGAAAAAATAGATAAAAATGTAGTAAATATTGAGATCAACAAATCATTGTTATGTATACACAAACAAAGAGGTTATATTGATGTTATATTCACAAAAGCTAAACAAATAACAATAATATAATGAGTATAAAGTAACGTTTATTAATTATTACAATGAGTCTGATTATCGTAGCAAGTTAACTTCAGTTTTAAATAAAAGTCAATGATCAACTATACTTACAATAATGCCGGCATATTCATCATTCTCGACCAGGCGATCGTGCAACCAAACA
This sequence comes from Metridium senile, assembly GCA_949775045.1. Lineage (NCBI taxonomy): Eukaryota > Metazoa > Cnidaria > Anthozoa > Actiniaria > Metridiidae > Metridium > Metridium senile. The sequence goes on from OX459098.1 coordinate 19,136,962, forward strand.
AACTCTTCATGCTCCCTTACTACACTGAACTCACTCTCTTTGAAATCAGGCAAAGTAGTCTACAATAGAGAATAACAGTAACAGTTCATAATGTGATGTGCTTCAGCTAATACCACCTAATTCACTCCCTCGCAAAAAAAAACCTATACAAACCTTTGTGTGTACAGTGAACTTAACGCGATCTCTTTCACTCAAAGCATCAGATATATCCACGACAAGTGTAGAATCTGTAGAAAGATCCACCGTAGATGTACGAGGCTATCAAAGTAAAAGGAAAACAAACAACGAATCAGTGAAGAACAACTGGCTTACACTGACAGACACCAAAATGAACGCCACGATTTCTGCGTTTTACCTTTTCCTCGTCCAACATATCTTGACTATCCGTTGCATCCTATATTCAGTAAGCATTCAATTAGGTTATTGAAGTGATAACGTGTTAGAATTATGTGTATTAAGAGTGTTTTGGGAGAGTTTATGCATATGCCTACCATCATGGTTCCCGATGTACTTTCCACACACACTTTGCACTTATCACGTGACGACTTGAAAGTGATTGATGAATACGCATCCCACCCCTGACAAAATATTTTGGTACTTACAGAAAAATATATAATAATATTAATGACAATAACTTGATAAAAATAAAGCACCAAGGAATTAAACTACATCTTTTACAATTTATTCTGATATGAAATTGACAATTGAATGTGAAACATTTTTATTAGCTGTTTTTACCATAAAGTCGAAATTTTTACTACAATAATTGAATATATTTCGAATGAAATCCACGCTTAAAATATATAGCGATAATTTGTCATTAATACGCAATAAATTTAAAAGTTGTGAACTTTTAAATAACAAATTTGACCATTTTTTCGCGCCAAAAGCTGGTTATGTTTTACTACCCATAGCGCATTGCGCACCCTTGCTTGGTAACCAAAGAAAGAACAAACATGGCGGACACTGAAAGTAAGTAAAGCGTAATAAACAAAGTTTTTATCCTAGTTTTCTTGCTGCTTTAACGTCTAATGATGTACTTATTATATTTCTAACTTAAGGCGTACCAGAACAAGTATCTCAGGTTCCATCTACTGAGGAAAACAACCAGAATAATCCAGAGGTAAAATATGACCAAAAAAATTACAGCTGTCAATGAGTCAACGAGCGGAGAATTTTTGAAGGAATTGTAGCACTTTCTAAGACCGTTAGTATTTTTCACTTTCTCTTAAAATAGAAAATACATTAGCATATTATTTCCTCTGCGTTTGGCGAGCTTGCTATCTGATAACATACTTTTTTTGCTAAGTTTAGTATACAATGAATTAAGTTAGATGATAAGAGCAGAAATTGTCATTGTTTTGCTTGCACACATGTTTTATTCCAAAAGTGAATCATAATTTATATTAAAGAGAAATATATATTGCTATATTGATTTAAATTGAAATATGTAAGATTTGCAATATAACAGAAAAAATTTTTAACCTGTTGAAAAAGAACATGTTCAGAAATAAAAAACATTCAAAGTTAAGGTGACTGGCTACTTTTTGAAATAATTTTAAACTTTTCTTTAAACTTCAATTTTTAATGTGAATTTTTTATATTTATTCCAAATATGAAAAGAAGAAGTGGGTGTCCTGAGCCCTTTTTCGAGATAATCAGCATTCAAATCGTAACATTCAAAGTGAATAGTTACATTTTTCACTGAAGGAGAGCATTATTAAAGATTAATTTATATGTGTATAATTACAGGCAATGGAAACATCACCACATGCTGAAATTGGTCTGACAGATAGTTTGCAGGTAAAAAGAAATTCAAATTGTTTTGCTGGTTACTTTGTAATAGACCTCTTTACCTTCCTTGTTTGTTGTCCCACTTCAGATCACATGATGTTACCCTTGGGAATTGTTTCTTTCACATGTAAATGATATAACACGTTCATCATAAAAGAACAATTATCAAGGGAATGACACATGGTCTGAAATGGACAATTTGGCAACGGAGGTAAAGAGGTCTATTATTGTGTCAATAAAAAAAACTTGTGAGCAGTGAAACCCTATTTATGAGCCAATCGGAAGCAGATTGGTATGATATTTTTTGTATGGTGACAGAGTCATTTCGTATTGGCTAAGAAAATAATAGAGAAATATTTTATTAACTCACAAGAATTATTCTTTACAATAAATTTAATTTTGTATATCATTGAAGTTTAATTTTATGATTTGTGCTGTACCATTTTCGTAGAAAGTTATAGAGAAAGAAAAAGAAGAATCTGAAAAACCTGCAAGATCCAAGGTTGACCTACAGTCGCTGCCAACCAGAGCTTACCTTGACCAGACCGTTGTACCTATCTTACTTCAAGGACTCGCAACCTTAGCTAAAGAAAGGTAAATAGTTGTATAATGAGATTTTTTTTGTTCAAATTATATGCATTATTTAAATTGATGATGATGACGACAATGATACTGACAATGATGATGGTGATGATAATAGTAATGATTTCTTTAGAATCAAACATTAGAACACACTGAAACTTGACTGATTGTACTCTTTGTAATTGTTTTATTTATTTGTTTGTTTGTTTATTTATTTATTTGTTCATTCATTTATTTATTTGTTTATTTATTTCATTTATTCATTCATTTTTTTTTATTTATTTATTCATTTATTTGTTCATTTATTTATTTATTCATTTATTTATTACTTCATTTGTTTATAACTTCATCTATTTATTTATTCATTTATTTGTGTATCTATTTAATTATCTATTTATTTATTTATTTATTTATTTATTTATTTATTTATTTATTTATTTATTTATTTATTTATTTATTTATTTATTTATTTATCATCTGTAGGCCTCCCAATGCAATTGAGTACCTGGCTACTTACTTATTAAAGAACAAGTCACAGTTTGAAGAGAGTTCTTAATGTCTGCCGTCAACCCTGTGTACATATATATGATCAATACATAGCACAACCATTAGCTTAATCTTTATAGTATTTTACAAGCTTGATGTCACTATAAACAGTGACATATTAAAAAGATTTGTAATGGCTTGTTGTGAGTTTGCTGTCATCAATCAAAACTAGATATGTAAAGAAACATTACTCTGACAAATGTGCATTTTCTATTTTTGCATGGCAATAGTGAACATGAACTTTCAATCTATTTCTCAAGATTGTAGATTTTAGAAAGTGATCCTCTGTGTGTAAACACTTTTCTGTGAAACTAAAGTATTTTTCATTTTGTGGGATTTATTCTTTATTCATTATACAAAACAAAGGTATTTTTTAATTACATTCATTTTTTCTCTTACAGAAAATAAATGTTATTAATAAACCCAAAACGTTCCACTTGTATTTGAATTTGGGAGTTCAAAGGCTTTTCTGGGTCTCCTGTGGATATACAAAATACAGGAAACCCAACCTGACTATTATTAAACACATTCGGTTTTCTAGATTAATTTTTTAATGAATTAATTATTTAGTTCCTTAAACATTTGTAAAAAGGCCTCGTATTTATAGATATAGCTTATCAAGCTTTAACTAAAGAGAGTTTTATTTTTTTTATTTCCTCTGATCAAATCATTAAAGTTGGGCTTCCTGTGTACTGTTTACTTTACCCAAGATCCCAAGATGGCGATTTATAGCACTTTCATCTGGACTTAAAATATAATCATGTTTCGTCTTATTACCTTAGATGCAAACAATACATTACTAAGAGTTCGTGGTAGTGTAGGCAATTTATACAGGAAAGTTGCCAAACAGTATGGCCAATCCTTCGATGAGAAAGAACTGGACAACGAGTTTATCAAAGCTTACAAAATTTACAACAAAAAATACCCAAACTTTGGTGTCGACCACAACATTACCACTCAATGTTTTTGGTATAAAATTGTCCGTGCGACTTTGGTGAATTCCGGCCTTAAAGACGATGATTTAATATCAAAGATCGCTTCTAGTTTATATCAAGACTTTGCTCTTTCAAAAAACTGGGGACTATTTGACGATGTGCACCCAGTTTTACAACATTTGAAAACCAAAGGTTTTACTCTTGGTATTGTTTCAAACTTCGACGAAAGATTGCCAACGATTCTTGAAGGACTGGGTGTTTTGGAGTACTTTTCGTTTGTCCTATGTTCGACTGAGGTCAAAGTTGCGAAACCATTACCAGGGATCTTTAATCTTGCTCTTCAAAAAGCAGGAGTCGAGCCAGTAGAAGCTTTGCATGTTGGTGATAATCTCATGTTGGATTATAATGCAGCAAAAGCAGTAGGGATGTCTGCATTTTTGATAGACAGATTCAAGAATTTCAAGCAAGAAAAGACAGAAAGTGTCATTGATCCTAGTCATATTATTACAAACTTGGAAGCATTGCTAAGTTTATAGTAGTGTTGAATATTTAAAAAAAATACTATTTGCACTCTAGCAATACAAATAATGAAGAAACAAACTTTTATTCTTTAAAAATGTTGTTGTCGCCCTTTTTATAATGATTTTTTATAAATGATTCTATAATGATTTGCATGATTTTTTCCTTGTTCTTTGGTCTGATGTATACTATATATTGGCACATTTGAACCCTTTTTTGTTCAATCAAATAAAAAAAGTGCACCGAATGTCGGGATTCCTGTGGTATGTCCTGTGGTAAGAGGCTGGATACTAATTTCATTTCAAAATGGCGGGAGAAGTGAACTGAACTGATGTTTCCTTTATTATTCGTTTGAAGTGGATTATTCCTTGTACTGTCAAACATTTAGCACTTTGAGCTACAAAACCTGTTTATTAACGTCCCTTACGTTAATGTAAGAGACTTAAGAGGACACTTTTTAGCCAGAATTACGTCAGTTGGATTTCCGTCCTAGATGGGCTCCAGGAACAAACAGCTTGGTTTTCAACGAGCTTTTTCAGCTCCTAGCTCAAGTCCTACTAATCGTAGCTGGTTCAGAGAACCAAACAAGAACTGGAGTCCAAAAAGTGATGACTCAGATTACAGTCTGAACTCAGACGAAGAGAACCATGTTGCTATGGAAACTGATTGTGCCACAACCACGGCTAATTACAACAGCTCCCCTATAAACAAAACATTCACATTAAATACTCCTACATTTCCAAGTGCAGTAATACCAAGTATTAATACCGTTTATAATCAATGTTTAAATCAAGATACAAGTTCCAAGTCGCTATTAATTGGCCGACCTTTGAGGTCTGTGGGATTAAAAGATGTTGATCTGACTAAGAACAATAGAGCAGAAGAAATTAGAAGAGCTAAAGAAGCTAATAGATCTAAGGACAAAATGCATATATTTACTCCTGCCAGACAGAATTCCTCCCCTGTAATCTTGAATGGACAACATAGTCAACAGCAACAAGCTACAAATAGAATGGTACAGAAGTCTCCAAAAGAGAAATTTTTTCCAGCATTAAGTGGGGGAAGCACAGATTATGGTAGTGTTCAAAGTAAGCCTGATTTAAGCATGGTTCTTTACGATTCAAACACAGCAAGAAACAGAATAAAAACACAACCAAAATCAACTTTCAAGTTACCAAAATTATATTCAAGGATGATAGATGAAGAAGATGGTGATGATAAATGCTGCCGTGATGAAATCCCAAGCAGTGACATTGAGGTGATTGAAATTGATGATGATATAGAAATAGTATCACCATCTACAATTGTTTTTCATGATAATATCACTACAAGAAAACCAAGAAAACGATTCCCTAAAAGTCAAAGGTTGACATCATTCAGTGACGAAGAAGATGATGATGAGAAACTTAAGTCTGCTTCAAAATTAGATGATGGTGAGAAGTGCAATGATGAAAAATCTTCTCCAAAACCTTCTGTAAAAGAAATGAAATATTGGCCAATGTTTATGGGCTTATTGACTATCTTCATAATTGTTGCCGTCATACTCTCTATATACTTTCATATCAACCCTCATGGCTTATGCCTGGATAGTGAGTTCCAGTACAACATCACAGGCCTTGAGAATGATCTCAAGGAAGTGTTCTACGGCCAGCATCTTGCAATGAGAGTATTACTATCATCTTTAAGAAGCCGTAATCGATTCACAAACAAAAACAAGCCGTTGGTTCTGTCTCTTCATGGATGGACTGGAACTGGCAAGAATTATATCAGTGGACTTATTGCTAAGCACATCTTTAAACATGGCACGAATAGCAAGTTTATTCACAAGTTTATCATCCCACTTCATTTCCCATATGTTGCTGAGGTTGATTTGTACAAAAGACAGCTGCATAATTGGATACTTGGTAATTTAACAAAATGCAGTAAAGGTGCTTTGTTTATATTTGACGAGATGGATAAAATCCCGCCTGGAGTAGTAACTGTGTTGAAACAATTTCTTGACCCAAAGGGAACTAAGGCCGATGCAATGTTCTGTAATGTTATATTCCTATTTCTCTCAAATGCTGGTGGAAAACTAATCAATGGCCATGTTCTAAATCATTACAAGAAAGGCCTGGACAGGGAATCCATTCAACTTGTAACCCTTGAACAGTTGCTACACACATATGGGGAAAAAAATCCTGACATATGGTATCATGAGCTGCTCAAATCTGAGGTGATTGATCATTATGTTCCATTCTTGCCTCTTGAATGGTCACATGTGAAACAGTGTGTACGTGAAGATATGAGGTCTAAAGGTTTTGTCGTACTTGAGAAAATGGTCACAGAAGTTGCTAATGAGATGAGTTATTTCCCAAAAGATTTACAAATCTTCTCAGTATCAGGGTGCAAGAAAGTGTCGTCTAAAGTTGATGTGGCCATGGGATGATAATAATGTGTAATATTATAATAAGGTAATTGACACTGACACTATGCTTAGTTTCCACACTTACAGTGAGCATACTCGAACCGTGAACACTTGACTTTTTTCATGTTATTATATATTTTCTGAACCTTTTACTGCTTCATAACCTGTTAAAATGAAGCATTGAGTTCAAATACACCGTAGTGTTCATAATAAATCTTCTTTCTAATTTTGTTCACTCATGGGTTGTGGGGCAAAAAAAAGGAGCCAAAAAACTCCAAATCTTCACTGGATTCTTCGAGTGTCCTCACTGTAAGATTTGAAATTTATTCTTTCTATTCAAATTGTAGTTTTGTGTCCATTATTTGTTGCATTAAATAAACTATATTGGTATTTCAGCAAGAATGAAAAAATAAAAATCATAACACACACCTTGAACTAACTCATCAAATTATTATTAATTAAATGTAATTAAATTCTCCTTTTAGCTTGACTTTGTTTGTTTGTTTGTACAATTTTGTTTGTCTATTTTAAAAAGGTTGTCAGCTTAAAAAAAAAACATGTTTTTTTTAAGCTGACAACCTTTCTTAAATAGCTGTTAGGCAAAACATAGATTCCCAGAAATAATTTTCTGAAATAATAATATATATAACAATTTATATTCCGAAGTAATGATACATAACCACTTATTTAAATAACATGAATTAGAAAATATTATTGTTAATATGTAGTTGTAAATAATCAATCAATTATGTTCCTTTTGTTTAAAAGACGCTGAAACTATCGATCATATTTTTGTTAAATGTGAATTTTCTAGTAATCTTTATAGTGAAATTTCGTCTTGGTTAAATACTCATAAAATTAATTTACCCCCTCTTAATCTAACCTCGATTGTAGTAGGGCCCTGTTTATGTTTTAATTTTTCGCTGCTTATCAATTTTATTTTGCTTGCTTATAAATCTTATATTTATAGAGCAAGAACAAAGCGTTGTCGTTTGAGTCTTAATGGTTTTAAAGTTTATTTAAGCTGTTACGTACAAATTGAATATAATATTGCTTCAAAAAACAACACAATGCATATCCATCTGACTAAATTCTCGAGTTTAAGAGACGCCCTCGTTTAGGATCTAAACATTAACATTCCTTAATTTCCTTTTTTTTTTTTCCTATTTCTAGTACAATTAACATTATATTATTAACATTATTATATTTATTTATATGTATATATATTTCTTTTTGTTCTTTAATTATGTTACACTATCTTGTAATTGTAAATGTGTGTTTGAAATAAAAACAATAAAAAAAAAAGTAGTTGTAAATAATAGTGAAAAAACAAATGTATATATTATGAATCATTAATAAAATCTGTTAAAAAAAAAAGATTCCCAGAATCCCAAGTAGAGCTGTGTAACGCAGACCGTATTACATAATATCAGATTTCTATTAAAGGCTTTTAGTCACAACTCAATTCACAAAAGCACTAAAACCTACTTGTCCTAGCCTCCTCCGCAGGCTACTCCTTTTTCTCCGTTGGGGTTCCTGTGGGGTTTCCGAGAGAAGGAAGATATTGGGGCCCGCTGGTTTTTTTATGCTCACCACAGGAAGTATTCCGATGAAAAGAGATGCCTGCGAAGGAAGCTATACTTGTCCAAGAGTCTTCGAGTCTTTTACCTGCAAGGGGTAGCGTTACCAGCTAGCAAAAGTAGACAGAAAAATACCTGGAAAAGCGTGACGGAATCAGTATTTCCAAGAATTCACGGAAGCACATGGATCTGCGTGACATAAATACCTTTCCATTGTGTATTTGAGTCGTCTTAAACTTGTCAAGTAATTCATATAACTGACCAATCATATCACGAGAGTAATCAATAGCTTATTCATGCGACATGAATGGTGGGTGTGTGAAGCTAGTCGATCTCTCTCAGCGTCGCTCCTCTGAGAAGGCAGAACTCTGCACAAAACACATAGCCTTAAAGGAAAGATTGCTTATTTGGACTGGAAATTCAAGTAACGCTCAACTACTTCAAGACTTTACTGTTCAAAAAGGTAATTTACAGGTTGTTCCATACGTAACATTTGTAATATTCAATATATACTAGCCCAATGGCTCTTACACTGGCAAGTTTGCAGGACGCTCATTCTTACATTTGAACGACACACTTAGTTCACTTAGTTGGCAATTCCGTTTTACCTAAACTATGATTTCAACTTTGAAAAAAGTCAAATTATAAATATTCTAATGCTTAAGAGCGGTGTCTGAGACGGTCAGGTATGAACAGTAAAATGAAACCTTGCCAGAATGTAGGTCTATATGAACTATTAATGCTGTGTGAGTTTCATTTCAATAGGAAGAATATTTTAGAAGAACGAGGTTGATATAGGGATTTCGAGATCTCAGCCGATTTTTGGAGGTCATTCTACCGTATTGCGTAAATCGCGAAAATCTTGCAAACAAAAAGTGTTTATTTCGTCAAAAACTATAGCATTTCATAAAATACAGAGAATTTCTTATAAGATATCAAATTATTAAGACTTTTTCACGTAAAACGAATATTTTTCAGATATTTGAATTATTTTGAAATTTCAGTCAAGCATTTTCCGAAGGGTAAATTCAAAGCAATATATCCGTCTCCAATGTTACATCGATTCACACGACAAAACTATATTTTCATGAAAGACAAATGCTTATTACTCTTCCAATATTTAAAATAAAATGTTTTGGCAAATTAAAATCAAAGTCTAAATGTAACTCCCCCTCTCTCCCCAAACCCTAGAGCCGCCACGCAGGCTAGTTTGCAATACGACGCGAAGTTATTACGCATTGCAAATAAAATTATTCAGCTGGTTAAAAAAGCTAATTTTTTTGTTTAAACAACCAAATTAAAACTAAAGTTAATACTCTAGCAATGGCTTTGAAATTGTTTTTGAGTGTTTCAAATCGATCGATACAAAACGTTTTAATTAGAGCAGCTCATTTTGACTGTGCGTAACGCAATCTAGTTGTCCCCGACGTAACCAATCGAACGAAATCGAACGTTCGATTCAATCGAATTCAATCGAATTCAATCGAATGATTGGATTCGAGTGTATTCGGTAATCGAATGAAATCGAATTCACAACTTTTTTTGAGCCAATCGAACACAATCGAACATTTGATTGTTAAAATCATTCGATTTTCTTCGATTTTGATTTTCTAGCGCGGCAATCACTTTGTTTTCCGTATTAAAAGAAACGAGGTTAATATTGATAGAAATATTTTCCTTTTATTAGACGAGCCGATAACAAAATAAACATGTTGTGATGAGTTCACAGAACGTACGTTGTACACAGAGAATGAGATAAGAGATTTATAAAGAGAAAGAAGATTTATTTGCCCTGATTGGTTCAAATAAAGAATGTTATGTTTATAGCAAAGTCTGGGAACAAATACTTTGGGTTTAGAATTGCCAGAAATTGAGTTTATTTCATACGTTTGAATTTATTTTAGCATTCGACTTTATGTGATTACCGTTCGGAAATCGAACACAATCAAGCATTCGATTGCGTTTGGAAATCGAATTTAATCGAATTCACAACTTTTTTAGCATTCGATTTCATTCGATTACCAAACGAATCGTTACCGAATCGTTCGATTGGTTACGTCGGGAGTTGTCATGATACAGTTTAGCATTTGATTTCAAACGTTTTGATGTACAGGGCCTCGTTTTACCTGGTTTATATTCACCAGGTATTCCTTGTTGGATTTCATAAACTCCAAGAGGAATTCTCATCGATTGAAATGAAATTGTGAATGTTACTAAAAGCCTTTTTCAATATTTATGCAAGCTTGACCGCGTGATGCATGCAACGATTTGTAACACTAAAAACAATTTCAAAGCCATTGCAAGATTATTTGTCGAGAATCCCGCAGGGGGCCCGACTTTAGTTTTACGGGGCAACCCTAAAACGCGGAACGGCGGAACGACGGAATGGCGGAATATTCTAAAACGAGGAACGGCGGAATATTCTAAAACGCGGAACGGCGGAATATTCTAAAACGCGGAATTTTAAAAATATAAAAAAAAAAAATAAGAAAAAATAAGAAAAAAATAAAATGTAAAAAAAAAATAAAAAAAAATAATAATAATGAATTAAAAAGAAGAATGAAAAAAGAATAAATAAAAAGAATAAATCTAATAAGAATGACAATAAGAAAAGATATAAGAAACGATATATCAGGAGAAATATTCAAAATTTACACTAATTCTTTTAATTCAATATTCTTTTCATTTATTCTTTTATTCATTCTATATTTTTTATATTTTGTAAATTCCGCGTTTTAGGATATTCCGGCGGAATATTCTAAAACGCGGAACGAACGGCGTTCATCACACACGATGTACACTTTACTACTACTACTACTACGGCTACGGCTACGGCTACGGCTACGGCTACGGCTACGGCTACGGCTACGGCTACGGCTACGGCTACGGCTACGGCTACGGCTACGGCTACGGCTACGGCTACGGCTACGGCTACGGCTACGGCTACGGCTACGGCTACGGCTACTGCTACTGCTACTGCTACTGCTACTGCTACTGCTACTGCTACTGCTACTGCTACTTGACTACTACTACTACTACTACTACTACTACTACTACTACTACTACTACTACTACTACTACTACTACTACTACTACTACTACTACTACTACTACTACTACTACTCCTGCTACTGCTACTGCTACTGCTACTGCTACTGCTACTGCTACTGCTACTGCTACTACTACTACTACTACTACTACTACTACTACTACTACTACTACTACTACTACTGCTCCTGCTCCTGCTCCTGCTCCTGCTACTACTGCTACTGCTACTGCTACTGCTACTGCTACTGCTACTGCTACTGCTACTGCTACTGCTACTACTACTACTACTACTACTACTGCTGCTGCTGCTGCTGCTGCTACTACTACTAATAATAATAATATTAAATTTCACTCCCCTATAGTTTTCCATTTCAACTTTTTTTAAAAACTATAAAGAGAAGTATGTTCTAAGCACGTGATAGGGATTTGAGATTCTCTGGCCATAGTGTAAATTTTGAATTATACCATAGCGAATTAGGAATTATATTTTCGTCGAAGTATTCAGAACAATATAAATGATGTCGATGTGGTTTTCATCTGATGTATCTCTTGGTTGATACTATAATCATACCAATACATAAGACAACAATATATCGTTTAATTTCTTTTCGACTATATTTGTTTCTTGCAAAAATTTTAACCATTCTATTCTAAGACATAGAACACATTGTACATTGAACACTTTGAATATTTATCCTGAGATATACATTCTTTTTGTCATTGTCATTAGTATTATTCTTTTTTTTTAATGTTATTTTTATTTATTCTTTTTTTATTTTTGTCATTCTTATTCTTATAATTCTTTTTATCAATATTCTTTTTATTAATTCTTTTATTAATTCTATATTTTTTATATTTTCTTTGCTCTTTTTTTTTTTTTTTTAAATTCCGCGTTTTAGGATATTCCGGCGGAATATTCTAAAACGCGGAACGAACGGCGTTCATCACACACGATATACACTATACAATAATACTAATAATACTAATATTAAATTTCTAACATTCCCCCTATAGTTTTCCATTTCAACTTATTAAAAAACTTAGAGTATTAAAACTAAGAGAAGTATGTTCTAAGCACGTCATAGGGATTTGAGACTCTCTGGCCATAGTGTAAATTTTGAATATTTCTCCTGATATATCGTTTCTTATATCTTTTCTTATTGTCATTCTTATTAGATTTATTCTTTTTATTTATTCTTTTTTCATTCTTCTTTTTAATTCATTATTTTTTTTTTTTATACTTTTTTTTATACTTTTTTTTTATTTTTTCGTTTATTTTTTTTTTTACATTTTTAAAATTCCGCGTTTTAGAATATTCCGCCGTTCCGCGTTTTAGAATATTCCGCCATTCCGTCGTTCCGCGTTTTAGGGTGGCCCAGTTTTACGAGTCTGCACGTCAAACCACAAAACGTGTTAGCATTGAGCCCGTGCATATCTTCAATGCCAAAGCTCCATGTGGTGAAATAACTTTGCCCTAATCAGAGTCATTTTTGATGTTTGTGGAATTAAACTTCAGAATTCGCAAGCGATAAACAAGGCAATAATTTGAGAACCGACAGATTTTTAAAATTAAAAATACAAATAGAGATTTTAGCGAACTTATTTCAAACAATCATTAATTAGGACATTAATTTATGCAAATATCGTCTAATTCATTCAAGAATCTTGTATAACCCGAAATTATATAATTTCAAGTTCGGCATCACGGTAATTATTTCACTAGGTTTTTCTAATTACGCCTATTCATGGATGAAGCACAAGCCCAACCTGGTCAGGAATTGAAGTGAATAATGTCATGATATTGTGATGAAAACGTTCGCTTCAACAACGTCCTTCCAAGGAACGACTAATATAGAAAGAGTTCGCAAATTAAGGTAGTTCGGGACCCAGCCGTAATCACATAATTTCGTTTTTTAGCTTTTAGTATTTTCCGATTTGAAAATCATGGGAACGTTATGCATTCACAAGACAAGCACATCATCTCAGCAAAAACTCTCCTGAATTTAGATCTGCATTCACGAGAAATCAAGATTTTTCGTTAAATTCATGATTTTTTCGCATTCAAATCGGCGACGTTTTAGTGTCGATTTTTGGAACTATAATGCGTCACATAAATTAGTGTTTTGGGCAAGAATTACGAATTAAACTGGTCATAATCAGCTTAAGATCGATTCTAGAGATATTAACGGACCAAAAAATGTTAAAGTTTGTTTCGATAATGTTATAGGGAACTAGTTACCAGTCCCGCACGGACAAAAAACAGGTTCACGAAATATACATTTTAAAGGGTTTTCGTGCTATAACTCGGAAAAGAGCGCGGTGTCACCCCATTTTTATTTTATAGATGGATTTCCCTTATCAGAACTCTTCATTCCGTGAAATAAAAACGATATGGTTTTCGAGCGCAAAATGTGGTATTTTTCACATTTTGAGTTTATTTTTGCATCCAAATTCTCGACATGCACGTACTTTTCGCAGTATTTTTTTGCCCAAAGGATTTTCTTGAGTAAAACATGGCAAATAATATGTTTGTTAGGAAAGTGTCTTTCTTTTGCAAATGCTTGTTAAAAATTTTGCTATCGGGAAAAATAGAATAAATAGCGTTTTATGTTTCAAATTCCGACAATTTTTGTCACAAAAAATGACCAAAATGGGCCCCAGTCTACCGCCCTTATCTCCGAAACGAGCACGGTGACCCATTATTTTTATTTTAGTTTTGAACTTAACTTAGTTTGCTCTTTTTACATGAGAAGTTTCAAAAAGATCTAACGATAGAATCTAAGACGCCCGAACTACCTTAAGTAGGGTACCTTGTACGTTTATCAAATCCGCCTTTGAGCCTCAAGTATTAAGAATATTATGCTTTAAACTTTTAAAACTTATAAATCAGCCTAATTTCTTTTAGGTGTAAATTATTTGCTGCGAGCCATCAGGCGAGCAGCAACACTAATCTTGGGGTTCCTGTGTGCCATAAGCCAGCAAAAATCTCGATTCGAAAGTTCTTCCATTGTTTTCAAGATTGCATATGGTATTTCTGATACGACGACCACATCAGCAACGCTATAATTTTATCGTGTTAAAATAAAAGCCATTATTATTATTATTATTATTACATGCATGTGCTGAATGCATTTGAACTAAATAAATAGTTACACAGCCCTCTTTCATCTGCCGGTTACATTTGAACAATATGATATCCATATTACACTTAATCATGTTTATCTTGAAAAACCTTGAAAAGTAGAGTGCATGCCAGGTGTCTGTGAAGTATTTTCTAACTGCACTATACATTGTACAGACTAGTGGATAGCACTGGATGGAACAATGCAAACTGAACAATTGTCACATCATTAGATGCCTTTGTTTTTTCTTTGTATGATTTCATGTCTGAGGGAAATCTTAGTTGATAACTAAATATTATTAGGTGCTACTGAATATATAGAATGCATTCTATGTTGTATGTACACAAAGGTCATCAATTTTAATTTTCCTCAATTTCAATCCTCTATGTAGTCCGACTAAGCGCTCTCAGAGCGTCTAGTTAACTTTAGTTTTAATTCGGTTATTTAAAGAAATAAGCTTTTTTAACCAGCTGAATAATTTTATTTGCATTACTTGTAAGCTGACGCGTTTTTGACGTTCAAAACTTTGATTTTAATTTGCCTAAAAATTATTATTTAATAATTAAATATTTTATATATTGGAAGAGTTAGCATTGGTCTTTCATCAAAATATAGTTTTGTGGTGTGAATCGATGTAACAGTGGAGATATTGTGCGTCGAATTTCGCGATTTTTGCAATGCTGTAGAACGACCTCGAAAGTGTAGCCCAAGCGTAGAGTGAATTAGTTTAGTTTATTTAATATTTGTCACAATGATAGATTATAACATAGATAAGTTATAACGCGCGCTCTGATTGGCTTTTTATCTATGAACAAAAAATCTATGGAGCACGCGAATGGAGCACGCTGATGTCAAATATTTTTTTCGATAGAACGCGCGTTCTGATTGAGCGCTAACCAGTTCAACGTCATTTTTGAGCACGCGCGCGCAATCAACGGTCGGGGTTTTCGTTGTTTTGATTTTTCGCGCGCGCTTAGTAGTCAGTTTTGAGAAAAGGTACACAAAAAACAGTTTTTTATCATGTAAATGTCCTAAAGAACTTGCTGAATGAAGTTGTTCTAAACAAATTTGAGCCATTTGTTCTAGGACACAAGTCACTTGATTGATTAAGCTCGAACATTTTACGAGAATATGTGATTTGATCAAATCAAAATAGACAGTTTTGCATTATGATAACGTTTTGTCTATGTTATAAAAGAAATGGTTCATAAGTAGTTGTGCGTCCATCGTGTTATGGATGCACTTGGGAGGTTGCCTAAGCACTCAAGAAGCTTCGCGTCGTGCAACTCATTACGCTTCTTTCGTGCTTAGCAACCTCCCGCGTGCATCCATAACACGATGGACGCACGCTACTTATGAACCATTTCTTTAGTAGACGCACTAAATCCGTGACATATAATTAGTACTAATTAGTACTATTTCATAAAAAAATTATTTGTTTTCTATTGTTTTAGTATCACTATTTAGTACTACAAATTAGTATTTGTTTCACGGATTAGAGTGGTTTTCATTAACCCGTGAAACAAAGTGTAATAGCTAAAGTGTAATAGATCGTAATAGTCATGTAAAGACAACAAAATACAAAACAACCAAAGTGTAATAGTGTGTAATACGCTAAAGTGTGTTTCACGGGTTAATGAAAACCACTCTAAGTGCGTCTACTCTACAATTTCAATTTCAATAATACAATAAAAATATTCAAAAAGTTATATAGATGCGACAGGAGAAGGAAACAGAACTTACGTCCCAATTGAATATCCTACTCCTATACTTAGTAAGAAAATATATAATCGGCTAATAGTAGAGTGCAAACAATATAGAGTGCAAACAATATAGAGTGCAAACAATATAGAGTGCAAACAATATAACCGTGAAACATTAACAAAAACTAATTTTGCTAAATTTTGCTAAATTTCACTAAATTAGTCTATTGTACTAGTCTAGGGTATAAATACTAAAAGTGTGCAACATAAATACCACTAAATACTGCTAAATTATGCAAATTCTTTTGTTCTCTATTGTTTAATCAACACTATTTAGTGGTAAATAGTACAAAGTATTGCACACTTTTAGTGTTTGTACTCTATTTTGTACAAATTAGTAATTAGTAAATTTAGTGTGCACGTGCAATCACTGACATGAACCGCGATTAAAGTAAGCGCCAAATTGCGCACGTGCATAACGCGAGCACACGAGCATGGGATTATGTTTGGAGCTAATTAAAGCATGAATATTTAGAATGCAGCAGTTTGACCTAGTTTAAATATCGTGTAAATAGTTTCAAGATCCATTACAGAAGCGAATGGAGGTCGTTGTTACGTTTATTGACGTTTAAAGCCAGCCAGAGTACGTATTTATAATGTGAACTACATGCAATAGAGTGAGTAACACTTATTCTTTAGTGTGCCTTGATTTTGCAATAGCGCAAAGGAATGAAGACTCGAAAACGATTTTACTTTGTGTATTGTGATTAGTTTAGCTTTAGATGTGTCTTGTGTTTTGATTTTGCAGCAGCGCGAAGGAATAGAGACCCAAAAACAATTTCACTTGTGTATTGTGGTTATTTAGCTCTAGATGTGTCATGTGTCTTGATTTTGCAGCAGCGCCGGCGAAGGAAAATGGACTCGTAAACAATTTCACTTGTGTATTGTGGTTATTTAGCTCTAGATGTGTCATGTGTCTTGATTTTGCCGCAGCGCAAACCAATAAAGACTCAAAAACGATTTTACTTGCATATTGTGCGCTAGGACACTTGGCTGATTGCACGTGCACACTAAATTTAGTCTATTCACGCTTCAACTATTTTTCACTAATTTCTTCTAAATTTCGACTAATTAGTTTTTGTGTTTCACGGTTATATTGTTTGCATTCTAGTAGAAATATAAAATGCAAACAAATACTAACGAATGCAGCAAACTGAATACTACGTTAAACAAGATTAATATTGTTATCATTATATTTGCTAATGATATATATATTATTATATATGGAGACAAATAAGTTGATAATTTCTCATTAAATAACATAAAATAAGTTCCTTGATTTTGGACAGTGTTAAATTTGTTGTTTTAAAATTAGCCTGGAAGACCATTCCAAAGCTTTACAGTTATTGGTAAAAATAAATATTGGAAGTAGTTTTGAGTACATTGAATATACAAAACAGTGTTAAAGTTTGGTTTAGTAGAAGTTCGGGGCGTAAGGGTTTGCGGTTATGTGGTTCCGCGTTATTTTTGGTCCGGTTGCGTTTTTTTTTTCCCACTTATAGGTGGGTTTTTGCAGTTTTGCAAAACTTAGCGGTTCAGTTGCGGTTTCTTTGTCATTTTCGGACTCGGTGAACGGTGAGAAACGTTTTTCTATACAGTGAAAAGTTATTATTCAAATCATTTCACTTCCGTTTGTTTTGTTTTGTCCAAGTTTTATGTATCTATTGCGGTTGCGTTTTTTTAGACAATTTTTGTGCGGTTTTTGTCTATTTTCTGTGTGGTTTTGCGGTTTCCAATCCCCCTTACGCCCCCCTCGTAGAAGGAACTCAAGAAGGTGTTATATACATGTAAGGTCAGTTTGTATAATGTCATTTCGTATTTTTTAAAGTAGAACTAGATCAGTCGTCTGTATTCCAAAGGCTGCATCTCAAGAATAAAGAGTCTTTCAGTGTATGTCAGGTCTTAAGGATAGTTGAGGGTAAACTTAGTTGATGACCCTTCTACATATTCTCTTTATAAGGCCAAGTGATCGGTTTGCTTTTCCACATGTCTCTATGTGTTTTGTCCACATTAAGTCACTTAATTGTGACGATGACGCCAAGCTAAAAAAGCCTGTCTCGGGTCAAAATCGCTTAAAATTGTCGCCTCTGATTTTCCTATATTTTTTTCTTAAAACGCCTTAAATCGCACTAAGTTGCATAAAGTAAAGGCAACTTAAGGACCCGAGGCAGGCCTACATGTACGCCAGGATCTTTAGTGTGTGTTGCTTGCTGAAGATCTTCATTACCAAGTTTATACCGATTATATAAAAAGAGTAGATGGGCCTCCTTTAGAGTCGACACTACAACATGCAATGTATACTATCGATGTCACTTTGAAGGGTGTGCTTATTTGATTCAGATTTAATGACACTATAAAACTTCGAATCATCTGCAAAAAGAGCAAAACTTAGAGTCATATTGACATACTCAGGCATATCGTTGGCGTAGACAAGAAAGAGGAGTGGTCCCTGTATAGAGCCTTGGGGAACACCTGATGTTACGGGTAACCGCTCCAAAAAAGATCCGTCAATAACTACACGCTGTTGTCTGTTGCTTAAATTGTATGGTGAATTGTAATTTTAACAGAAATATGTCAATAAAATTTACTTTTCTTACATGGATGTTTTTTGTGATCTTTGATAATGTCGTCTGTGACGAATTTTGGGAAAAGTTTAGCTCATGTACGTCATCCCCTTGCTAATAATATGTTGTCATATTATTAGTAAGGGGATGTACATTAGCTGAATTTACCTTGCAAAAAACATATGATCTCAAAAATTTCAGTACTTATTTATTTTTTAATTTTTACATGATAAAGTTATCGACTTAGGTGTATAGTCCATACTAAAAAAGTACTTTCTTAATTCGCTTTTTTGTATTAAATTTGAGAAGGTCTAGTAAATTATCAACTAATTATCAATAGACCAGTTTCATGTTATTTAGCGCCGCTGTACTATTTGACAAAAGGTGCATTTGCACAGGGATAGCCTCAATTCAAAGTAAATCCAAACGTGTTTTCTGTTGTTTAGCGATAACATTTTTTCGTGCTTTGCTTGGGATTCGTGAATATTTTGACAACAAATTGATGATATAAATGTGCGCTTTGTTAGAAAGTACAGCAGTGATAGATAACGTGAAACTGGAGTATTGTTTCTAATAAATTGTCTCCTCAAAGCTACTTTGATCGCAATTATTTCCAATAATTCTTATTGTTCTTACAATTGTTTTGTCAATAGAAAATTGATCCTCATGAAAAAAAGAAAATTGGTCCACGTGTCAAGCGCTAGCTCCACTCCATGCATAAAAGAAGTCCCCACTACAATAACAGCTGAGAATGCCAAGCACAACATTCGAAAGATCACAGTCGGTGAGATGAGGCCTGCACAACCTTGCAGGCATGGGAAAGTATTGATGCTGCTTGGAGCCACTGGCTCAGGAAAAAGTACCTTGATAAATGGCTTCGTAAACTACATCATGGGTGTGCAGTTCAAAGATAAATATCGCTATCAGCTGATATGTGATGAAGGGAAAGACTCTCAAGCTCACAGTCAAACCAAGTTCATAACTGCCTACACATTCCCAAAGAAAAGAAGTCAATCGAGATTTCCATTTCCACTGACCATTATCGACACCCCTGGATATGGTGACACAGAAGGACTTGAGAGAGACAAGCAAATCACCAGCCAAATCAAGGAATTCTTTTCTCTCAAGGGCAAGGAAGGCATTGACCATCTGGATGGCATTGGGTTCGTCGTACAAGCATCATTGCCCAGGCTTACTCCCACCCAGAGATACATTTTTGACTCAATCCTCAGTATTTTCGGCAAGGACATTGGAAAGAACATCTTCATGATGGTGACATTCGCAGATGGAAAAAGGCCACAAGTACTAAATGCAGTCAAGGAACATGGTTTTGAGTACCAGCAAGTATTCAAGTTTAACAACTCAGCTCTTCTTCCAGATGAATTAAATACGGACGACGATGACGATGATGATTCCTTCAATGAAATGTTCTGGAAAATGGGAGAAAAAAGCTTCCGAAACTTTTTCTCTGAATTTGGAAAGGTCAAAAGTGTCAGTCTGCAGTTGACAAGAGAAGTTCTCAAAGAACGAGATCAGCTTGAGTGCCTTATTCAAGGTCTACAGACGCAAATACAAGCTGGTTTGTCCAAAGTTGATAAGCTCCACCAAGAAGAACGCATCCTTAAGCTACACGAAAAAGATATCGAAACCAACAAAGATTTCACCTACACTATTGAAGAAATAAGGCAGCGCCAGATTGATTTAAAAGGGACAGGAATCCATGTGACTAATTGTCTCAAGTGTAACATGACATGCCATGATAACTGTTCAGTTGCTGATGATCAAGACAAGAAACGCTGTCGTGTGTTGAATGGTTCAGGGTATTGTATAGTCTGTCCGATGGGATGCTTTTGGTCAAGCCACAGAAACAATCCATACAGGTTTGAACTTTACACTTTTCCGGTGAAAAAGACTTCAGACGACCTAAAAAAACGCTATGAAGAGGCCAAGGGGAAAAAGACACAGAAAGAGACAATCATGGGTGGGCTTGAAAAAGATCTTGAGACGATGTACAACGGCTTGTTTTTCAATATTTCCAAGGCCAGAGCAAGTATTGAACGCCTAGAAGAGATTTCCTTAAGGCCCAATCCACTATCTGAAGTCCAGTACATCGACCTTTTGATTCAATCAGAAAAAACGGAAGGCGAAGATGGATTCTTAAGGCGAGTTGAGGCATTGGAAAACGTTCGCCAACAAGCACAGTTCCTATCAAAAATCAAAAACGATCCAACATTTCAGGAAAAATGCAAAGGAGCAGTTCTCCATTGCTGGAAGTCTTTCACAAACCTCTAGTAGGAATGATCTTTTATGGTTCCTGCAACCTCGAGGCACACATTAAGTGACTGTTGATTTGTCAGTTAAAAGGATTAATTATGAATAAACTAGAAAAAGCTATCGTATACACATAAAAGTCTTGTCCATGATAACGACTCATAATTAGTAGAGCAGAGTCTCGATCCACTAACTGCTCACACGAAGTGTTAAGCTTTGGTGTTTTACATTTTCCGGGTATAGTGAGCTGTAAACCGTAATAGTTTTATGCTGGGAATACACGAGCAATTTTTACCGGTGACAATTTTTATCAGTGACATGACTATATTTGCATGGCCATTTGGACGACAGAGCAAATATGTTTTCATAAGTAGTATTTATGCGCCAGCAAGAACTTGGATAGCACAAATACGCATTTGCAATAATGTTTATTCAGAGAATCTTAATTGGTCATGCGCAGAAACGCTTTCCATATAAAATATAGTTTTCCCATAAAAATTGCCTTCATCAGCACGAGCAATACAATTTGTCACATCATTCAGTTGAATTTGTCACAGTAAACATTTCTCGTATAGCCAAGCTAGCCTGCATGTATACCATATAACAGTTATTTGTCATTGTAGAGTAACAACTTAAATTGGTACCAATGTAGTACTTCAATATGAAGTCAAGCGGTTTATAGCCTTTGTAGTAAAATGATGTAATGATGATGTCAAATTGAAGATTCTGATAACGAAGTTTTGCCTCACTTTGCCTTTTCAATGCCAAAAGTGATTATTTTCAGAATAGACATTCAAAACATCAGCACCATATCATAACATATAGAACAGAACTGATATTCTAAGCAATCTAGTGTGCTAGTTCCATTTGATGTATCGTTAAGATTTACCATTATATATGACAAAGTTGTTTTTACACAATGGCTACTTGATAACAATGTTATATTAGCCATAGAGTGTTAGCCTGAGTAACAAGCGTTTCTTTTGGGGGTGGGGGAAGAGTTGTTTTGGGATAGCTGTGTTACCGATGTGGTAGCGCTTTTTGTACTCGTCTATATATAACACGTGATAATATTGTAACTTTGTAAGCATTAAGCAAGTTCTTGTATACTCTTTTCAATTTTGCATAAGGAAAAATTAAAGTTCTATAAATGATACAGATTTGATATTAATCTTTCAGGGAAATCGGCATAGTTTAGGAGGAGGAGAATTTGAGTTAATTAAGGTAGTTCGGGACCCTTGCTACTGCGCATCACGCTCGCGCACATCTTGTTCAAGAAAATAACAAAAGTGCCATTGGCAACAAAGCAAATCAAAGCAAAATTGTGCCTTTTCTCAGTTTTTTAGCTTCAAACAAATTACAGAATGATGAAGAGGAGTCTTAAAAGCGACTTTTGCCCAGTCCCACTCGTCCAAAACAAGAGAATTGATGAATTTTACCGGCTTTTTTCGCTTGTAGCGCCTTAAATAGCGCGGTGATACCCATTTTTTTTCGCTTTTCACATTGCTAATGCTAATATGCATGCTAATATGATCATCTTTTTGAATCTAAAATTAATATCGTTTTGGAGCGCATTCCATAGTTTTATACCGCTCGCCCATTAGGCTCTTCACCCCAATATTCGTAGTTCTGATCAACAAGGGAACAGTGAAATCAAAGTTGAGTGAAGAGAAAAATTGTGACAATGGAAAGTTCTGTTGGTTTATGTAAGATGTTCGCACAGATAGACAATATACCATTAGATTAAAAGAAAATATTTTTTGGACTCGTCCAGCTTTTGAATAAGCACCTCCCTCGCACAAGCGCCGCCCTCGAATACGTTAAAAGAAGGAGTACTTCTTTCCAGACATCCATTTCTTCATCAAGATCCTGCTCATCAACTCCATGACTGACTCTCTTCAGAGAAGAGTGATTTATCTTCATCACTACATGCAAAACTTCCATCTTCATAGTGACGGCTGTGACGGTAGGTAACAAGAAAAAAGAAATAAACCCTTTTTGTACCTCAATCGGCTACGCCCATCGAGTAATTCAACTTTTGCTTGGTCTAATAACGAAAACAGAGTTCGAAATACTTGGCACCCAAAACATGTCTGGGATTAAGTCCTAATAAAAAATTGTTATTTTGTTGTCAAGATATAGAAGTCATTGATACTAAAACAAAACAAAATGATAGTTGTTATAAAGTTATAAAATAATCCAAAGAAAGAATTAAATATTTAATAGAGAATGAGTCAATAAATGCTTTACAAACACACAGTTCATTGCATACACCTATCTGCAGGTTTATCCTCGTTTTAATGAAGTTCGAATGTTCTGGATTTTTGTTGCCATGGCAGGGCATTTACCCGCCAAAGATCTTTTGTTTGTAAAAATGTAAATAATAGGTGTCTAATGCTACGTTTACACGGTACCGTTCACACGGGACCACGCTAAACGAGCAATAATTTGGACACCTAAGGCTAGGTTTACACGGGACCGGACGAATTTTTGACCGGTGAAAAGATTGACCTGGACATGCTGTCCACACGGAACCGATCATGACAATATTTTCGTTTTTCACTCGCTTTCAGCTCGTGATTCAAAATCTTTCTCGTGTTCTCCCAACAATCCCGCGTGTTTCTAACAGAGAATAGAAACACGGAAAATATCTTCTAATGCTTAATTGGTAGCTCCACAGGGAGCCCGGCTTTTTGTCGTTTCTTTTCATTTTTCTCTCTCTTTATTTACGCTAATAATACGCTATATTATGTTTTCGTCGGGATTCCTGTGGTATGACACAGTTCCGACGTATTGATGTAATTAACAGTAACTCGATAAGAGGATTAACTCTTATCTGTAATAGCTTGTAATGCACTCGCTAGTAACCGTTAATGTCAAGTATTTGTTACAGATAAGAATTTATCCTACTATCGAGTTACGGTTAATTACATCATCATGTTAAACGATACGTTGGAACTGTCTCATACCACAGGAATCCCGATGAAAACATAATATAGCGTATTATTAGCACAAATAAAGAGAGAGAGAGAAATGAAAAGAAACGACAAAGAGCCGGGCTCCCTGTGGTAGCTCGACTGTTTACAGATACTTATGGATAGTTATGTTCCTCGTGGACACTCAGTGACAGTTATTGATAGCTATGGATACTCATGGATAGTTATGGATACTCATGGATAGTTATGAATACTCATGGATAGTTATGCATAGTTATGGATAGCTATGGATAATCATGGACAGTCATGGACAGTTATTGATAGCTATGGATACTCATGGATAGTTATGGATAGCAATGGATACTCATGGATACTCATGGATAGTTATGGATAGTCATGGATAGCTATGGATGGCTATGGATAATCATGGATAGCTATGGATACTCATGGATAGTTATGGATGCTCATGGATAGCTATGGATAATCATTGATAGCTATGGATACTCATGGATAGCTATGGACACTCATGGATAGCTATGGATACTGATGGATAGCTATGGATACTCATGGATAGTTATGCATAGTTATGGATAGCTATGGATAATCATGGATAGTTATGGATAGCTATGGATAGCAATGGATACTCATGGCTTCTCAGGGATACTCATGAATAGCTATGAATGCTTATGGATAGCTTTGAATAGGTATAGCATATAGGATACCCATGTACACTAAGAGATATATATAAACTGGAGACAATTCAGATACGAAAATTGAAGCGAAAAAAATTAATCTAATTAAAAAATGATCCCCATCACAAAATATAACATACAAACATTAGTATTATTACCGAGTTTGAGCATGTTTGGATAAATACTTATACTGAGTTATAAGCTTCTAAAAGTCGCAAAAATAAGAGAAAATGTATGGGGTTTAAAGTGTATATGAAACGAATAAAAACACTGTCATTGGATTGTGTTGTTTTAAAAATAGAACATATAAAGGGTATTTTGTGAAAGTTTTTTATTCTTATTATATCACCAAGTATTATTTCTGAGGCCTCAAAGTGGGGGCACTTTTCACAATATTCGTAGACAGGAGGCTGGGCACTAGTAAGATTTTGTGACGTAATAGGTTGTGTAACCTCCCGCAAGGCATTTTTAAACCAAAGAAACTAGAGTTGGTAAGTATAAATATACATCTTTATATTACTCAAATGTTTGTTTGTATCTGCCATTTTGTCTCAAACATATCATCAAAACTCGGGCATTGAAAGATATTCAATTGGTTGTCTATTTTACACCCAATTCACAGGCAGCCCAACTATTCTGTTCGAGGATTTTTTTATGACAATAAAATTATTTTTAACCGCGCGCCGAGCGAGATATATTGAGTGCGCGGTCGGGATTCCTGTGGTGTTTTGTTTGAAATTGCGCGGATGGGATTCCTGTGGCTTTTTGCAAGCAATTTTTCGGTCGCGCGGAATCGCACGTACGACAGAAAAATCGAAGAAAGTAGTTTTTACCATAACTTGTAAATTTCTCGCGCGTTGATTGGCTGAGAGCCATTGTCGATTACAGTCCAGACCTGCTTGTGCTCACGACATCCGTGCGCGAGCGGATAAAACGGTTTTCTTCAAACTTTTTTTTGTTGTTTTTCGCTTATTGATGATAAAAAACAAATCGAAGTCAGTTTTCTATGGGTCTGTACTGTAATCGACAATCAAAATTACGTCACAAATGATCAAAACTTTGCAGTGAAACCCCTCGCTGCGCTCGTGGTTCCACTTGAGTTTTGATCATTTGTGACGTAATTTCAGTTTGATTGTCGATTACAGTACAGACCCATAGAAAACTGACTTCGATTTGTTAAATCTTGATACAAGGTGTGAAACTTGATGTCGTGGATGGATAGAGGTGCTTTCCAGCTTGTATAGGCACGGAAATTCAACGACGAGCGCCGAAAGTTCGCCGTGAAGCAATCGACTGACTCGCCGAAAAAAAAATACTGTTAAAACGTTTCTTTCAAAAAAAAAGTGTTGTTTTTCTCATAGGAATTTACACTGAGTACACTTTTAAAACCAACAAGAACAAACAGCCAGTATGTGAAATTTATTTCCATGTTTATTTGAAATATAACTATAGTGTATTTTACAATGTGAAGAGATTTTCCTTCAAAGTGTATTTATGATCCGTAAATGTTGTGTTTTAGCTAAAGTTTTTCTGCAATAGCTTATAAAATACAATTGTAAACGCTTCACACTTCCATAACATATTTACTATTGTTGGAACCGCTAACTAACTAAACACGAAATAAAGTTAATTCACCGTTTAGCTCGGCTGTTAGTTGGTTTGTACAAGACAATATCAATCGTTTTGACATAAAAACTTCAACTCCAATCATTACCTGCACACACCAGAACTACTAGAAAAACTTTCTCCAGGTTTTCGTAATAGTGATTGCATTGGTGACTTCAAAAGCATGTACAAGTGCTCACTTGAATCAGGTGTTTTGAGTGTTAAGCTAAACTCATTGTAGCTAGCAGCGAATGTAGTGCAAATCACGATCTTTTCGTCTCTCCCTTCGGCAGCCCATGATTTCCACAATAAAATACATTCTCATTCTCTTCAATTTAAAGTCATTTTAACAATCCATATAAGCTAAATGCAAGAAAGTAATCGCCAACTTTTTCGGTGAATGTGGTATTTCACAACACTGCGGCTCGATCGATATTTTCACGATTGCTCCACGATTGTAAAATCCGACTGTTTACCGAAAACTCTCATGGCGAGCCGCAAGCCTTAGTTAAATCCTTTCGGCTGCATTGAAGGTGTTCGAAATCACAGCAGGAATACATAACTCCTTTTGTGTTCGCAACCAGATCCAATTATCACCTTGCATGTATCTCTGATATCAGATAGAACGGCTTGTTACAGTGAACGTGCTTTGTACTCGTCATATTTCTTGTTATTAAATGTAAAATCTTCTCCGACGTTAAAAAAGAAAGCACTTATATAGACTTAGGCATTGATATAGTAAATTTGTGTACTCTTCAAATAAAGGACTGAATTGTTTCCGCACACTGGGGAAATATTAGATTATATAGGCTATTTTTGATCGATCGTTAAAAATTCACTTACGGCTTTGTTAGGTCTCGAATTGAAATCCAGTGAAACATTGAAACCCAGTGTGTTGTCGGTGAGCAAATTAATTCATTTGAAGTAATCGCGAGTTTGACCATGTACCGAAATATTTGAGAAAATACAGCTAACTTATATTAGTGTTAATAACTATATTTCATATAAATGTAGGTCAAAATAGTAATGGTCTATCTTTTTTGTCTTTAAGACATAAATTACATATATTCTATCCTTAATACTAACTATTCAATGCAAGCAATGCGTTACAAATTATAAGGCAAATTGCCAAGGATAAGAAAACACATTTGAACCAAATGATTTTGTTTGTTCAGTTATTGTTCTTGAAAAGTGATGATGCTTGATCAAATCTACCTCCATACAAAAAATATTATCTTGTCACTTGCTAAGCAAAGGCGACACACCCGATTGCTCGTTCTTATCAGGCGAAACACCCGAGATAAGAACACACAAGGACAAAAAATATATTTTCAATAGAAGTGCAAATGTTTTATCAAATCTACCTCCATACAAAAAATATCATCTTGTCACTTGCTAAGCAAAGGCGACACACCCGATTGCTCGTTCTTATCAGGCGAAACACCCGAGATAAGAACACACAAGGACAAAAAATATATTTTTAATAGAAGTGCTAATGTTTGATCAAATAATAATATAATAATAATAATAATAACGGTTTATTTGAAGCTTATCTACATGGTAGCTCTACATCTTCAAAGTAACATAATGATTGTCAAATAGAAAAATAAATAGTGATATGGAAATAGTATAAAAGTTGTGTATATGAAAGTATGATAATCTACAAGTTATGAAATTCCAAGGCGTGTTTTAGCTTTGTTTAACAATAGTTTGTACACTTGTTTTGCAAATGTTTTAAAGTCTTTATTTTCTCGGGTAATTGCTGGAAGTTCGTTGTACAGCTTTGCACAGTTATCTTGGAAGGTTCCAGTTTCAAGTGGGACTACTAAGTGTATGGAACTGCTTGAACGTAACTGGCGGCCGACTTTGCATATTTCTATCTTAGGTAGTCTGGAAATGATGGATCCCACAGTGACCTATGGGCTAGGCGGAGAAGGTGATATTCTGTTCGCTCTTTAATTGGGAGCCACATAAGCCGTTGTAGTACGTCACTTTCGGTGGTATATCTATTAAGTACAAAGCTAGCTGCTGCGTTTTGAATTCGTTGTAATTTTCTTTGAAGGTATTGTGGGAGGTGATAGCAAACGACGTCATTATAGTCTAATTTCGATAGAACTAAACATTCCGCAAGTTGCTTCTTCACATTGGGTGGTGTTAAATTCTTCAGTTTTCGAAGGGTGGTTAAAACAGCATAACATGATGATGATAGATGCTTGATCTGATCCGTCCATTTAAGATGTTCATTTACCCATGTGCCAAGAACTTTAAACGACGTTTTCCTTTCGAGAATGTCTCCCTTTACTGAAATTGTAGGAATTATATCCTTAAGACCATGTACTGTTGACATCTGCTGAGTTGTTATAAGCATCTGTTTAGTCTTTGTTCCATTTAGTAGAAGGTTGGATTTGGTTGCCCAGTCCTCGAGGTTAGACATAGTGTTATTTAACTTATCTACTGTGTTAAAGAGTTTGTGTGGTGGACAGTGCATATAGAGCGTGGTGTCGTCTGCATATTGAAATGATGAACAGTTGAGATTATTGGTGAGATCGTTTACGTAAAGGTTAAATAGTATAGGGCCTAGAATGGAGCCTTGCGGAACACCAAAACGAACATCGAGGATCTTTGATTGTTTATCGTTGATTTGGACGAACTGCTTTCTACCACTCAGATAGTTAAGCATCCAACTAAGTGTACTATGTGAAAAACCAATTGCATGAAGCCGTTTTATGATAGTAGAATAGTCGACGGTGTCAAATGCTTTCGAGAAGTCAGCATAGGCTATCAAAGTTAGCTCTCCTTTTTTCATGGCTTTGATGATATCGTCCTTAATCCTCAACAAGATTGTAGCTGTGGAGTGGCCTTTACGATACCCTGAAACTGTACTTTGCATTACATCGCGTTTTTCTATATATTCCAATAATTGGGCGAGGACAAGACGTTCATAAATCTTTGATAGAGCAGGAAGCACGGATATAGCTCGGAAGTGATCTGCTTCAGTTGGTGAATCGCTCTTCGGTATTGGGGATACACGGGTAGTCTTCCAGACAACAGGAAAGTAGTTTTCTTTAATGAACTCGTTAAGTATATGAGTTAGAGGAGAGGCAATTTTGTCAGTAACTAATTGGATGAATTTTATAGGTATTTGGTCTGGTCCGGTTGAGCTGTCAGATCGCATTAACTTCAACTGGTGTAGTACCTCGCTATGAGTTACTTTACGTAGATGGAATGCAGTGTCAGGACTGTCGTGCGGTAGTGAATCAATCAGTTCTCGGAGGTTGTCGTTAGTCGTTGGTATGGAACCCAGAAGGCGTTGTGAGGTGGAATTAAAATGGTCGTTTAATACATCAGGGTCGAAGTTTATTGATTTGGGACTTGGATGAAGAATACGATGGATAGTTTTCCAGAGTTCTTTTGGCTTTTTCGAAGATAGAGCTTTTTGGTAAAACGATCGTTTCAGCTTTTTTATGTATGTTCTAATCCCGTTCCTTATTTCACGAAACGCTTGCCAGACGTTCTCCAGTTGAGTAGATGTCTTAACTTATCTCTTTCCTTCTGAAGTTGCCGTATATCTTCGCAATTAAGCCATGGTGCTGGTGGTCTAGTAATCTTTGTCCTCCTTAAGGTGGATCACTATAGTTTTCGGAAAGCCACACAAGGCCGTCATAAACGTCGTTTTGACAAACTTCCCAATTTTCGATTGACCTGAAACTTTTACAGATTATCAGTCTTAGACTGAAATTTAAAACAATATACTTTGTTTTTAGATTTGTATTTTAATAGCAGCGATATACAGGAAAAACGGAAATCAGTTGCGCTTAAATTGTAGACGAACGCGATGAGATCTCGAAAAGCGGCTACCACCACAGTAAACTACAACATTAGGCACTCAAAATATCAAAGAATTAAAGAAATCTGTATGTTTGATTTTGAGAAAATTACAGATATATTTTGTACTTTGTAGTTTTGAGTGTTAGAAGGAATCACTCAATGTGTGGCAATGTGACTTACAATAACTGAACAAATAGCGCTCAAAAACCGTCAAAACCTTCCCTGTACATATATGTCTTTAGTTACTAAGTTTGGGACAATAAATCGTTCACAGTATTGAGAAATTATTTTTTTTCTTAGAGATGTTAGAGCTTGACTTCAAGCGAAAACACATCACTGTTGCGCTTTTCTATAAATATTCAAAACTGCCGTTTACATTTTTCTGTAAAACTCACAAACTCTTCTCTAAAGTACTAGAAATGCTATCCTGAGCTTCATTTCAATTGAGGCATTTAAACGTGGTAAAAAAAATTAAACTTGGATATCTTAACGAAGCCGACTCGTTCGGCTGTTCACGGCCGCTAATGATGCAAATCTGCGTTACATTCTGGAGTCACGACGCAATACACCGTGACGGTTTTGGTTGAGTTATTACTTCCGGCGATAAAAATAATTTTCGCTAATTGCTTCATTCCATTGTTCTTTTGATTACATCTGACTGCATGAAGTGATACATTCCTTTGTGCCAGTTGAATTTGTGAAATGAATTGCAAATTAGTTACCTTTTCTCTCAAAATACCTGCGAATAAAAAGTCACAACTAACAAAAGAACAATGGAATGAAGAAATTAGCGAAATTTATTATCATAAAGTGCTATATGTTTTGTGGATTTAGACCCCGTCTACACGGATCCGGATACTTTTGAAACCGCATACTTTTTGATGCGAATCGGCCTATCGTCCACACGAATCCAGTGAATCCGGTCGCCGAAACCGCATACTTTTACTTGAATCCTCCGGATACGCGTATTCGTGTGGACGCAAATATTTCTATGCGGTTTCAGCCGGATCAGATTCGTGCATTGTACAAATTAACTGAAGATTAGTTTTTTTGATTGCCACGTAATTCAAATATCTTAAGAAGAAAGAAGCATTAAAAACAAAATTAATCATCTTAAGGTGGCTCGACTGAGTATTTTTGAAGGGCCACCGTCGCTGTTTGATCGCAAAGTACGTCGCGCGTAGAAAAATAATTTCAAATTAATTTCCATAGCGAGTTCAGGCATAGACTGAAGTTTGTTCTGATGTTTCAAATATTGCAATCGGAACTAGCAATAATTTTTTATGATAAAAAAGTAGTTTTGACAAATACGACAATTTTAGGCGAAATAGAGTTTTCTATAAAACCGCATTGATTGTTTCACAAACTTCAGATCAAGGTCTTCGTTGTTGCTGAAAATAAAAGATTTATATGGAGGCATTTTGTAATAAAACGCTTTTAAACATTTACACAACAAATACATTAAATTAATCAAGCATCCATTTCACTTGATCAAAAACATCACTACAAAAGCTCAGAAAAAGTTGCTTTTGGTCTCATTTGGTCAACAAATGTCTTAGTTATCCGTCTGGCGAACATGAACGAAATCACTTCAGGCTATTAGGACATACATGATTTTTCGTTTGGTGAGATATAACTGCGCTTTTTCTTCATTTGTCTAATATTGCACACATTTTTACAAAATATTTCAAAACTTAAAATTTCCTTGATGAATTTTTTTCTTACCGCAGCATTGGCTTTTTGAAATAGTTACTCATCGAGCCCTGCAGTTTTATGACCATTGATAGATTGGAAGATATCGAAAATAATTTTCAAAATAGGTAAACATTTCGACCGCTTACTCAAGGCTCGCATTGTTTTGGTTGTCCGAGATCGCTATTGTCTATATTTTTTACTCAAGTTGTGAATTCCGATATGCATTGTCACCTCACAAACAACACTTGACTACCGTTCGTTTATAGCCGAGCAGCTCCTAGTGTGATCGTTTGAATATTATATTATAATGACAAAGGACGGTAACGCAATTCCAGCTGATATGTCTTTGCCCAGTGATTTTTCGCTTTTTATCAAGTTTAGTTACATGGCATGTTATTCGAAGTACTGCATGTCAGCTGGAATTGCGTTACAAGCACCCATCGTAACCGTCCTTTATCATTTATAATATAATATTCAAGCGATCACATTCGGAGCTGCTCGGCTAACGAACGGTAGTCAAGTGTTGTTTGTGAGGTGACAATGCATATCGGAATTCACAACTTGAGTAAAAAATATAGACAATAGCGATCTCGGACAACCAAAACAATGCGAGCCTTGAGTAAGCGGTCGAAATGTTTACCTATTTTGAAAATTATTTTCGATATCTTCCAATCTATCAATGGTCATAAAACTGCAGGGCTCGATGAGTTACTATTTCAGAAAGCCAATGCGGCGGTAAGAAAAAAATTCATCAAGGAAATTTTAAGTTTTGAAATATTTTGTAAAAATGTGTGCAATATTAGACAAAAGAAGAAAAAGCGCAGTTATATCTCACCAAACGAGAAATCATGTATGTCCTAATAGCCTGAAGTGATTTCGTTCATGTTCGCCAGACGGATAACTAAGACATTTGTTGACCAAATGAGACCAAAAGCAACTTTTTCTGAGCTTTTGTAGTGATGTTTTTGATCAAGTGAAATGGATGCTTGATTAATCTAATTTATTTGTTGTGTAAATGTTTAAAAGCGTTTTATTCAAAAATGCCTCCATATAAATCTTTTATTTTCAGCAACAACGAAGACCTTGATCTGAAGTTTGTGAAACAATCAATGCGGTTTTATAGAAAACTCTATTTCGCCTAAAATTGTCGTATTTGTCAAAACTACTTTTCTATCATAAAAAATTATTGCTAGTTCCGATTGCAATATTTGAAACATCAGAACAAACTTTAGTCTATGCCTGAACTCGCTATGGAAATTAATTTGAAATTATTTTTCTACGCGCGACGTACTTTGCGATCAAACAGCGACGGTGGCCCTTCAAAAATACTCAGTCGAGCCACCTTAAGTCGTTTCTTTTTTCCATTTGTTTCTATGAGGGTAAACTAACTCAGCTCCAACCCTCCCCTGCCTTCCCTGGCTCTTTCTTTTATCGCCGGAAGTCATAACTCAACCAAAACCGTCACGGTGTATTGCGTCGTGACTCCAGAATGTAACGCAGATTTGCATCATTAGCGGCCGTGAACAGCCGAACGAGTCGGCTTCGTTAAGATATCCAAGTTTAGTTTTTTTTACCACGTTTAAATGCCTCAATTGAAATGAAGCTCAGGATAGCATTTCTAGTACTTTAGAGAAGAGTTTGTGAGTTTTACAGAAAAATGTAAACGGCAGTTTTGAATATTTATAGAAAAGCGCAACAGTGATGTGTTTTCGCTTGAAGTCAAGCTCTAACATCTCTAAGAAAAAAAATAATTTCTCAATACTGTGAACGATTTATTGTCCCAAACTTAGTAACTAAAGACATATATGTACAGGGAAGGTTTTGACGGTTTTTGAGCGCTATTTGTTCAGTTATTGTAAGTCACATTGCCACACATTGAGTGATTCCTTCTAACACTCAAAACTACAAAGTACAAAATATATCTGTAATTTTCTCAAAATCAAACATACAGATTTCTTTAATTCTTTGATATTTTGAGTGCCTAATGTTGTAGTTTACTGTGGTGGTAGCCGCTTTTCGAGATCTCATCGCGTTCGTCTACAATTTAAGCGCAACTGATTTCCGTTTTTCCTGTATATCGCTGCTATTAAAATATAAATCTAAAAACAAAGTATATTGTTTTAAATTTCAGTCTAAGACTGATAATCTGTAAAAGTTTCAGGTCAATCGAAAATTGGGAAGTTTGTCAAAACGACGTTTATAACGGCCTTGTGTGGCTTTCCGAAAACTATAGTGATCCACCTTAATGGGGCATGTTTGTCTAAGCATGATTTGAATAAAGAATTAAATATGTCTAGTTTGTCGTCCAAGTCGTCCGTACTGTAGACGAGGTCCAATGGTAGTGCGTTAAAGTCGTTAATAAATACTTCTTCGTTAAATTGTTTCTCGTTACGAAGAAACTTGTAGCGTGGTTGGAAACGGGTTACTCGAATGTTCACACATGCATAAGGTGCGTCATGGTCACTTACTGTTGGACAAGGCAATACGGAAGTATGTGTAATCCGGTTTGGCATGTTGGTTATGATGTAGTCGATCAAAGTCTTTGATTTAGGTGTTATATGAGTAGGAGACTTGACAAGTTGATGTAGATTGAATGATTCTAACATGTCCATATACTGTTTGACCATCGGTAATTCTGGTTTCAATAAGTCGATGTTCAAGTCTCCAGTTATCATTAAAAGACCGTCCCAGTTGATATTTAGCTGACTAATTAGATTTTCGGTTTTGCTAAGCCATGTCTGATAGTCTTGCATACGGTTTGAACGGTACATGACTACAACTACATCAAATGAGTATTCTGTGATTGTGGCAAGCAGCTCGTCAAATGTAGACAACATACTCTGGGTGTTCAAGTGAAGGATTTTGAGCTGATTGGGTCTACTGCTTAGCTCTTGGTGGTGCATGTTTCTACTCTCCGGTGAGTCTGTTCTCACGAAGGTATCAACTTCTGATAAGGTGTCATGTTCAAGTTCGTAACGATGAAACGGCAACTCAGTAAATAGGCACTTTGTACATATCCATTCTCTAGGCTGGGTAGCACGCACGTTTTTCAATTCGATAGTGGATGTGTTAGTACACTTTCCATGGTAAAGGTCCAGGCATTTGGTACAGATAAAACGCTTGTGATTGGTTTGAACACGTTTGGCGCACTTAGGGCACAGGGTAGATGTTGTTGTACGTTTTTTAGTCGTTGGGTTCTTGTTCAACTTATCGGGCCCAGGGTTTGTTGAAATGTCTCCGCCTTGTAGTAAAAGTTGACGCGAGGCGCATGAATTTGGATAGTATAAACAGCGAGAGGCAGACTTTTTGGGCTTCCTGTGTACAAACGATTTACGACATGTAATCCATGGATTTAGCTCGAAGAGAAGTAGTGTTTGTTTGTAGCTAATAGCGCCTAAAGTGCGCCTTTGTTTTCCAGACTTGAAGTGTGTTGAATGAAAACAAAAGCCATTTTTGGAATGTAGTAGATTGAATGGCTCCTTTGGGACGTTGACCGAGGCCAGTATGCAAATTTTGTCTTGATTATTACAATGGGTTTGTTCCAAGTCGAGTTGTGACTGAAATGAAATCGACGTTTCTGATGGCGAAGGCTGTGTTTTCACTATGACTTTATACTCGCTTTAAATTCCTGAAGGAGTTTGTTTACAGACCAACTAAAGCTAGTTTAAATTTACAACTGTTTTCACTGGAGTAGCCGAGTGTAACAGTAAGACATTGCCCAAATTACCAACAGTCATTTCAACAAAGTGATAGTCCAGAAATTTCAAACTTTGACATCTCTAAATGTGAGACTAAGTTATCATAAGTTGGAGAAAAGAAAAATCTCTCTTGAAGATCATATATTTCTTTATTTCAAGCAAGTTTTAATACGGTCTGTTTTATGAATATAGCGATTAAACAAATAACATGACATATACCTGTCAAGAAGAATGCTGTGATTGGCTCTAACTGGCTAAGCTGTTTATTTAGCCAGATAAAACTACCTCGCTAGGGGCTATCTTTAAAACATGGAATGTGGAATCGTGGAATGGAATCGTGGAACGAGAAAACATGGAACGAGAAAACATGGAATCTTTAAAACATGGAACGAGAAAACATGGAATCTTTAAAACATGGAACGAGAAAACATGGAATCTTTAAAACATGGAACGGGAAAACATGGAATCTTTAAAACATGGAACGGGAAAACATGGAATCTTTAAAACATGGAACGGGAAAACATGGAATCTTTAAAACATGGAACGGGAAAACATGGAATCTTTAAAACATGGAACGGGAAAACATGGAATCTTTAAAACATGGAACGGGAAAACATGGAATCTTTAAAACATGGAACGGGAAAACATGGAATCTTTAAAACATGGAACGGGAAAACATGGAATCTTTAAAACATGGAACGGGAAAACATGGAATCTTTAAAACATGGAACGGGAAAACATGGAATCTTTAAAACATGGAACGGGAAAACATGGAATCTTTAAAACATGGAACGGGAAAACATGGAATCTTTAAAACATGGAACGGGAAAACATGGAATCTTTAAAACATGGAACGGGAAAACATGGAATCTTTAAAACATGGAACGGGAAAAAATAGAAACAATAGTGCATTATAGATATCAAATAGAAAATAGGACTTGAGGACATTTTATGCTACTAACGGAAAAAGAAAGAAAAATATCAACACACCATCTTCGTGAAATGAATTAGCAATGGAGAAAAAATCTTCACAAATCATAACAAAATGCCATCGGATTTTCACCGGTCATCCAAAGCAGTTAGGTAATATACATAAGTCAAATTCAAGTAGTTAATTTTGTTTGTAAAGTGAAGTAAATGTTTTTAAATTTACACGAATGTGTCTTGTACGACTGAATTTTAATATGGCGAACGTGACAAAAAGGACTTGTAGGCTTCGTGACAGACTCAAAAACTGTGTAAAAACTCAGTTTTATAATTGAGATATCAATAAATGTATTTGGAAAATAAAGTAAAATACCTAAAACTTGCTATCTTGATGTTCAACATTTTACTTAATACGAAAAAGACTAAATAATTCTGCACTTTTTACACTTTGCCGATACTTTGACGGCCAGCATCGGCCAGCTTGTGTACACGCCACCAAAATACGTCACAAAAAAACCTCCCATACGTATACACCGACGATTTATTATGTTTATTTCAGAATGGCGTACAAAATGTCTTGATGAGAGAAACTTTCGGTGTTTCTAAAGGTCCTGTAAGCTATTTCTAAATAAAAAGCCATTCAGTCACACACCAACAATAATATTTGCCAAATGCCATTTCGGAAGCACAGGAACCCCAGACATAATGTACAGGCACGTGACCTCAGATAGAAATTTGGCGCGAAAACAGAACATCCTACCTTCGCTCAGTGAGGTCTTTAGTGCAACTAATGATGTTTAAAATTCCAAAACTTACTGTAAAGGAACAAAGTCCTTTCATCAGAGAATGTCAGAAACTACCTCAATTTAATTGGGAAGATCTTTCAAACAAAGATGAAATTGGAAAGGGTGCTTTTGGCTCGGTATTTACGGCGGACCACGAAGATCGGAAGATTGTGGTGAAGAAGCTTTTAGGAGCTGACGAAGAGGAGAAGGACAAATTTGTGAAGGAGGCAAAACTTCTTGCGAGTTTTGACGCTAAGAACATCGTGAAGTTCAAAGGCATTTGCCATGCTCCGTTGTCGATAATGTTGGAGTTTCTATTTTTTGATTTTTCGCCATTCATCGATGACGCCAATATCAGGGCGAGCTCTTTGGAAGAATTTCTCAGATATTTGAATGAACTCGATGCTGTGGATGTCTTCCCCGCTCAAACCAAGGTAATTTTTTCCCTTTAGATCTTATTGTCACCTTTCAATGCTTATATTATAATACATAAGTTATATTATTCAATTTATTTCACTTTTTATTCATGTATATATAATATTATGCTTTTTTTCTATCTTAATTATCAGAAATAGTAATATTTCTCAATATAATTTTTATATTTTTTAACATAGAATTAAACAGTGTAAATAACGTTTTAGTGACAATTATGATTGTAATTATTATTAAATTATTAACCCTTTTATTGCATAAACTTCAGTGAAATATCAGGTGATCTCCCGTGCGAAAAAGGGATATCTTCACATTGAGTCAAAATAACATCTTATTTCACATGTGAAATAACACGTTACCATTGATACTCCTTGCATTTTCTAGATGTTTAGGAATTTTTGATGCATATCTTGATAAAATAAACAGAACATTATATGCGCGCTTGGAGATACGGATTTTATCTTAGAGTCTCACGCTAGGTCACGCTATGTCACGCTATGTCGCTCACTCGTGAGATATCAATTGAACACTCGAAGATAAAATCCGTAGCTCCCCGCGCCCATGTAATATCCTCTATATAGTTAACCCTTTGACATCCTTGTCACTCAAAAAAATGTCTGTGTAGCTCAAGATAAATAAAGATTTCGAAAGATAATGCCAAGTTTGAGCCCAAATCGTTCATGCATTGTATTAAATCATGGACAAATTATATCAAACTTAGTAAAAATGTAAAATGTATACCTTCGACCCACAGCCCGCGGCTCGCGCAAATTAGTCAATCCCAACGTGACCAGGTGCTTTTTTATTATAATAGGTCATTATTATTGCTTATTAGAATTAATTATTGAATTTTGTCTATGTATCACCATTTTTAAGTAGAGTTTATATTCCGTGTACACAATAAATATGCGCGATATATACATTAACTTCTTATTATAAAATGTTTAAGGTGATTGCCGATGTAATAAATGGCCTGAAGTACCTTCATGCACACCATTGTTACCATCGAGATCTAAAGACGGCGAATATATTAGTTTCAAACCAGCATTATTGCTATTTGAAAGACACTGATAAAATTGCCCAAGAATACGCCAAAGAAGTAATTGTCTGTAAGCTGACCGACTTTGGGGAGAGCAGAGGTAGAGATATCCAAACTCAAGCAGTCGCCAAAACTTGTACAAACAATGTGGCACGAGGAACAGCAGCGTACATGGCTCCCGAAATACTACTGAATTGTGGATTGTCAGAAGCAAGAGCCCTTGATTTACAAAGAATTGATGTTTGGGCCCTTGGTATGGTCATCTTTGGCGTTATGAATCCTGACATCTCTTTTCCCTTCAAGCGCGACCTGGAACTTGCACGACAAAGTTCAAGAGAAAGCTTTGATGCGATTGATCACATCAAAAAGCTTCTAGAGCAGCAAAAAAGACCAAGGATGTCAGAAAAGTACCAACATCTGCAAGCCACGAAATGGAACCATCTTTTGAAGGCCTACAAAGAGTGCACCAGCTTTGTACCATTGACACGACCGAACTTATGCCGAGTCCTAGAAATTGTGAATGATACCGAATACCACTACGTTATTCCACTGAATGTACACCAAGGTACTGTTTGAACAATGTATTCAATGTACTCATTTATCATTCGCTCATTTATTCATGTATTCATGTTTTCTTTTTTTTCATCATCCATTCATTCATTCATTTATTCATTCATTTATTTATTCATTTATTCATTCATTCATTCATTCATTCATTTATTCATTCATTTATTCATTCATTTATTTATTCATTTATTCATTCATTTATTTATTCATTTACTTTTACTGATGTTTTTCATTTTTCAGATATTTTTTTGTTTACAGAATCAGTGCTATAATATATAAACTATTTAGGTTTTAAACAACCACGTGCACCATTTTACAGTATGTTGCTATTTTATTAATTAAAAGCACACAACTAGCGCTTACTTGTTCTGCTATGTGAAAAAATGTATGTTAATACGAGGGAGGTCTTACCTATTTCGTTGCTAGAGGAGGTAATCTTTTCAACTATGGGTCTTTATTTACATTTTCTAATATATTTGATGACGCAAGCATATATGACGTCATATATTTTATAAAGAATCTAGAATAAGCAAAATTGTATTTAAAACAAAGTGTAACATGAAAGAATTGTATAAACCTCTTGTAATGCCGTGTCCGTCAAAACGTGTTTTTTTGACCTAGGTACTGTTATCGAAAAAGCCGACGAGCAGATAGCCTCAGGAGTGGCTGATCTTTATTCCACCATGAAAAACGATGGCACGAATGCCTGTGCTCTTTTGTGTGCTATTATTGGCGAACGATTGCTTGGTATGAGTGTTTCACCTTCCTGGAAAGATATCTCACTTATGGCAGAAGACGTCATCAGAAAAACCCCTGCGTCTTTCAATCATTTACGAGACAAGGGGCGCCTATACGATGTCCAAGAAGCTACTTCCATACTTTGGAAAGGTGGTGTTCTGGGCCATCACGAATTGTCTGAAGAAATTATTTCCACTGATGGTGTTTTCTCTGAAGAAGGTAAAATATGCTTGAGGCTGCTTCAAATATATGTTACTATATAATTATTGTTATTGTTGTAGTTTGTTTTCAGAGCGCACGCAGCCAATTTACAAAATCAGACAAATCTTATATTAATGATAACAATGATGATGACAATGAAAGTGTTTATTTGAAGTGTTATGTAATTTGTCCTGGACCTCTAGCCGTGCATACAATCTTAATCCGCTTGCAGTTTATTTTTTAGTAAAACAAATTTATCATTTAACTATGTTTAGGGAAAAGTCATTTGATCAGAGCAATTGAGAACCTTCGTAGTACGTCTGGAAACTGTGCCGCTGTTGCCTTATATACTTGTTCCAAGACAGTTGTGTTAGTCGGCGTACTTGAACAACAGCTCTTCACTGTTGATACCCATGGTCGTATAAAAGATAAGAATGGCGAAAAAACGGGATGTTTGGTTGTTTTCGATAAACACCCTAATGACGTTCAGCATTTGAGCTCGTGGTTGCTGAAAGGACTTAAAGATAAGGGAGTGGGAGGCGACGAGCTACAATCCTTTTCTATAATGAGGTAAGAAGTGTTCGTTAATAGTCCACAAATTGATCTTACTGGTGCTAACAATGCAAGGTACGCTATACTTGCCCTGACCCTGAAGTAATTAATAGCACAATTATTGATGATTGATTTTTAACTTTATATTTGCAGTAATGAGAAAGGCGTAGACTCGAACAGTCCACAAATTGATCTTACTGGTGCAAACAATGCAAGGTACGCTATACTTGCCCTGGCCCTAGTAATTAATAGCACAATTATTGATGATTGATTTTTAACTTTATATTTGCAGTAATGAGAAAGGCGTAGACGCGAACGGTCCACAAATTGATCTTACTGGTGCAAACAATGCAAGGTACGCTATACTTGCCCTGGCCCTGAAGTAATTAATAGCGCAATTATTGATGATTGATTTTTAACTTTATATTTGCAGTAATGAGAAAGGCGTAGACGCGAACGGTCCACAAATTGATCTTACTGGTGCAAACAATGCAAGGTACGCTATACTTGCCCTGGCCCTAGTAATTAATAGCACAATTATTGATGATTGATTTTTAACTTTATATTTGCAGTAATGAGAAAGGCGTAGACGCGAACGGTCCACAAATTGATCTTACTGGTGCAAACAATGCAAGGTACGCTATACTTGCCCTGGCCCTAGTAATTAATAGCACAATTATTGATGATTGATTTTTAACTTTATATTTGCAGTAATGAGAAAGGCGTAGACGCGAACGGTCCACAAATTGATCTTACTGGTGCAAACAATGCAAGGTACGCTATACTTGCCCTGGCCCTAGTAATTAATAGCACAATTATTGATGATTGATTTTTAACTTTATATTTGCAGTAATGAGAAAGGCGTAGACGCGAACGGTCCACAAATTGATCTTACTGGTGCAAACAATGCAAGGTACGCTATACTTGCCCTGGCCCTGAAGTAATTAATAGCACAATTATTGATGATTGATTTTTAACTTTATATTTGCAGTAATGAGAAAGGCGTAGACTCGAACGGTCCACAAATTGATCTTACTGGTGCAAACAATGCAAGGTACGCTATACTTGCCCTGGCCCTAGTAATTAATAGCACAATTATTGATGATTGATTTTTAACTTTATATTTGCAGTAATGAGAAAGGCGTAGACTCGGACGGTCCACAAATTGATCTTACTGGTGCAAACAATGCAAGGTACGCTATACTTGCCCTGGCCCTAGTAATTAATAGCACAATTATTGATGATTGATTTTCAACTTTATCTTTGCAGTATGGAGAAAGGCGTGACGGCGACTACAGAAAACTGTGATGTTGACAGTGATGAGGAGGGAAGGTACAAAATAGTACATATACAATTACATTGAAATTAATTTTGAGCTGTGTATTTTTCGCA
The DNA here is from genome assembly GCA_949775045.1 of Metridium senile. Lineage (NCBI taxonomy): Eukaryota > Metazoa > Cnidaria > Anthozoa > Actiniaria > Metridiidae > Metridium > Metridium senile. Next base: position 19,179,180 of record OX459098.1, read on the forward strand.
ATATTTTTATTTCCATTATTTCTTTTCCAAAAAAATACAATCTTATGAATAAACAGGTTCCCATTTAGATCTGTACATTTCCATTTAAATCTGTACTTTAATCTGAAAATTGTTGGTGATGTGTGCTATCCCACAGGTCAACCTGTACCAATTAAAGTGATTAGATTAAAGCGATCTTCTCTGATTGGTTGATCTGTGGGATAGCACTCAATTTGCATAAGTACAGATTTAAATGGGAAAGTACAGATTTAATTAAATGGGAACCTGTTAGTTTATTAGATTTTATTTTTTGGAATAATTGAAATATATCTCTGTCTGCACGCGGTTTTTTGCATTTTATTGGGCTCTGCTTTCTTTGCTTTCGCATATATTTACGCGTGAATTCTTTTGCAGTGAATTCGGGTTAGATTTCGACAATCACTTCACCACATCGGGTGAACTGTACAAGGGTGATGTACTCACGCCAGTTTATTACAAGGCCACCGAACCAATTGGCGGAGTGCATCTTGTCTCCATACTCCTGAGCAATCACAATACAGACTTGGTGTGCATACAACAGCCGATTAATGTGGCACATAACGTCTGCTTCTTGGTTGACACCAGGAAATTAAAGAAACACGGGGACCTAAAATGCGACGACATGGGCGTATGGAAAAACAACGGGTCACCCAAACGCTTTTATCAAGTTAAAACCAAAGAAAGCTCGATTCTAAGCATCAGTCCGTTGGCCGAAAAACCAAAGTTTCCATCCGATGATATATACACGCTTAAACGCATTTATCAACGAAACGGATCTGATGGTGATGTCCGTAAAATCATATCTACTTTACAAGGTTAGAATATTAATATAATATAATATAATTTAAAAGAAACTACAACTGCCAGACCGATTACCACACATTTTGTCATGGGCATTGTACCCTTTTCTGTGAATTCAATCCTTCAGAGGGTCAAAAAAAATAAGCTAGCGTGAAATTATTTGTCCACTTCACGGATCACGCAGTTTTTTTTCGCTCATTCAATTAAGACATTCAAGTCATATTAAATTATTATTTCAGCTCACGCTTAATGAAAATATGGATTCACGTGGACGAAAAATATTGAATCACGATTCACGAATTTTGATTAAAAATTAATTAAAAAAATCATTATTTAATAAAAAAAAATGCTAAAAATTCGTTTCACGCAAAAATAAATTCACGCAAAAGGTTTAAGGGACCCTGTTGCATGAGAAATAACTCATTGTTTTGATTTTAAAGCTATTTGTTTGCTGAACTCACTCGTGAGATATCAATTGAACACTCGAAGATAAAAGCGCGCCCATGTAATATCCTCTATGTTACTATTTTTTGTTACTCTGCGAGTAAAATACATTTTTCCCAGCCCCTTTTACTATTTGTCAGTACATCAATTAAAGCCACGAAGCATCATTGACCAATTTGTACAGCGTGCTCAGATTTTCCTGTATGTTTTTCTTAATTATTATTGTAATTATTGTTATTGTTAATTTTGATTTTGTTTTGCCAGATAACAGTGGACATCAGTTGCCTCATGCCATGGTGCAGTATTTGTTTGGAGGCGAAGAACACGAAGTTCACCTCAAATCTCATGGAAATGCCAAATACAAGAAACCTTACAGGCGAATACTTCCCAGTATTATGGATAAATTGAAGCAATCGGTTATGGACAAATCAAAATCAGCAAAAGAATCATTGGATATCATCTACAGCTCATCAGGTGACGTTATGGCAGCTAGAAGTCTTGGCGAACTTCCAAGAGGTCCTACAGACATGTACAATGCACGGCACTCTGCTAAAACCTCCATAGAGAACGACTCAGGTAAATGCAAAGAGGCTATAATGCCCACAGGCAATATACCCGAAACAGTCAACTTGAACAACGTGTGGACGCTTTTAGAGAGGGCAAAACGAGAAGAAGAAGAGTCCAAAGAATCAACCTTCATTCGTGAATGCACAATACACCCAGGTTTCTTCGTTGTATTATCCAATGAAAGACAACTGACGGAACTTACACAGTTTTGTACAAATGAAAAAGAATTCAGCATTTTTGGAATTGATCCCACATTCAACATTTTTGACCGTAACATTAGCCTTACTGTGACTACGTACAGAAACCTACGACTTGTAAACCCAAAGACAAAGAAGCCCCCCGTATTTATTGGGCCATTGCTGATGCATCAGTACAAAGATTGGAAAACATATTCCAAGTTTGCTCATGTGCTAACAACCGCATGCCCAGAACTGGAAGGAGTTATGGCATGTGGTACAGACGGCGAGAGGGCACTTATCAATGGATTCAAAAGAAATCTTCCCTATGCCATCTTCCTTAGATGTTTTCTTCATATGAAAGATAACATTTCAAGAGAACTCTTATCAAGGGGCCTCACCGGTGACGTTAAGAAGGAATACCTGTCTGAGATCTTCGGCAAACAGGAAGGAAATCTTAAGTTCTACGGATTGGTCGATTGCGAAGATGAAGATCAATTCGAAAGCAAACTGGAAGACTTAGAAGTAAGGTGGGATGAGCGAGAAAGTAAACACAGCCGCAAAACGGACCAACTGACCTTCTATGAGTGGTTCCGCAAAGAAAAGGTGTGTATGAAGAATTTAGAATCGTGATATAGCTGATCATTGGTGCTTAGTTTCGCACGTCGCGATTTTACAACAGCCATATTTCCCGAGTATTAAATTTCGCGATTTTTATATCAAATCGTAATGAGAGTATATTAGATTTCGCGAACTTGACAGTCTTCCATACGAATTGGACGTGACAACTGTAACAGTATGATTAATATAATCGTAGAAACGAAACATAAAAAACAGCATGCAGTATTCCAATTATTTACATATAGTATTAACTTTCGTGTTAATAATTTTCTGATGGTCTGAACAAAATCAAATAGTGAATCAGATTGCGAGTAGGAAAATAATCAATCCCAGGCATCCCTTTGGTAGCGTACTCGGCGCGCGGTCATGCTAGGGATTTATTCTTTTTCCCCGACATAAAAATGCCATGCTTTGCGAGCGCAGTCAGATATAAATAAGCGCCGCGTGTACGATACTCTCACAAAAGACGTTTTTTTACCAATCAGAGCCGCGTAATATGCAAATTTATTCAAATATCCATTTTTAAATTATTACATTCTCTTTTAAAGGTTAAGGATTTCAAAGATTCAATGCTCAAGTCTTATCGAATCGAGGCTGGACTTGGAAATCCGCCTTCTGAATACATTAACAACGACCCCGAGGCTGCAAATTTTGTAATAAAGCATGGTCTTCATTTTGAGTCAAAAAAACCGCACGAATTTATCGAGCAAATACAAAACATGATTGAGACGCAACAAAGGAATGAAGACCGTGCCGTTTTTGGAAGGGGCCCCTATAGAGTGAGAGGTGGTTTCGATCATTTGGTCGTAAGTGATCGTCAACGAAGCCAGTTAAACGAAAACCAAAGAAAGAAGAAGCTGGCATCATTCCTCAAAGCTGGCATGAATGATGTAAGGGATGTGGTGACTGAAGAAGACGATACAGTTGCAGCGTCGCAAACCCTGAGTGTGAGCGCGCAGCGATGTGGTATAACATCAATACCACAACCCATCCTGAACGCCATGTTCGATAAGGCAGTCAACCTGTTGTCATCACCTGACAACGTTATAAAGAAGCCTGGAGCAACCGATGGCTCATTTGTTGTTGCTGGTGTCGGCAACAAGGTACACAGTGTCACCCCAGGAAAAGGTGGTTCATTGACCTGTGACCGAAACTGCGTGAACCGTACCACCAAAATATGCGAGCACACTTTGGCTGTGGCTCAAGTTAAGGGCGCATTGCTAGACTTTCTAGCATGGTTCAAAAGGTTGAGAAAGAGACCGGCCATCATGGATATGGCTGAGCAGGCGGGGCCAAAGAGTGCTGGGAAGAAACCGAGCAGAAGAAAACGATCAAATGCAAAGACTCAACCTGCTACAGAATTCGTCGATCTACTACAAGACCAGTCAGAATATTTCAACATGCCGTCAGCCTCGTTTCCACAGTCATCGTTGGTCAGCAACATCATTCTGACACCACAACACTTCCCTGGTGCCTGTGCAGCTCCCCAAGGCCATTTACGACTAACACCAACTCCAACTGCTCAAGGCTGCGAGGCAAGCTTTAGCTTGTCACCAAATACACCTGCACACCAGTTTGGATTGAAGTGGGTAGCTGGTACTAGAGTTTCGAAGTGCTATGGTTGTGGAAGAGATATAGTAAACCCACCACAGTTTTTGCCCGATGACCTTGTAGTTGTTATCAGGGATGTACGATGCTTTCGCGACAAGACCTCTGGCCAGATTCAATACAGTAGCACCCCGCAGAACGTCCACTTTCATTTACTTTTGTAGTGTATTCGAAAGAGGTACCCCACCTTTGTAGGCTCAAAGCTGGTTGTCTCTCAAGAGTTCATACCGAGGCTACAAAGGGATCACCTAAACAGGCTGGCAGCAGAATTTGGATGGTTTCTAAATCCTTTTATGACCTAAATATTGTACTATTTATCCGTGTATAAGCCGCACTATCTTTTCCAAAGCGTGTATGAGCCCTATTGCTATTGTATTTAAGTTTACAAATCCATTTAACGATTTTGCTAGAAGGGTCCTACAGTCACTCTAAAGGCAAATCGACGGCTATAAGGAATGTTTTTTTTAACGTATGATCGGCCATAAACCGGCCCGAAAGTCAGTTATGATTGCGACCGGTTATTGTTGTAATTGTATTGTTTATTCCTTTTTATTAAAATAAAGGCTATAAACATTCATCTATATGTTATAAATCTTAGTAATATGAAGTATTGTAACTATGTTTGAACTAGCTTTCTACAGTTCGGTGTTCCTTGATACGCGCGGCTACGCTGTGTTTGAGTTGGGTTGCTAGTAGGGTTTTCCGATTTACCAGCACAAAGGCAGATTTGGCACTAATAGTGCCAGATGATAGTACCAGTGTTAATTTGTCATTATTTCTGCAATATTGAACACATGTAACGCCTAGAAATTCTAATAACTGTATGCTAATACCAAGGTCACTAAATCGGAAAACTCTAGTTACAATCTAGTTTCAGTTTGGCTGTGTTTATATGCTTGCTTCACGTCCACAACAATTTGACCACTTTCATGACATATATTTTCTCGTTTCGCGGTACGATAGAATACTGACGTCTACGCTTATCACTGTGCAAACAAATTAAATGTGCCTCATTAACCAGCAATCAAAGCTGACACATCTTAGATAAGCAATCACACAACGCAATTATGTTAATAAAAGGGTCGGTAAACAATCGTATACTGCATTTAGATTGTTTCCTCTAGAGGAGTTTATTAAATACAGGCAGTGCTATACATGTCAATAGTTCTCACAAGAAATAAACTCATTTTGAGCGACCTCGTCTTTTTCATGTCAGTCGGTTTCTTTTAGATCGAGCTAATCCTCATAATCGGCCAACAGCACTAGTTACGAAAACTGTTTGTCTATTTAAATTCTATTTGATATCTATAATGCACTATTGTTTCTATTTTTTCCCGTTCCATTTTTTAAAGATTCCATGTTTTCTCGTTCCATGTTTTAAAGATTCCATGTTTTCTCGTTCCATGTTTTAAAGATTCCATGTTTTCCCGTTCCATGTTTTAAAGATTCCATGTTTTCCCGTTCCATGTTTTAAAGATTCCATGTTTTCCCGTTCCATGTTTTAAAGATTCCATGTTTTCCCGTTCCATGTTTTAAAGATTCCATGTTTTCCCGTTCCATGTTTTAAAGATTCCATGTTTTCCCGTTCCATGTTTTAAAGATTCCATGTTTTCCCGTTCCATGTTTTCTCGTTCCACGATTCCATTCCACGATTCCACATTCCATGTTTTAAAGATAGCCCCTCGCTAGGTCGCTTAAAATGTACGCGATTTCCGGTGTTTTCCGTGGTTTTTAGAACAGTTTTGCTAGTGAAAACACTGTACATTTAAAGCTAGCTTTATTTTTCGAAGGCTGTTTTCACTTTATTTCCGGAGTTTCCAAGTTACACTAGCTTAAAGTGTCCTAGTGAAAATACAGCCGAAGAGTCATTTCCAATTCCGTTAAAAGCACCCCAGGGTTCTTTACAACAATATCGAATACTGTCTTCAATTTGGCTTATCGTAGGGGCAGTTTGATGACTGGAAAGTAGCAAAAGCACGGAGCTTATAATAACGTGTGTTAACTTCATTACGTCATGATGATATATCATGATGATATATCAAATTAAAATATATCTTTATATATACCAAAAACGCTATCTTGTCTCTTACTAAGCAGTTTGTTGGTACACCCTAAGGTATAAACACCTGGGATACGAAAACACATAGACAAAAAAAGAAATTATTAATATTAAATTGGTAATGTTTAAGATTAAAGCTACCTTAATTTATAACAAACAACAAATGAATACTAACTTTTCACTTGCTAAGCAATGCGTCACAAATTCTAAGGCAAAATACCAAGGATAAGAAAAAAAAAATTTAATTGGAACCAAATGATTTTGCTTGTTATTTTTATTGAATTTCTAGTTGTTTTGAGAGCTCTAGTGTAGATTTGACGTCTCCTGGAGATTTGCCTGAATTGGCGCCAAAATCACTCTCCAACACAAATCTATTTAAATAATCAGGCAAACCAGCAAAACCAGATGGGAATAAAGAATCTCTTTGTCTAACAATACCAACTAACAATCCCAATATTGTACAAATATAGACTTGTGATACTGAGGGCTGCTTGTGCAGTCCAAAGGCATGAACTGTTTAGCCATCAATGGAGGTCAATGTCGTAATCATCAACAGCATTTACCTCGCCTAAGTATGGTTTAGAATGAAATACCTGTTGCTTTATGAATCTAGATGAAACCAATCCAAAGACGGACCAAAAACACGATAGAAAGTCATCAGCATTTACGAGCTAAGCCGAAGCCGAAGCCGCGCCAAAACACTTACGAGAAGTAAATATATTTAGAATAACCCGCGCTTTTGATTGCGTTACACATATCGCTAACATGAGATTGCAATTGGCTCAATTGCATATTGCTGACAGCTATAATCAAGAAGCTGGATTAACTTTGTTACCACAAGAATTTATAATCCTAGAAACCGTCATTCAAACATAATTGGATCGAAAATATGTGCGGCTCGTCATGGCCTATGCAAACTGGAAAGAACCTCGACTCCATGCTGCCTTTTTTTAAAATTATTTGAACCCATTTGCTGATTTCGGAGTTGATCATACTTTTACCGTAGTTGAAGATCAACGTAAAGTTTATATATTCGAAGAAAAATTAAAATTTTCTCCCATGGCTGATTTACTACGCGCGAAACTAAATTTGTCACGTGACCGAGTTTCATGCCTTGTCAATTAAGGGACTGATTATTTTCATTTGAAGATGTATTAGCATATTCATTCATGCTCGTATCTCTTGTTAGAATTGTTGAAACTTCCACTTGATCTAATAAATCCTCTTCCTTATCCTGATACATAGGCTGTCCATATCACGAAAACCCACATATACAATCGACCGTAGGATTGTCGAGATAATATTTGAACTGAACGTTAGTAAAACCAACACATTTCGCATGTAACCATATTTTACATACGGAGCTAAGTGTAGCATCCTGATTCGATCGTACACCTTTACCACAATCCTTGCAAGGATATTTGATATTTCGCTTGGCTACAGGCCCAGGATGTGGATGAACATCACCACACAATACTATGCGATTTAGTTGGAATGTACTAGTTCCCTTCACAGTGTGTAATATTCTTGCAGTAAAATACTTCTTACCCCGATCCTTCGTATGATTTCTTTCGCTCAAACCAGACAGATACTTGCTTTCCTCCCTGATTATTGCACTTTCATCTTTATCTTTCTCGTTAACAGCAACTATAACGCTGATTAAACCAGAGATGAGTAAGAAAAAAACGAATTTTAGAGAGCGATGAATAACACATCCGTCCTTCATGCTTGAATACATTTTTATTACTAATTACAAATGATCTTTATAATAAGCACATGAACTGAAATGATCTTTATAATAAGCACAAGCTTTGCCTAATTACTTCGATCTAACAAATTGTGTGTCAAATAACCACGATTTAACTTTGAGAGTATCTCTATGGAGCTGAAATGCTTTGTAGATGTCCCTTTCTGAACTACAAATTTTATAACGGTGTTGAGGTTTTTAAATCGATAGCTAGGTTTAGAAAACATTGCAAAATTACAAGTGCTTAAAGGTAGCAATAGTACAGTATGACCGCCATTGTTTGTACTCTATTGATTTCAAACTTTGTTTCAAAAGTTAAATCATTTAACTTAGGTATATGTTAGATATAATGAAAGTGTAAATTTTTTTGATGCCAGCATGACATCCCATTGGTCACGTGACCAGGTACATAGCCCAGAAAAGCTCGAAATTTCATAGCAAAATGGCGTAGATAGATAGAGTCACCAGCGTGATGGGTGCACGACTGGTTTTGGGTCGTCAACTAACTGGATGTGGTATTTTTCTCCCCCATCGTCAATAAGACTTCGTGCTTTCGTTACAAATTCTTCTAATGGCATATCTCCTTGCTTGAGACATCGAAGTTGAAATCGTGCTAAGATGTGATCGCTTTTTGGCTTGGTATAAGCTTCTAAATGTTGAAATACAGGGTCAAACTTTAACTCGTCGCCGTCGTTGGCCCACGTGGCTGTGTTGTATATTTCGAGACCTTTATCGCCAATCCATAACCATAAAAATCTTACTTTTTTCTGCTCCGCTGATTTTTCCAATGGTCCATCGAATATCAGTTGACATTTTTGCTTGAAAAGTTTATATCTCTTGTGGATATCGCCCGGACTCGACCAGTCCTTGGTTGGTGGTGTGAATCTATCCGCCATGATTGAAGTCTTGAACTTGAATATCAAAATTTAGCGTCTTGAAAGTGTTGAAACTTGAAATTTGAACTACTTGTGTGGTAGTATTTTGAGTTGCTTGGATTATGCCCACGATCCTGACACCATGTCAAAGTTTAAGGGTTCTTTTATCTGTTTATTCAAGCAACTAGAATCATGCTCACCATCATGCTCTCGCGAGCCGTACTGATTATTCAATCAAGTTTGGTCTATGACCATATATGGGGTACATACTACGACAAAATTAAACTGACCTTATTGGTATAACATCAGTAAACTACAACACTCACGCGTGTGCTGTGTGAGTAATTATAAAGCACGTTGCAGAACACTTCTCTAGTGTTTTAACTGCATACAGCCTGGCCTTATTTTCTGAGTCGGCCTGGGTCCTACACTATTACTTCCTCTGCAACCACCGAGTTTGGGGAGAAAGTGATAGCGTAGGACCCAGGCCCTCTTTGAAAATCAGGCTTCTTACAGCACAGCTATTTCTTTTATAAAATATGAATTGGCAAACGTGCGTGTTGTGTACTGATGCGTGATTTCTTATAATTATTTTAAAAACATCCTATAACAAACTCTAGGTCGTGATGAAATCTAAGTAGGGATGAAAGTCTGAAATGTCTGTAAAATGTTTCTTTGCTCTTTTATAAGATTTAATGTAACGTAACTTTTTAATCTTAATAACTTTGAAAGGTCAATTGCCAAGGCAGATCGCATTAAGATAATCAGGGAGACTTTTAAAGTTGTTTTTGAGTTGTTTTACGTAACTTTATATGCTCGGTAGCTGGTTATTTATAAATAGTACTATAAAATAATAGTTGTAAGGACAATGAAGGCTTCGATCCTTTGCAAAAAAAAAATATGTATTGATTTATAATGATATTTTAACAGGATGCTCCTTCACTTTAATGATTTTCAAGAAGGTCCTGTAAACTAATTTTTATGCATCATATGATGGAGTTCAAAAGTAGAAGGCAAATTATCGATACAAAATGAGAAAAAAAACCCACAATTATGCAAAAATGTAAAAATTGAATAGCATACTTAAGAGCCGTTCCACGTAAGCTTCGAGTAATTTCAGAAACGGTCCGATACAACCCCACCTGAAACTTTGCATGGTGAAAGGTAGTCATGAGCAAGTAATCATATGGGCATTATTTAGTCGTTTCATTTTAAAGCGGTCACGTGACATCCGTTCAAAGTTTGACCTATTTTCGGCCTAATTTTGCCGTCTGAATTTCGTAAATCTCGTGCGGCGTTTTCTCTGCATATTTTGTGATCATATTTACACGGTTTATAGAACATTATTACAGCTTTTGAACAGTATGTTTTATTTTGATATAGCTTTTTATTTTAATTTTTTATGGATATTTGAAGTAAGAGCATTTTCGGGTGGTTGTGAAAACCGTAATTTTGGTACTTTTCATAATTATTTTTTTCATACAAGAGTTCTGATTTCCTAATAACTATTTATACCGAAATAAAGAGGAATAGTTGTACTTCAACTCCAATGAAAAACATTTCTGGGCACTTTGCGTTTTGGCTACAAAATATCATCGTAAAGTGCAAGAAATATCAAAATCAACAAAATCGATGGACATTATATACATCCACATTACATTGGTTTTAAATCATAAAACATACATTAACTGGTTCAAAAGTAATATTAGAATGTAATAAAACGCAAATGCGTCGATGAAAAGATCATTTTCACAGAAAATTTGAGTGTAAACACTATTTTATTATATATACAAATTTGCATTTCACAGCGAGGTCACACGCTTACTCACCTCCACTCCCACGGGATACGGTAGATTGTCGAAAAGCTTCGATTTTGCCAATATAATCACCAAGAAAAATAGTTTTTGATTACAATTCAAATTCAATTTAATAAACATGGAAAACTAGCCTTTGAAATCTTGAATATTAAGGGACAATTACTCATGTAAGCAGTGACCATTACTTTTCTATGTGTTGTAGATTTCATCAGTCTTTATACATCGTGAGTCTTACCTGATTATTCGCTGTAAATCACTGGTGTATATTTATAATCACATATCCACACTTATTTTTAATTGAAGTTTTATAAGGAATTAAAATGTTTGCTTGTGATTGTGCATGGTCTACGAACATTTCTAATAAAAACTTCAGATTTGCATAAATACCGATCTGATTTGATGTGAATGACACTTACCGCTAATGTGTAAGAAGTCGACCTGTTTAGGGGTGGACCATTAGAAGTTGGGGGAGGGGGGGTGGCAATATTTTTGTGTAGGTTATTTTTTTTCGCCGCACGGGTTGTGCAAGATTTTTTTTTCGACCATAGAGGTCTTGCACGTTTTTTTTTTTTTTTTACAGAATTTTGTTCTCTGAAATTCAAAGCGAAAACAACTGTTTGTGTTTTGGTTAAACTTTTGAAAAGTCCGTTTTTCCGTTTTATTTATTAGTCCGGTACAAGGCGCAGATACTTCGCAGCGATTTTTTTTACTTTTGGGCGTTTTGTTCACTTTTTGTCGGGAAAACACACCGAGGTCGATTTCAGGGGCGGATCCAGGATATTGAGAAAGAGGGGGCCGGCCAATTAAAATGGTTCAGTGTCCCATCGACCGCCGAAGGCGGGAGTACCTAGGGGGGTCATTAAAAAAAAAATAATTAAATTTTTTTTTTTTATTCAACAAAAGGGGGATTTTTGTGTTTTTGATGCCTCAAAGTCTCGGATTTCCGTGTTTTTGATGCCTCAAAGTCTCGGATTTTCGTGTTTTTGATGCCTCAAAGTCTCGGATTTTTGTGTTTTTGATGTCTTAAAGTATCCCCGGGAGTCTCGGATTTTCGTGCTTTTGATGTCTCGGAGTCTAGAATTTTTAAATACAATAAATGCATGAGCTGATATATTTCTAGAATCTCAGGCTCGGATTTTAAAATTTTAGCATTTGCTACCCCTCAAGGTTCTGCACGTTTTTTTTTTTTAGCTTGGCTCTGTGCAGGATTTTTTTTTTTTGGGCGCATTGGCCTTGCACGTTTTTTATTTTGGGAATTGCCACCCCCCCTCCCCCAACTTCTAATGGTCCACCCCTTACTCAAAGGCGGCAAATTTTGAAAAAAAAAATCGTACAACTGATTAAAAATGAATTTGTAAATGTTTATCAATATTTTACCTGACGCTCATCGGTTAGGTTTTTTTTTTCCCCCCCTCGGGGTTACGCTAACAAGTTGTGCATGTTCACTTCGTGCTCATTGGCTATTTGCCTCTGAAGGATTTACCTAGATATATATATACAATATATAATTTACCTGCTCTATACAAAATCAATTGATCAACCTCTGTTTTTACTTCAGAACGACACAGTTGTAACTGCTTCATATGACCCTGGATGTTTTTTTTGTGCAAGATAAAAGAGTAACCATTTTGTCCACAAGTATCTGATCATGCTCAGGTGTGAAACACGGGCCGCAGTCAGGATATCCCCTATTTTACTAAAACTGCAGGTCGTGCACATCTTCACATTTACCGCTATTTTGTACTTATTTATCTTTTTAACTGGACATAAAATGCACGACCAGTGGACGCATTCTATGATTTGGTTCAATTTCAAAGATTGACAATTCCATGCCGACATAAACATCAGATTAAGCACATCGAAGGATGTAAAGAATATCTAACATAAACCGAACTACGTTGTTTCTGCCTTCTCCGATGAGCGTCAGGTAAAATACTGATAAACATTTACAAATTCATTTTTAATTGTACGATTTTTTTTTTCAAAACTTGCACCTTTGAGTAAACAGGTCGACTTCTTACACATTAGCGGTAAGTGTCATTCACATCAAATCAGATCGGTATTTATGCAAATCCTGAAGTTTTTATTAGAAATGTTCGTAGACCATGCACAATCACAAGCAAACATTTTAATTCCTTATAAAACTTCAATTAAAAATAAGTGTGGATATGTGATTATAAATATACACCAGTGATTTACAGCGAATAATCAGGTAAGACTCACGATGTATAAAGACTGATGAAATCTACAACACATAGAAAAGTAATGGTCACTGCTTACATGAGTAATTGTCCCTTAATATTCAAGATTTCAAAGGCTAGTTTTCCATGTTTATTAAATTGAATTTGAATTGTAATCAAAAACTATTTTTCTTGGTGATTATATTGGCAAAATCGAAGCTTTTCGACAATCTACCGTATCCCGTGGGAGTGGAGGTGAGTAAGCGTGTGACCTCGCTGTGAAATGCAAATTTGTATATATATAATAAAATAGTGTTTACACTCAAATTTTCTGTGAAAATGATCTTTTCATCGACGCATTTGCGTTTTATTACATTCTAATATTACTTTTGAACCAGTTAATGTATGTTTTATGATTTAAAACCAATGTAATGTGGATGTATATAATGTCCATCGATTTTGTTGATTTTGATATTTCTTGCACTTTACGATGATATTTTGTAGCCAAAACGCAAAGTGCCCAGAAATGTTTTTCATTGGAGTTGAAGTACAACTATTCCTCTTCATTTCGGTATAAATAGTTATTAGGAAATCAGAACTCTTGTATGAAAAAAATAATTATGAAAAGTACCAAAATTACGGTTTTCACAACTACCCGAAAATGCTCTTACTTCAAATATCCATAAAAAATTAAAATAAAAAGCTATATCAAAATAAAACATACTGTTCAAAAGCTGTAATAATGTTCTATAAACCGTGTAAATTTGATCACAAAATATGCAGAGAAAACGCCGCACGAGATTTACAAACATTACAAATTTTCGAAAATTCAGACGGCAAAATTAGGCCGAAAATAGGTCAAACTTTGAACGGATGTCACGTGACCGCTTTAAAATGAAACGACTAAATAATGCCCATATGATTACTTGCTCATGACTACCTTTCACCATGCAAAGTTTCAGGTGGGGTTGTATCGGACCATTTCTGAAATTACTCGAAGCTTACGTGGAACGGCTCTTAAGTAGTTCATTCAGAAAAAAGACTTAAATTGGGAAATTTTTGAAGATTGTTTAACAACGTCACTTAGCAGTCCGGATTATAGCCCCATTTGGCGATATATGTGACGTCACATTCTATTGTCTTTGAATAAACACCGAAACATATGCAAAAATATTCGTATCTTTTTTTCAAGTCAATGCCGCAGTGTCTCACGGACTGTTTATCCGTGACATTTACCATCAGTTAGAAGCACATAATATTCAAGCTAGTGTGTGACCGTCGTCTGAAAGGTAAGATCTAATGATTGATAATTTTATTGATGTTGTGTAATTTTCATGAGGTTGTGTATAATTTTCCTGTGTTGTACGATAAATTATCTTGGTCTGTGACAAGTTTCTATATGGTAGAGTCCCTATTTCGCCGGTAGAGTTTTTTCAAAGTTTGATAAACGGAGGTCATACTTGACGGCATGTCACGGACTTCAGTAATATTGGCATTTAACCTTTTGCTCGAGGTCTTGTCTTTGTTCTTTTCAAGTTAAGAGGAAAACAACGGATTTATACAAGCTTACTTTTAATGGCACAATTCATGACTCGTTTGTGATCTGTTAAACAACGAGAAATTTCAATATTTGTCGTATGAATATCAATTTTATAAAGTTGAGGTGAGCGCGCTCAATGACTCGTCTTTTCTTTGTGATCCACTGGCTCGAAAGTCGATTGCTATCTCGGGCCATGCATTTATTATGTATGTCTATAAACAAGTATAAGATAAGCTTGCTCCCAATTGGCATTGGGAGCATAATAATACAACTTTAAGAGCATTTTGTGTATCGAAATGCAAAGACTATGTTTACATGCACTTAACTTCAGTTAATTCTTGGTTTTCGTTTGACAATCACATTATAGTAGCTAGTTTAATTACATGTAAGTTTTATGTTAAACTTTGCCTTGTATATTGTTCGTAGATTCACGGAGAAACATTTAGAGATTCTCAAGCAGTTATGTTGACTCTGTGGCAATCAAATCAAAGATTCAGGCCGAGGTCATGTTTACATAGCTTGATATAGCTTTTTGAATGTTTTGATTCTGTTCGGACTGGTGACGTATTCGTGACGTATTGCGAAATCCAAGTACGTGATTGGTCCAATCACTAATTAGAAATATCGCCAAATGGGGCTATAATCCGGACTGCTTAGATTGTTCCATTCTTTAATGGCATGATAGGACAGCCTTTGCTTCCCCCAATTTGTTTGAACTATATTGGTAGTCGATATTCGTTTCCATGCCTTGTGTTGTGTCCTTGCTCATTCAGTTTGGTGAACTTGAGATTGGAGGATTGCAAATTGTTCTTACATTTCGTGACTCAGAGCTGCTACTCAGTTACAAAGTATTAATATAATAATAATAATGATAATTTAATTCTTAAAAACGCATAATTACATGGTCTCAATGCCTTTTACAATGTAAAATAAATAGAATATAAATATCGTTAAAAAAATATATAAATATATAAATATAAATCAATTAATAATGACATAATAAAATATAAAACCAACTTGATGTGTCCATTAGGCTAATGTCAATTGTCAATATTCTAATATTTTTTAAATAGGATTGTTTTAGTATTCTTTTTAAAGCATTCTAGAGTTTTGATGTTTTTAATTGTATCAGGAAGCGCATTCCACAGTCTTGGCGCTACAATAGAAAATGATCTCTCGCCGTAAGATTTAGTTCTGGCAATAGGAATTTCTAGCAAGTTATTTGCTGATGATCGCAGCTGTCTTTTTGACACAATGGAACTACGGTTGAAACACAGTAGAAATATATGGAGTCAGTTACTTACCTTTTCGTTATTTATTCCAAACCGGGATTGAATTAATAATTGCAAATGAGATGCCATGCACCCTTTTTACCGGAAAATCGGTCATTTGAATTTCCCATAGATATCTAGACGGAGTTGATATCGCATAATGTTAAAGATTTGTTGTTTTGAATTGAGGATGATCCTTGACCATCTATGTTTTTGATTGTACAGTATTTAATATAAACTGAGTCGGCATATGGACGTGCGACGTTGTGTTTTCAGTGACCTACGTTATATGTCTGATTTCTATTCATATTTATAGTTCAACAACAAATTTTCCTCCGCTCTCATTGGTCGAGGGGCGCACGTGACGTGATAGTCCCCGCCGCGGAGGGATACTATCAGCGCATAGTGCCCGCTCAGCTTTTCGCCCTCTTCGGAAAATTTGTTGTTGAGTAATAAAAACAATAGAGCAGTTAAAATCTCGGGCATAATGCTGTGATAGTTGCCCTTGGAAACTGGATGTTCCTCAAAACTTCATAGTCGCCCTCGAACTGCGTTCTCGGGCGACTATTTGTTTTTTTGAACATCCAGTTTCCGCGAGCAACTATCACAGCATAATGCCCTCGATTCAACTACTCTATTGTTTAAATAGTCTGCGACACAACCGCATCGCACAGAATGCCCGGACACATCCGGGTCTTTTCTGCTGTTTGAGCGCGAAGTTCAATCAGGCGAAGAGTATTTAATGAGGTAATTTACAAAGAAAACAGGCCAAAATTGCTCAACTTCGTGTAATAAAATACATTTTAAAAGTTTTTAAAAGGTGATCTGAGTTAGGTAGGGGGTGCAAATAGAAGATGAAATGTTGACTAAACGTTTGCACTATCAAATGTTTAATAATGTCAATAACTAAGCTTCTCTTTTTTGAGCTCAAATTTGTCAAAAATCGGCATTTTTTGTGGGGAGCCAATATTCCAACTGTAATTTGTGGGTTTTAATAACAGGTTAAACTTAGGTAGGGGGTGCAAAATTAACATCGTAATCCAAGCAACATTTTGCACCCTTTACTTCTACAAAAAACTTTTTAATAAGACTCTCTTTTTTAAGCTGAATATTTGAGCTCATTATCTAAGGCTCTTGTGGCTGACTTTAAGTTATGCGGTGTAATAGGTTAAGCTGTGATTTGTAAAAACTCTAATTAAGTAATCCTACTCCCTTTGTTCTCGTTAATAACTCGGCTTAAGTCGGACAAGTGAAATGATCCTTTTGTCAACCGTTCCAAACTTTAGCAGTGACATTCCCATGAGAGACGTTCAGACAACCAATCAGAACTATCAATGTCGATAATTTATTCGAATTATGCCTCTTTTGAATAATTTGCGAGCCTTGAGTAAATGTCCAAAAAGACAATAGAATTCTGTGCGATGGATGTGACGCATACTATAAACTCCAGCTATTTACAGATAGAACTTGTTGGTTTTAGCCCTTATAATAGGTGCGACAGTGCGATGATCTTGGCAGATTATTTTTAGATTATTTTTACTACAGTGGAACCCCGTTAATCCGGCCACGGAAGGTACAGCCCAAAGTGGCCGTATTAACGGTGTGGCCGCATAAAGCGGGTATATTTTATAGAAAATGTATGAGCATGCATTTCGTCGGGACCTGAAAAACTGGCCGCAATAACGGGGTGGCCGTATTAAGCGAGTGGCCGTAAGGCGGGTTCCACTGTAGTACAAATCACCATAGTCGTGTTGCATGATTTACTTTTCAGCGAGAAACCAAAAAAGGCGAAAGGACATCTGACTATTGTATGTCAGTGATGCGTAATTATAAGGTTAAATTTTCTTCTTATTATTTCCAACTAAAGGGAAGTACTGGAGTGTTCACTGCAGCCTGTAATAACATGCCTGGGCTGGCAAAATCTTAAAATTTTTATCTCCACCGAAGTCCAAACGTAATTGACTCGTGACTGTAACTCTTTGATAATTATTACCAAGTAATTTCTCTCACTTTTTAAAATAGCCATATAATAACTTATTAACCCCTGAAACTTAGACCTCGGGGGTCATTACTCCGGGGATGCTCGTCGGAAATTTTCAAAAATACCCCTAAAAGATACCGGAAGTGTTTTAAAAAGAGCGTGGCTGGATGAATTTTACCCCCTAAGAGATACCACATTAATTAATAATATTAATATACGTGTCAGAGGCGAATATCGATGCGCTCTTCTGTCCTTTCTCGGCACCCTAAGAGATACCAGAAATGCTAATTTTCAAAAATTCGCATTTGACACCCTAAAAGATACCAAATCGCTGATTTTTACCCCTGAGAGATTCGACGAGCATACCCGGTACTTTTTCCCCGGAGTTCCCCCCCCCCCCCCCCCTCCCGGACTTTTTTGTACGCACTGTCAAGACTTCGGTCTGAGATTTCCCTGTAATGACCTCACTCTGTTAATAAGTCGGTATATAATAATAATTAATAATAATAATTTAATAATTTATATTGCGCAGTATACATATAATGAGTTATTGCGCGTAACAATAATAATGTAAAATGTAATGTAATTAATAATAAAAATAAATAAATAAAAAAATAGATTAGGCAAAAAATCCTATCAATAAGATATATATACTTAATAATTGCAATTTAAATTTATAAAACGTCTATTGATAAAAAAATATTAAAACACGGTTATCATCGGCTAATGTTCGTAAGCTAATTCAGAAACATATGAGTCTTTAATTGTTTTTTAAACGTTTCTAGAGATTTACTTTGAATAAATGTAATGTAATGTGTGTTTATATAGCGCATTTCACATGTCTCAATGCGCTTGACAATTATTCATTTGTACGGACCGCTATTTAAGGTGCACACTGCAGCCACGCGGCTTACAATCATGAGAATTATCTGTAATTAATGATCCGCTAAAAGATGCTTAAAATCTCACGGTGGAGCGCATTTGTTTAAAAAAGTATAAGTAAAAATGCTTGTTTGAAATTCTGTTTCGTTTTTGTACCATGTGGTCGCTTCTGGCCAATCATTTTGCTCAAAATTGGTCATGTGGTACAAAAAAACACACCCCAATGCCAAATTTTCAACGAACATTTAACCACTCTAGTGATTTTCATAGTATCAACCTATTCATTATTGCTTTAATGAAAGTTTGTATGCATATCTCAGTCCGTCTCTGTATTTCTGGTTTATTTGTCTATTCGCCTTTCCGGAATTCATGAAGGGACTGGGAACGAGTGTAGAAATATTAATCTAATTAAGAAACAAACCCCATCACATGAAAGACCACACGAAAATTATTATTACGTTTATCAAGTTTTAGGGTGATTGGGCAAATACTAACTGATTTATGGGCTTTAAACAAATCGTTAAAATAAGAGAGAATGTATGGTTTTTGGGGACGCTGTCCTCATTCTCTCTTATTTTTGCGACTTTTAGAAGCTTATAACTCAGTACGTATTTATCCAAACATGTTCAAACTTAGTAATAATACTAATGTTGGTTTGTTTTGTTTTGTGATGGGGATCATTTTTTAATTAGATTAATTTTTTCACTCGGCCCCAGTCCCTTCATGAATTCCGGAAAGGCAAATTCCAGTGTTATTTAATCTTGTTGCCTCAACTTGCATTCTTTGCATAGCTGAAATCTGATTATTCATTACAGTTCAACAAGGAAGTAAACGGATCTCTTATAGTCCAGTCAATCTGTGGTTTGAGTCCAAACAAATTGCAATATAATTTTTCTCACTGTAATTATGTTAGGATAGGTGTCCTAAACAACATACTAAAAATCCCAAAAAATCCCTTCGGTGGAACATCCTCAAAAATTGAATTTAAGATTTCATCATTTCACCACAGGGACCCCACAATTGGAAAAAAATTGACCAAGCTGTTAAATTTTGTCAAATATGAAATAATAGAAATATTTCCATTACATTGTGATTGAATAGTGTTTCTGTACAGATATTTTCAATTTCCAATCAAATTCGTTGAAGTAACATGATAAAAATCAATATTTAGAATACTTCTCACCACAGGGATCCCGCATCTCAAAATTGAAATTTTAAAAATTTCCGAAAAAATTTCTGAAGGAATTTCACTATAGAAGTAAAGATAAAAATCATTATTAGAGTTTTGTTTTGTTGTGAATTCCAAACCAAAATGTTTATTCATGATGTGTGAAGTATTTATACCCGCTTCACTATAGCCTGCATCACATTAGTCTTTTTCTCGGTTTAGCAAGTTTGCCGTTTTAGGTCCCGTCGACGTCCACACTAGTGCGTTTTAGTTTGAAAACGCATACATTTTGATCCGTTTAGGCTTTCCGTCCACACTAATACGCTGAGCGTATCATCGAAACCGCATCGATTTGAAAACGTTCTTGAAAGTTGATCAAAATGAAAATGCATACATATCGTATTAGTGTGGACGGTCGAAAACGTATAGAAATGAAAACGCTTAGGTCAAATGTACCACATTAGCATGCGCATGTTGTCAAACTTATACAACACCATCGTTTCGATTGTTTTTGAGCGTATTAGAGTGGACGGTCGAAAACGGAGCACAACGGTAGTGTGGACGCGAATCGATCGATGCGTTTTCAAATCAAACGAAAATGGGTACAAACGAAAACGCACTAGTGTGGACAGTACCTTAGTTGAAGGTTGGCCGTTGGCCAACCAGTTGGTTTCGTTGGACAAGTGCTGGGATATCGTGCTGGAGGTGTGGGATTCGCGTCTCGGCCAGACCAATACTCAGGGTCTTTAAATAATTGAGAAGAAGGTGATGTAAATCGGCATTTGCAAATAGTTAGACTTTCACGTCTTCTTCACGATAAGGATGTAAAACCGGAGGTCCCGTCTCTCCACACACCACACACAACTGTTCGACTAAGAGTAGGGTACTGAGCTCATGACGGTGTGGACAGCCTTACAATTCTAGTATTTAGATCGACTTTGCAGTAGGTATGTAAAAAGGTTGCTAGTAAATAAGACCTCGTACTTAAATACAGCCACTAGCAACCTCATGGACTTTGCCGAGTGCTGGGACAACATAGACGAAGAGTCCTTTTATAACAAACGGCATGGTATTTAAGAAGCAGTGTTACCAACCGCATGATATTGAAGAAGTAGCCTAACTAAATATGTAAAGCTCCATTTTCAAATTTATCCGGGGTAGTGTGGACGGGCCTTTAGAAAAGCAAGCCAATGCCAGAAGAGCTTGTAGATAGTGAGGTGCGACAAGTACTAGTGGTTTCTATTTACACTCATCAGATGACAAAAACCCTGAAAATTCAAGAAGTGCTTTATTCATAAAATGTCTAAAATAGCGCAAAAGAAGGATGATGTAGGATCAATTCATAGATGGAAAAAGTGACCAGCAATCGCAGCCACTTAGGAGATATAGAAACCACTTAGTTCGGCAGTCACAGTTAGTGCAACAGGAAACCACTCGTACTCTAGACGTGCCGTATATCTAAATATATAAAATAACCATTATATAACGCGCGCTCTCATTGGCTGAAACGTGCAAAAAACCGTGTTTCTATAAGAGCATAGAAACATGGTTTTCAAGCGGAATTTTATTATCTGTTGTTGTTATTTTATAAAAGCATTAGAAGATATTTTCCGTTCCAAAATCTTTCTGGTGTTGTCCCAACAATCCCGCGTGTTTCGGAAAATATCTTCTAATGCTTAAACAGATGATGGAGGTAACTCTGCAGGTTAAATATTCAGAAGTTTATGGATCCTTTCTATATACGAATCAAACCTCGTTAGACGCGTATGTACTACAGCGTATCTAGTTAAATTATAACATTCAATCTCAAGGTCGTGACGAGGGATGTGGGATCAGGGATCACATGCCTAGGATCAGGAATCACATATTGTCAGAATCATCTGGAATCAGGGATCACAGAAGAGGGATCGGGATCATATGAATACATTCAGGGGTCAGGGATCAAAATGCGCGAGGCTTTGGGAGTAGGCCAGGATCTAACTTTTGTGTACAAAATCGGGATCAATCACGAGAAAATGTCCCTTGTAACGACCCATTAACAAAAATTAAAATAAACAAGTCTTGATGCTTCGCAGCTCAAAATATGTGTCAGGGAGAAAGTTAGGCAAGCCTCTGGTGACCAGGGTATTTTAATAATAATTTTCAGCCAATTACAGCTTAAAACCTTCAGACGTCAGAATTTATTTCGGAAATCAAATATGCCCTTGAAATATTACATTTTTGAGATGCGGGATCCCTGTGGTGAGACGTATTCTATTTATTGATTTTTATCATATTACTTCAACCTACTTGATTGGAAATTGAAAACATCTGTACAGAAACACTATTCTATCATAATATAATGGAAATATTTCTATTATTTCATATTTGACAAAATTTAACAGCTTGGTCATATTTTTTCCAATTGCGGGTTCCCTGTGGTGAAATGATGAAATCTTTAATTCGTTTTTTGAGGATGTTCCACCGAAGGGATTTTTTGGGATTTTTAGTGTGTTGTCTAGGACACCTATCCTAACATATTTACAGTGTGAAAAATTCTATTGCAATTTGTTTGGACTGGACCCAAAAAAATCCGTAGATTGACTGGACTATTACAGCAGCAGGGTCAGTATTGTCAAACCAGACAATGGTCACTCACAACTTTTACTCCATCCTGATAAGCGGGATCTTGATAAAACTATGCTCGTCTATAACTTTAGACGAGTTTTACCCGTATGGACTAAAGAATGGCCACCAAGCGCTGGTTAGAAATGATGATGGAAACTCGAACGAGATCGCAATTACTACAACTTTTCCCTTCTGTGATAAGCAGTTTAACTCGTTGTATGTAAGTAACACTGATTATGACTAGCTAAGCCTATACGATGTCGTTTCTTTCAAATCAGATCGATAGACATAAATAGGAGTTTAAGTGTACTTTGTTTTCTTTTTCTGCAACAATCAATATTTAGCTGGTATAGCTTTAATGACTGTCTATTAATTTACTGTGTAACATACTATATATGATAAGTTTGACGTTCCCTGGCTTTTTTATTTGTTTAAGGTGAGCTTTAGACTTTCAACGCTAAGGTCTTTAACAGTAGTGAGAAAAACGTACACAATTTTTGAATTACAAATGAGATAGATGTAAATTATTCTTTGTTAATCAGACTAACATATTGTCCTGGTAAAGGTTTGGAGTTGTTATCAGCGTGGGTGTTTTCTGCTGTGTGCCTCCATCTTCAAATACTATATATAGTCACTCTGTGGATATGTACAAGCTACTTGAATATCACATATAGCTTTTAAACGCTTTTATCAAAACTATACACACGATTTGGAATTGTTTATACGGCCATGTGAAGGTCTGATGTCTAATTTGCATTCTATGTACTCACAATGTGACCCTAATCCAACATTATAAGCTTTGGAATATAGAATAATACATGAGCACGCCGAGTTATGGAATTAATCTTGGAGTGTTTCAATTCCATATCGAGACTGATCGAAATTGAACACGAGAAGATAAATCTCCAATTGTCCATGTATTGTTTACCCTGGTTACCAGAGGCTTGACTATTAACTTTTTTTAACCGCTTAGCGTTTCAAAATCGCAGTATAATCAGGGAGAGAGTTATTCTGTTTCTCATCGGAAAACATAGCTCTATGGTTTTGAACATTTGATCGAGAAACCCGCTATTAAATAAAAATTAAACATCCAGAGAAGCATGTCACAGTATAATATGATTATATATACTTAGATCTAGACGACCTATAATATAATATCATTCAAAGAGTTTTTGATTTTGAGACTTTTGAATGAGAGTCGTAACTAAGAGAATTTAGTTATGTATTGCACAACAAAAAGGCCGTAAAAACGTGGCATTTTCCAATCCTATGTTACTGTTATCTCTCTAATTGTAAAAGTGATCAACTCAGAAAGTATTATTTGATAAGGTCAATAAAAGGTTGAAGTAACTGTATCAGTAACTGTATCCACTTTAACTTTTCTGCAAATATTTTGAGAAAAGATCGAAAAAACACCACCATTTTGAGGTGTTCTTTCTGCCTGTTGTATGGGCTGGCCTGCTGTATGGAAGCCTTGAAGCACTGATGAAATTGTAGCTGACCAAATGTTAATATGTGTTTTCCGATGTAGACTACGAGTAGTTTCTGTTTTCTCTCCAGAATCAGTGATAGAAAAACGAGTGTTGCGTGATTTCTGTGGAGCGCGCCGGAAAATATAGATCGGGTGACTCTTTTTTTTTCCAGCCACTGATTCTGGAGGTAAAAGGGGACTACTCGTAGTCTTTTTGCGATGTCAACATTATTTTTCTTGAAAATATATTTTAATGTATTTTGGGTTCCAACTTCAACTTCAACTATTTATTCACACACAAAATTAAATATATAGTTTACAAGTAGATTACAAATAACAAATAGATAAATATAACATTTGATAAATTAGTAAATTGCTGAATATGTGTAGGGTTGGTAAGGTAGCTAATGCTTTCGAGTGCTACCCGAGATATTGAAATGTTTTATTTTTTCTCTGGTTGCAGTACGCCGGTCGATTGAACTAACTTTCAATGTTA
This sequence comes from Metridium senile, assembly GCA_949775045.1. Lineage (NCBI taxonomy): Eukaryota > Metazoa > Cnidaria > Anthozoa > Actiniaria > Metridiidae > Metridium > Metridium senile. Next base: position 19,203,509 of record OX459098.1, read on the forward strand.
GCTCAGCTTTTTGATTTATTTCTCATATTAATGCATTTCTATTAAGGTGAATACCAATGGCATGATATCGTTTGATAGAGCAGTTTCGCAGTACACACCGGCTCGTTTTCCCCTGGGTGATGGTCGTGTTATGATCGCTCCATTCTGGGCTGATGTTGATATAAGCCGTCGAGGGGATGTGTGGTACGCAGCCGTTACCGACAAGGAAACATTGAAAAGAGCAACAAAAGATGTCAGGGAGAGTTTTCCAAGTTTTAAACAATTCTCAGCTACCTGGACTTTTGTGACTACTTGGTACAAAGTGCCGTACTACGGGAGTAAAATGGTAGGAATGCACTCATTCTAAATTGAATCCTTGGTATCATTTGATGTCACGGACGCCATCTTGGATGTTTTAGTTTTTTTATTTCTTTTTTTGAAAAATAGGTAAACTGTATATATATACTGATAAATATAGCAATATTTAATAATACTATTTAACTATACTATTTAATATTTAATATTATATAAAAAAATATTTAATAACATATATTAAGTACCCTTTTCCATTTTTCATTCTTTTATTTATTTGTTTAATAATTGTTTTCTGCTGATGGCTTCATGCTGTCTTTCTTTGTATTAATCATTTATTCTTAATTTTCTTGCTTATGTAAATATCTTTAGAATTGTACATATTGACCCAGAAATATTGCATATATATTTTTTCAAACTCCAATTATGTCATCTAACTAGATTAGCTTTCGCTATTTTTAGATGACATGTACAATTTGTCAGGTAATTTTCTTTACTTTGTTGTTACCATGTATTTGTAATTGTTATAGTACGAATAAATGAGTTGTTGTATTGTGCCACGTGACAGCGTCATCCGTTACACATTCAATATTTTTCCCCACTGTTTGATACGGCGGGATGTTTTCTATTCGATTTGATTTAGCCCAACCTGCATATTCTTGCATCACCTTTATAAACTGATTTCGTTCATTTTGTTTTCTTTAGCATGATAGGACTAATACGTTCCAGTCCATAATAATAACAAATGGTCGTTATTCATTTGTTCGCTTTAACTACAACGAAATTACATGGACATCAGGAACAGCCAGCGGAGGCAATTCAAGTGGTCTTGGAGGAGTACTACCAGAAGTAAGTTATAAGCATCTTTGCCAAATCGATTGTATTCAAGCCGGCTGCCGACGTTTGAGGATTGGTTTAAATTGAAGAGTTTTGTACCGCTTCGTTGGTGGAGTCAAAAATACGCTTTGGCAGTTTGAATTGAATTGTGTATGAACTATAAACTTATCCAATTTAACAGTGCGCAGTGAAATATGGCTCGTGACTTAAGGATTTAGCTGTAAAAAGAAAAACTGTTTTTGTTGTTTTGCTAACAGTGTGGATTTAACTCTGGAGATGGTAACTACTCGTACAGCATAACACAACCAGGAAACATTGGTGTCTTGGACCTCCCTCATACTACAAATGTAAAAAAGGCAAAGGCAGGAGTATGGATGTTCAGAATTGATAAAGCCGAGATTGAAGATGGTGGGTGCAGCAAATCAGGTAAATAAACACTGCTCCGAGTCTGTTGTACAATGCTTAATATAACACTTGCATGTAGTATACGTCACTAGTGTTACTCAATTTGGTGACAACTACGTGTGCCAACCTTTCGAAGAACCCTCACAATAGATAAAGCACATGAAAATTAGGCATAAACATGCTACAATAAACATAGATGACACAGTTTTTTGTAATGTATTTTAAAGTTTATGATAAGGCTGTAAAGTGATGATAGATATTGTTGTATTGGTAAATTATCTTCCCTGTTCAAACCTTACAACAGAAGAAATAAGTAAAATGGTGACAGATATTAACAGCTATTAATAGACTCTACTAGAATTTTGTAAAGAAACCGAGAGAGAAACGGCAAACTGGCAGTATCCGTTCGTATTCAAGATGTCTTACAGAAAACAAACAAAGAAAAATCTCTAATACCTTGAGTTCTGCTGCTTCAACAAGCAACCAAACATATATAAGAATATTCAAGCCGCAACTCTCCAAACTCGCCCGTAAATATGATGCAAAGTTTCGCGTCACAGCAAAGCCAAGAAGCTGTTCACTAGTACACAAGAGCTTTTTCTGGTGCAAATATGTCACGATAAATTTTTATTCAAGAAATCAATGACTTTTTTAAATGTAATTAATTTTAAGCATTTTTATAGCATTTTTTCTTTTTCATACTGGTGTTGAACGCATAAATCACATTTGTAATTTTATACCGACTACTGTAAGTTTGGACGGTCAACTACTTACAATAAAGTATCATTTAAAATCATGTAATCAATGCTTTTTGATTTTTGGTTTTTATTCAGATAATTTACCAATATAACAAAGCACTTAATGACTGGTCCCTCGGGAAACATTTAGTTTTTGTTTCCCTCGAATCTCAATGTTTCCCGAGGTCCTCCGAGAAAAAAAACTAACGGTTTCCCTCGGGATCAGTCATTAAGTGTATAATGTTTTTTTCTCACTTTCTTCCTGCTAGGCTTTCTGACCTTTTTACCCAGTGACTACGAAGTCGTCATGTTTGGGGGTCGCAATTTGAATGTCTTTGGGCCGTGTTTTCAAAAAACAGATACGATTCTTTGCAAGTTTGCTGACGGCACGACATCTCCTGGAGTATACATGTCGAGGATTAAAGTACGATGTACACCGCCAATGGTTGATTTCATCGGCAAAGCAACCTTGTCGTTATCACGTGACAACGGGAAAACATTCCCTTACCATGGAATATTCTTTTACGGTAAAGTTGTTTTAGGTGAAACGGTTCTTTGAAGGTTGAATACCATTGCCATTGCCATTGCCATTGCCATTGCCATTGCCATTGCCATTGCCATTGCCATTGCCATTGCCATTGCCATTGCCATTGCCATTGCCATTGCCATTGCCATTGCCATTGCCATTGCCATTGCCATTGCCACTTCTACTGCAATTATCACCACCATTTTCACTGCAGTTACCACTACTATTATGTAACTACTTTCTTTTTCTTCGTTACAGTTTCGCAGGAAGAGCTCGAGATGAAAAAAACAAAATTGCAAACACTTTGGATGAACACCAACACTTTAAACATTCGTTGGAGTTCTAGTGCTTTAACACCTTCATACGAGGGGGTTAGGCTTCAAATTGCCAGATTTGTGTTGAAAAACGATGCTGTGAAATTCCACAGTTTTTATGATATCAGTGATAATGATAGAAAAAAAGAAGCTACAGGCACTAGTCTTCCAAGTCTTTCAGAAAACGTTGTTCTTTACGAAAAAGAAGTTGACGGCAAAGGGTGAGTTGAAATTTTAAACTAGGTATTTAAACATTGTAAAACACACCTTCTTTGACTATATCAATCTTTAAAGGGGAATCATGATCAATTCTCCATCCAACAACGTTACGCCCCACTTGCAAAATAGCTTTTATGCTGTAGTTGATGATATATGGATGGATGTCAGGATGTCAGGATGGAAGGATTAATAAAATGATTGATTGATTAAATGATTGATTGATTAAATGATTGATTGATTGATTGATTGATTTGTTGGTTGGTTGGTTGGTTGGTTGGTTGGTTGGTTGGTTGGTTGGTTGGTTGGTTGGTTGGTTGGTTGGTTGGTTGGTTGGTTGGTTGGTTGGTTGATTGGTTGGTTGGTTGGTTGGTTGGTTGGTTGGTTGGTTGGTTGATTGATTGATTGATGGATTGGTTTTCTTTAAATTAAGCTGGAGCGATTTTGAATCGAGCTGTTAATGCTACGTACCTCAATTCATGATGTTGCTATCAAAATATCTCAAATTCATTTTATGCAATGGCATTCTTATTCTGTGCTGAATAAATAATCTTTAACATAGGGAGAGATTTGCCTCCTTTCTTCGTGTCATAAAGCGTGTCTTACACAAAACTCAAGCAGAATCTTCGCACGAGTGGTTGTGGAGTAAAGCTTTGAAATGGCCTCACACTAGCGAAAAGGGTTCCCATTATTGTAAAGATTGGGCAGCTAAGCAGCCAGACCCCGAAATCCTAAAAGGTAATTTCTATTGTCATACAGATCCAGCTTAATCTATTTTCATTTTTCTCAAGATTTCTGTATATATGGCTAAAGAGAGATGCACTCGGAAAGGCTAGTTCACATCTAAACATACGACTATTGAGAGTCATAATATTATACTTTTAAAATATTGCTATTTATTGCTGTACATATAGGATAGAATTGGAAAATATCAGATGGGATTGATGTATATAGCTGAAGAATGACGCAACACGGAAATGCTAAATTTATCAAAGTATCTAAACTTAAGTCCATTGTGATTCATGATAATATCAAAGTACTTCTAAAAGTTTGCTTTTAAATACAGATAACCAGCTACTTGCTTGTCCGCCTTCAAAAGAAAAAGTTGACGAGGATGACGGAAGGTACAGAAAAACTAATGATCCTTTACCGCTTTTTGGCATGGCAATAGAGGAAAAACACTGTTACATCACAATCACACCAAGGTAGGGTTTTTGGTCTGTCTGTCTGTCTGTCTTATGTGATGGCTAGTTGTTTAAATCTTTTGCACTTTCAATTCAAATCTCACAAAGTCCTCTTTGAAGTTAGTCATGTCAAACATTTTCAAATTTCTTAGTTTTCAAATTTCACAATATTTTTCAGCCTTAAAAACTTCGGTCAGAGATGCTGCTACAACAAAGAGGGTAACCTACTTGTTGGTTATGAAGATAATGGTGGCTCACTTCAACGTGTACACCATGAAGCAGACTATCCCTACGTCACTCACTACTTCCAAGATGTTTTGCCATACTATGACTGTTGCCACTGGAGCAAAAGGTTGTGCAAGACATACTACAAGAAACGCCCCTCGGATGATGGAACAACATACACACCCCCAAGACCAGGTAGGTCGATCGATTTTCGATTGAATAGACAACCCAGACAAACACGGGTTGACTCAGTTGGTAGAGAGTTAGTCTTTAATTTGTGCCCAGAGTATGATTTTTGCGAACAATAAAGGTAAGTAAGTAAAGTATGTAAAAAACTTTATTTATAGAGGGTAGTACTAAATAGCTAAAAGCCAATAAACTTGTGGCCCTCATAAAGGAAGGACCAGGTGATTTCGCGCGCGCACTTCCGGCTAGTGTAAGCGAATCAGACGCATTTGTGTTCCAAAAGTTCCAAGATAGCGTCGTTCGAGAGAGTTATTTCCCGTGTTAACCCTCGGTAAATCACCCTTAAAATAACTTTACATTCAAAAGTTCTATGTTACTTGAACAATAAAAGTTCACTGCTGCATGCTCTATCAGGGATAAAAAAGAAAAAAAAACGCAACTGCCTAAAAGTATCCGAAATTGTTTTTTTTCTCGAGGCGCCAATTTGGAACTATTCGTTTTGACAAACAATCCTTTGCGCGCTTCGAAGCGAGATCACCTGGAATATGAAATGCTCAAGTCGACCATTGTCAATAACAGTTGGCACGATGCTAGTTCCTCCCATAGTGACCATTTCATTTTTTTTTTTTTTTTGTAAAAAGAACGGCTCCCCTTTCGACTTTACATTATATTAATAATATACCCTGCGTTGTATCGGAACTGTATTCTGTTTACGAAAACACATATTCCGGATACATTTCAGGCTATCCTACATATCAATGTTGCTGTGAAATTAAATGATAAGGGCATTGCATTACTTATAAAAATACGTAACAATGATTGGTAGTTTTGCATATGTGAAAGTTTGAAAATTATATATTTGTATTGTTTAGCTGCAACATTTGGTGAGCCTCATATGATTACCCTAGACGGTGTCCAATACACATTCAACGGTTATGGAGAGTACATCGTACTTAAAATCTCTAATGATAAATTTATGCTGCAAGGACGAATGGAGCAACTCAAGCCGATTAATGGAACATCAATCAATGCAACAGTGTACACAGCGTTTGCAATGAAATCACTTGAATCTGATGCAGTACAGGTTAGACTAGTTGTCCTAAATTATCAAATCTCCTTCTATTTAAGGATACGGTCCACGTTCGCGGGGTGCTTTCAGATGTTCTCAGTTAAAAATGTGTTTACCACGTCATTTTACAATAATAATAGACAAATTATATATAATTTTAAAGCTTTTATGATATGATATATACTTTGTCTATCTTTATTGTAAAATGACGCACTAAGCAATTTATGACTGAGAGCACTCCGCGAAAGTGGGACGTATCCAATTAATTCTGATTGGTTCATGTGCGTGGTTTACTGAGAGCACACGTCACTCACGGTTACGTGTTGATCAACTATGTGAATTTGTATAACTTTATAAAAGAAGTATAAAACACTTGCTTGCTCTCTTGTGTGCAGTTATAAAGCTCTCGCGGACTGTCAAAACACTCGAGGAGTGTTGAGAAGCACTCGGTGATTCGTGCTGAGGTTCTCTTAAAATCTCTCTTGAGTTTGCAACTGCAAGTACACATATACACTACAAGCACTTGTTTTCTATTTCTTCATTATCACTAATGGACTATAAAATATTCTTAGATTGCATTGACCGACCTTGGAGATATCGAAGTAACAGTAAATCAAGAAGAAAGGCAGTTTGACAGTGATGGGATAATCTTGTTTTTCAATGGTGCCGTCAAAAGAAAACCAAATACATCCAAATATTCTGTAACATTCAGAAATGGTGTCAGGGTGACGGTAGAGAAGGAGACACAGTTACTGCAATTAATGGTTAAACTGCCAGATAAATTTCTTGGTAAATTGATATAATTGTTTTATTTGATGTTGTTATGATATGCCATAGCGTGGCTGGTTTGATGCCTGATTTATCGGTTGGCTGAATGACTGGTTATTTGTTGTGGTTGTTCTTGGTTGATTATTTGTGTGTTTTTCTTCTTTTTTACACATTAATGAATTAATGAATTAATGTTTATTCGTATTATATGTATTAATTCTGTCTCAGGCAAAACAAGTGGATTGTTGGGATTTTTTGATGATAACAAAGAGAAGGAGTTTCTCCTACCGAATGGAACCTTTTTGAAAACATCATCAGATGCAAAGACACTTCATTATAACTTTGGTCTTAAATGTAAGTCAAACCATCAAATCATCGGTTATTTAAAATTTAAACATATTTCCAAAAAAAAGGTTTATCCCAACACACTATTATTCCATTTCAAGAGTTGTAATATTATACATTATTATCCAACTAGGACGATGAAAATATCGCAGGACGGGACTGGATCGAGTAAAAAAATATCCAGCGATATTTTTACTCGTCTATCTAGCCTTCAAGTAAACAATATTTTGCTTTATAAAAGAACAAAAACCTTTTGATTTGATAAGAAATAACTTATTAAACAGTTTGATGTGTAATATGGCTGGATATTTTACTCGTTAACTTACAATTGGTTACTACAAATACAGCGTTTCACTAGTAAAATATCCAGCCATATTACACATCAAACTTTCTAATAAGATATATATAGACCCTATGCAAAAAGAACAAGGGACTGGGAATGAGCAATACGAAACACGACAAACAAAACTATTTCAATAACATTTTTCATCATATTACACAAGAAAGATTGAGAATGTATAAAAAAGTAATTCTGTCATTTATTGAATCACTGCAGAGTTGAAATGTACCAAAAACGTGAAATCAAAAAGTGCAAATGTTAAGCGAAATCTTTGTAAATTCAAAACGCTGTAGCTTTGTATCATTTTAAGTTATTGCATTGAACTTTTTGCAATAGAGACATTTTTTTTACACGCGCGATCCATCTTATGAATGCTATAATTTGAGAGTTTTGAGAAGTAAATCCCATTTTTATTTTATTATGCTGTGATACATAGATTATTGCCGCGCGCGCATCTGACTTCTTCCCATCAAAAATTAAAGGAGTTCCAGTTCTGGTATAATCATTGCGCCATCAAACCCAACTGCAACAATCTCTTAGCGAAAGTGTTATCCTTATCATTAGCTAAAGAAATCCGTCAAAGATTTCAATTTTGATATAGTTTATTATAGCTTTGATTGTTGATACTTGCAGGGGCAGTAGATGTCAATGAATCTCTCTTTAACTACTATGGAGACAGAAACCATTCTTACTTTCATAAAGACAACTTCGTGCCCATGTTTTTTGATTATGATAACCTGACATTTAACGACGCAAATCTAGAGAGAGAAGCACGACGTGTGTGTCAAGGTGACGTGCAGTGTTTGGTTGATGCTATAGCTACCGGTCAACCAAGTTTTGGAGTGTTCTCCAGAAATATTACCAATGAGTACAAGCGTACCTTAAAGTTGACAATGAAAAAAGGTGAGGCAATTCTTTGGGTAGTCATTTTTGGCCATTTTGGATGCGTCATAGCACGGTAAGGAGGAAACTTCACAGGATTACTTGCTAATTTAAATTACCCAGCATACGCATGGGCAGAAAGCTTTTCTGCACCAAATGGCGTCTGTATTTATAAAACAATGTTTACCAAAAAACAAATATAGGGGGGAAATATGTAATTATATAATGTTTTTGCTTAATTCAGTAAGTCATTTCTTATTTAATATTTTTGGACTTACAGAGTGACATTCATTATTCAACAGCTTTCAGCTCTAGTAGAGACATTTCTCCAAGCCGGATAAGATTTGCCTGGTTCATTCCTTGTGTTTTCCAGCCAGCTAGTGCATTTATTAATAGCTAAATTATCGGCATAAAATAGGGTACATTTTGGTTCCAATCATAGATATACACCCTTTCCGAAAAACCACCCGTGTCACCCGTGAAGTGAAATGCCTACAAGCTAGTCGCGCAGGGGATTATGGATTAGCTATGTATACTTTATTAAAACGCAGGGATTTCATGCCCTCATTGCAGCACTTGTCATTATGTTATTGCGAAATGTCCATTCTGACTTATCAAACAACAAGAAAGGCGTTCCGAATGCAGATTTAGTTTCTGAACTGATCCATGATCCTTGTTATTCTAATAACAAATATGGGCAGTTTCTGGCCATGGCAAGTGATCGCGGCTTTCTCACGTCAACGCTTGTAACATTTGTTTTGTTCAATAGATTGCACACCACTCTCTCCTAACTTTGACAATGGATTGATGCTGAGAAATGACTCGAAGGAAGGGGAAATCCAATACACATTTAAGTGCAATGACAATATTGTTTTAAATGGTTCAAGTGTGATATCATGCAAAAATGGAATATGGAATGGAACCAAGCCAAGTTGCAAAGGTTGTTTGTTTGTTTAATTTTTTATATGTTTGTTTGCCTGTTTTCTGTCCGTTTGCTTGTTTGTTTCATTTGTTTGATCGTTGGTTTGTGCCTCGTTTGATTGTTTGTTTGTTTGTATGTATGTTTGTTCGTACGTTCGTCTATTTGGTATTTTTGTATTTTTTATTTGCTTGTTTGTTAGTTGGTTGGTTAATTGATTGTATGGTTGGCTGTTTGGTACGGTTGGTTGGTTGGTTGGTTGGTTATTTGGTTAATTGTTTGGATGTTTGGTTGGTTGGTTGGTTGGTTGGTTGCTTGCTTGCTTGCTTGCTTGCTTGCTTGCTTGCTTGCTTGCTTGCTTGCTTGCTTGCATGGTTGTTTGGTTGCATGGTTGCTTGGTTGTTTTGTTGCTTGGTTGCTTGGTTGCTTGGTTGCTTGGTTGCTTGGTTGCTTGGTTGCTTGGTTGCTTGGTTGCTTGGTTGCTTGGTTGCTTGGCTGCTTGTTTGCTTGGTTGCTTGGTTGCTTGGTTGCTTGGTTGCTTGGTTGCTTGGTTGCTTGGTTGCTTGATTGCTTGGTTGCTTGGCTGCTTGGCTGCTTGGTTGCTTGGTTGCTTGGTTGCTTGGTTGCTTGGTTGCTTGGTTGCTTGGTTGCTTGGTTGCTTGGTTGCTTGGTTGCTTGGTTGCTTGGTTGCTTGGTTGCTTGGTTGCTTGGTTGCTTGGTTGCTTGGTTGCTTGGTTGCTTGGTTGCTTGGTTGCCCGGGGGGAAGGGGGGGGGGGGGGGTACTCCCTTTGTCCAAGTGGTAAGGTTGATCGGCGGAGGTTTTGAAAATGACCCCTAAAAGGTACACACAGATAAAAATATCCGATAAAGCCTTTTCGATTTCTACCCCAACATTAACAAAGCAACAAAACAGAGTAAAAATGACTCTTAAAGGTACGAAATCATGTTACGTAACTGATTTTTGAGTCAGAGCCCTAAAAGGACCCTAAAAGGTACGCACAGGAAATATGTTTATATATAATTACCCTAAAAGGTACGTCGATCACCCCTACCACTTGGACAAAGGGAGTACACCCCCGGGCTTGGTTGCTTGGTTGCTTGCATGGCTGTTTGGTTACTTGGAAGAAATCTTACGCAACTAATAATCTTTCATTTAAGGAGTAAAGAAAGTCAAGATAGAGGAAAATGATGCAATGAAACTGATCAAAGTCATAGCTATTTCAACTGCATGTGGTGCTGTCTTCATTGCTGTTGTTGTGGGTACCCTGTGCTACATGCTCAAAAAATCCCAAAGGAGAATCGTTGAGCGAACACAGAAAAAGGAAGAAATAGGAGAGGAGAATCGTGGTCAAGCCATGTCATCTTTGGATCTCTCAAAATCTGGCTACCCTGGAAATCCTAAAGCTGCATGGAAAGCTTAAAGTTTTCATGCACGCCACATAAAACATAATGGATATAAATTGAGGAAGGGCTACTTACATGTTAACAGCTTATAATATATGTATAAAATGTAATAGTGACAGTGACAGTAGACTTCTGAACAGTTATTTCAAGTACTAGTGCAAAAAAACCCCTCCAATATATAGTTCGTTTGTTATTAACAAGGAATGGTTTTCAGTTAATAGTCAGCGCATAGCTTTCTACGGGTATCGTAAGTGACACCGCGGTAAGTAGAAGTCGAAGAGTTTCAAAAAGAAAGCTTCATTTTTTTAATTATCCTATTTTTAGTGGCATTTTTAGTAATTGTACCAAAACTTTAAAATAATGTATATTTCTGCTATTTCTTTTCATATGGCTTTATTAAGATACCCTAAACGTTTACGCAGCAAGCAATTTTGTCGCGCGACAAGAGCAGCGATTTTATTGGCGATTTTATCGAGTTTGTCGCCGCAACTTTGAACATTCTCGAAATTTATTGCAACTCGCTACGTGTTTTTCCCTCGAAATTTCGAGCATATTCGAAGTGCAGTGACAAAGCTGCGATAAAATCACCAATTCGCAACAGAATTGCTAATGTAAACGGGTCTGATTCGAGTCAAGTTTAATTATTCGTCAATTTGTTCCACTTCGTCAGCAAAAAGGTCAAACTGTTAAGAAAAACAAATAATATTTACAATTTTTGGGATAAAAACAACATCTCACGTATACCTATATTCTGTTCTTTTAACCTTTCCCGTAGATATTAAGCACTTAACCCTTTGACGACGGCGATTATTATTGAAGATTTTACTGTTTTTGATGCGAAAAGTTTAAAAATCGATTTCTATTCTAAATAAGGCGTTGTCAGGGAAACTGTTGCTGTTTCGAACTACCGATGGCTCAAGCTTTCCAGGAACGCCTTGATGATTTTAGCTCGTTCAATTCCGAGTCAACACTTTGACCCTGAATTGAGCTAAAATCCAGTTTATAAGTGCTTTTTTCAGTCATTTGCTACTACAAGAGCCCCTAGTCATGCATCATTAAGTTTGTCTAGGTGGTAAAGACGCTCTTTTGGACGAATTCAAAGGTGGAAGACGATTTTACAACGAAAATAGCGCCAGTCTTTGTGTCCATTCACAGTGACGGCGTTGGAGTAAAATCGCTTTCCTGGTCGTCTTGTAGTAGATACCAAAACCAACCAAGGCAATTTTATTGAGTTTCGACTTGTAAAGATGGCAATCGGTGCAATTTTTGTCCGGTTGGAGCGGGTGACTGAGCACTTATAAAAAATATGGAAAGAATTGGGATCTGGTCCATGTGCTGTCGAAACTTTGCATAATTACCCATAATGCTTTTCGTTATTAAATGGAGAAACGAGTTTTTGCGTAAGGAGTCTAGAAGAAACGGCTGTTGTGCGTCTCGTAGAAGGTGTTGGATCATAAAAAGTTAAGAAATCAAAAGCGCTGGGTCTGACGTGTTCTGAGAATGCCGAGTTTTGTTTTCTGAATGATATTTTTTGCACTAAATTTAGAGATGAAAAATAACGTTTACGGTGGTTGTTCTATGGCGCAAAAACGCACACTCTAACGTTCACCTTAACACAAAGGACAGTAAATTTCACATTTTTGGATCTCAGATGATCAATTAAGTGTCAAATGTTGCCGAACTTACCACATAACACAGTCAATTAAATAATAAAGCCCTGACTCTCAAACCAAGAAAGCTAAAATTTTCGAAGTCATCATAAATAAATAAATAGATAATATCTACAACATGGAATGTAAAAGTTAAATCATTTTAGTTTGTAAACGTTTCGAATGAAAAAAGGCTGTTTTTATCAGAAAAAAAAAAAGAAAAAAGAAAAAAAAAAAAAGAAAAAAACTCACGCGCTCTCCGTTCCCCACACCCAGCTCGTCCGAAGGGAGGAGAGAACCAGCCCCTAAGCTATAAATGGTAATTCCTATACGTAGACTAACTAAGCGTCACTCGATTTATACAATTGAAAAATCCTAGTCTTTCAGGGCAGGTTTATTGTTATGCTAATCTTATTGTTCTTATTCCCAGTGGGGAGTAGGGTCAACTCGCGCATTCAATGTGATATCGCATTGCAAGCGAGTTTCATCCAAGACAACCCACACGTTGTAGGGGGTGCTTGTTTTATGCTTCGGATGGCACGTAAGACTGATGCATGTATCACTTTGTATTTAATACTCAGTGATACTTCCACTTGTTGATTATTGCTCTTGCGTTTGAAATGCATGGATGCAGTATAAACACTAGGAAAGAGTACCTAGACAGGTTGCAGAGTCGCGCTGCTGCAATCGTTGAAGGCAGGAAAAAAAAAAAAAAAAAAAAGACAAAATGAATTAAATCTTACTTTCTCCTCATCCTTTTGACAGAAATTTTCCGTAGAATTGTATGCTGGTATACAAGTTTCCTAGTCAATTCCACTGATTACAATACTAGCAGCAAAGATCTGCAGCTTCGCTTACCGTTAGCAAGAACTGCTAAGTACCAATCTTCGCAAAATTTTGAATCGTCGTTTCGCTACAACGGGGCAAAAACATGGAATTCCGATCCCTACCTGCCAATAGTAGATACCAAAACCAACCAAGGCAATTTTATTGAGTTTCGACTTGTAAAGATGGCAATCGGTGCAATTTTTGTCCGGTTGGAGCGGGTGACTGAGCACTTATAAAAAATATGGAAAGAATTGGGATCTGGTCCATGTGCTGTCGAAACTTTGCATAATTACCCATAATGCTTTTCGTTATTAAATGGAGAAACGAGTTTTTGCGTAAGGAGTCTAGAAGAAACGGCTGTTGTGCGTCTCGTAGAAGGTGTTGGATCATAAAAAGTTAAGAAATCAAAAGCGCTGGGTCTGACGTGTTCTGAGAATGCCGAGTTTTGTTTTCTGAATGATATTTTTTGCACTAAATTTAGAGATGAAAAATAACGTTTACGGTGGTTGTTCTATGGCGCAAAAACGCACACTCTAACGTTCACCTTAACACAAAGGACAGTAAATTTCACATTTTTGGATCTCAGATGATCAATTAAGTGTCAAATGTTGCCGAACTTACCACATAACACAGTCAATTAAATAATAAAGCCCTGACTCTCAAACCAAGAAAGCTAAAATTTTCGAAGTCATCATAAATAAATAAATAGATAATATCTACAACATGGAATGTAAAAGTTAAATCATTTTAGTTTGTAAACGTTTCGAATGAAAAAAGGCTGTTTTTATCAGAAAAAAAAAAAGAAAAAAGAAAAAAAAAAAAAGAAAAAAACTCACGCGCTCTCCGTTCCCCACACCCAGCTCGTCCGAAGGGAGGAGAGAACCAGCCCCTAAGCTATAAATGGTAATTCCTATACGTAGACTAACTAAGCGTCACTCGATTTATACAATTGAAAAATCCTAGTCTTTCAGGGCAGGTTTATTGTTATGCTAATCTTATTGTTCTTATTCCCAGTGGGGAGTAGGGTCAACTCGCGCATTCAATGTGATATCGCATTGCAAGCGAGTTTCATCCAAGACAACCCACACGTTGTAGGGGGTGCTTGTTTTATGCTTCGGATGGCACGTAAGACTGATGCATGTATCACTTTGTATTTAATACTCAGTGATACTTCCACTTGTTGATTATTGCTCTTGCGTTTGAAATGCATGGATGCAGTATAAACACTAGGAAAGAGTACCTAGACAGGTTGCAGAGTCGCGCTGCTGCAATCGTTGAAGGCAGGAAAAAAAAAAAAAAAAAAAAGACAAAATGAATTAAATCTTACTTTCTCCTCATCCTTTTGACAGAAATTTTCCGTAGAATTGTATGCTGGTATACAAGTTTCCTAGTCAATTCCACTGATTACAATACTAGCAGCAAAGATCTGCAGCTTCGCTTACCGTTAGCAAGAACTGCTAAGTACCAATCTTCGCAAAATTTTGAATCGTCGTTTCGCTACAACGGGGCAAAAACATGGAATTCCGATCCCTACCTGCCAATAGTAGATACCAAAACCAACCAAGGCAATTTTATTGAGTTTCGACTTGTAAAGATGGCAATCGGTGCAATTTTTGTCCGGTTGGAGCGGGTGACTGAGCACTTATAAAAAATATGGAAAGAATTGGGATCTGGTCCATGTGCTGTCGAAACTTTGCATAATTACCCATAATGCTTTTCGTTATTAAATGGAGAAACGAGTTTTTGCGTAAGGAGTCTAGAAGAAACGGCTGTTGTGCGTCTCGTAGAAGGTGTTGGATCATAAAAAGTTAAGAAATCAAAAGCGCTGGGTCTGACGTGTTCTGAGAATGCCGAGTTTTGTTTTCTGAATGATATTTTTTGCACTAAATTTAGAGATGAAAAATAACGTTTACGGTGGTTGTTCTATGGCGCAAAAACGCACACTCTAACGTTCACCTTAACACAAAGGACAGTAAATTTCACATTTTTGGATCTCAGATGATCAATTAAGTGTCAAATGTTGCCGAACTTACCACATAACACAGTCAATTAAATAATAAAGCCCTGACTCTCAAACCAAGAAAGCTAAAATTTTCGAAGTCATCATAAATAAATAAATAGATAATATCTACAACATGGAATGTAAAAGTTAAATCATTTTAGTTTGTAAACGTTTCGAATGAAAAAAGGCTGTTTTTATCAGAAAAAAAAAAAGAAAAAAGAAAAAAAAAAAAAGAAAAAAACTCACGCGCTCTCCGTTCCCCACACCCAGCTCGTCCGAAGGGAGGAGAGAACCAGCCCCTAAGCTATAAATGGTAATTCCTATACGTAGACTAACTAAGCGTCACTCGATTTATACAATTGAAAAATCCTAGTCTTTCAGGGCAGGTTTATTGTTATGCTAATCTTATTGTTCTTATTCCCAGTGGGGAGTAGGGTCAACTCGCGCATTCAATGTGATATCGCATTGCAAGCGAGTTTCATCCAAGACAACCCACACGTTGTAGGGGGTGCTTGTTTTATGCTTCGGATGGCACGTAAGACTGATGCATGTATCACTTTGTATTTAATACTCAGTGATACTTCCACTTGTTGATTATTGCTCTTGCGTTTGAAATGCATGGATGCAGTATAAACACTAGGAAAGAGTACCTAGACAGGTTGCAGAGTCGCGCTGCTGCAATCGTTGAAGGCAGGAAAAAAAAAAAAAAAAAAAAGACAAAATGAATTAAATCTTACTTTCTCCTCATCCTTTTGACAGAAATTTTCCGTAGAATTGTATGCTGGTATACAAGTTTCCTAGTCAATTCCACTGATTACAATACTAGCAGCAAAGATCTGCAGCTTCGCTTACCGTTAGCAAGAACTGCTAAGTACCAATCTTCGCAAAATTTTGAATCGTCGTTTCGCTACAACGGGGCAAAAACATGGAATTCCGATCCCTACCTGCCAATAGTAGATACCAAAACCAACCAAGGCAATTTTATTGAGTTTCGACTTGTAAAGATGGCAATCGGTGCAATTTTTGTCCGGTTGGAGCGGGTGACTGAGCACTTATAAAAAATATGGAAAGAATTGGGATCTGGTCCATGTGCTGTCGAAACTTTGCATAATTACCCATAATGCTTTTCGTTATTAAATGGAGAAACGAGTTTTTGCGTAAGGAGTCTAGAAGAAACGGCTGTTGTGCGTCTCGTAGAAGGTGTTGGATCATAAAAAGTTAAGAAATCAAAAGCGCTGGGTCTGACGTGTTCTGAGAATGCCGAGTTTTGTTTTCTGAATGATATTTTTTGCACTAAATTTAGAGATGAAAAATAACGTTTACGGTGGTTGTTCTATGGCGCAAAAACGCACACTCTAACGTTCACCTTAACACAAAGGACAGTAAATTTCACATTTTTGGATCTCAGATGATCAATTAAGCTAGTGTCAAATGTTGCCGAACTTACCACATAACACAGTCAATTAAATAATAAAGCCCTGACTCTCAAACCAAGAAAGCTAAAATTTTCGAAGTCATCATAAATAAATAAATAGATAATATCTACAACATGGAATGTAAAAGTTAAATCATTTTAGTTTGTAAACGTTTCGAATGAAAAAAGGCTGTTTTTATCAGAAAAAAAAAAAGAAAAAAGAAAAAAAAAAAAAGAAAAAAACTCACGCGCTCTCCGTTCCCCACACCCAGCTCGTCCGAAGGGAGGAGAGAACCAGCCCCTAAGCTATAAATGGTAATTCCTATACGTAGACTAACTAAGCGTCACTCGATTTATACAATTGAAAAATCCTAGTCTTTCAGGGCAGGTTTATTGTTATGCTAATCTTATTGTTCTTATTCCCAGTGGGGAGTAGGGTCAACTCGCGCATTCAATGTGATATCGCATTGCAAGCGAGTTTCATCCAAGACAACCCACACGTTGTAGGGGGTGCTTGTTTTATGCTTCGGATGGCACGTAAGACTGATGCATGTATCACTTTGTATTTAATACTCAGTGATACTTCCACTTGTTGATTATTGCTCTTGCGTTTGAAATGCATGGATGCAGTATAAACACTAGGAAAGAGTACCTAGACAGGTTGCAGAGTCGCGCTGCTGCAATCGTTGAAGGCAGGAAAAAAAAAAAAAAAAAAAAGACAAAATGAATTAAATCTTACTTTCTCCTCATCCTTTTGACAGAAATTTTCCGTAGAATTGTATGCTGGTATACAAGTTTCCTAGTCAATTCCACTGATTACAATACTAGCAGCAAAGATCTGCAGCTTCGCTTACCGTTAGCAAGAACTGCTAAGTACCAATCTTCGCAAAATTTTGAATCGTCGTTTCGCTACAACGGGGCAAAAACATGGAATTCCGATCCCTACCTGCCAATAGTAGATACCAAAACCAACCAAGGCAATTTTATTGAGTTTCGACTTGTAAAGATGGCAATCGGTGCAATTTTTGTCCGGTTGGAGCGGGTGACTGAGCACTTATAAAAAATATGGAAAGAATTGGGATCTGGTCCATGTGCTGTCGAAACTTTGCATAATTACCCATAATGCTTTTCGTTATTAAATGGAGAAACGAGTTTTTGCGTAAGGAGTCTAGAAGAAACGGCTGTTGTGCGTCTCGTAGAAGGTGTTGGATCATAAAAAGTTAAGAAATCAAAAGCGCTGGGTCTGACGTGTTCTGAGAATGCCGAGTTTTGTTTTCTGAATGATATTTTTTGCACTAAATTTAGAGATGAAAAATAACGTTTACGGTGGTTGTTCTATGGCGCAAAAACGCACACTCTAACGTTCACCTTAACACAAAGGACAGTAAATTTCACATTTTTGGATCTCAGATGATCAATTAAGTGTCAAATGTTGCCGAACTTACCACATAACACAGTCAATTAAATAATAAAGCCCTGACTCTCAAACCAAGAAAGCTAAAATTTTCGAAGTCATCATAAATAAATAAATAGATAATATCTACAACATGGAATGTAAAAGTTAAATCATTTTAGTTTGTAAACGTTTCGAATGAAAAAAGGCTGTTTTTATCAGAAAAAAAAAAAGAAAAAAGAAAAAAAAAAAAAGAAAAAAACTCACGCGCTCTCCGTTCCCCACACCCAGCTCGTCCGAAGGGAGGAGAGAACCAGCCCCTAAGCTATAAATGGTAATTCCTATACGTAGACTAACTAAGCGTCACTCGATTTATACAATTGAAAAATCCTAGTCTTTCAGGGCAGGTTTATTGTTATGCTAATCTTATTGTTCTTATTCCCAGTGGGGAGTAGGGTCAACTCGCGCATTCAATGTGATATCGCATTGCAAGCGAGTTTCATCCAAGACAACCCACACGTTGTAGGGGGTGCTTGTTTTATGCTTCGGATGGCACGTAAGACTGATGCATGTATCACTTTGTATTTAATACTCAGTGATACTTCCACTTGTTGATTATTGCTCTTGCGTTTGAAATGCATGGATGCAGTATAAACACTAGGAAAGAGTACCTAGACAGGTTGCAGAGTCGCGCTGCTGCAATCGTTGAAGGCAGGAAAAAAAAAAAAAAAAAAAAGACAAAATGAATTAAATCTTACTTTCTCCTCATCCTTTTGACAGAAATTTTCCGTAGAATTGTATGCTGGTATACAAGTTTCCTAGTCAATTCCACTGATTACAATACTAGCAGCAAAGATCTGCAGCTTCGCTTACCGTTAGCAAGAACTGCTAAGTACCAATCTTCGCAAAATTTTGAATCGTCGTTTCGCTACAACGGGGCAAAAACATGGAATTCCGATCCCTACCTGCCAATAGTAGATACCAAAACCAACCAAGGCAATTTTATTGAGTTTCGACTTGTAAAGATGGCAATCGGTGCAATTTTTGTCCGGTTGGAGCGGGTGACTGAGCACTTATAAAAAATATGGAAAGAATTGGGATCTGGTCCATGTGCTGTCGAAACTTTGCATAATTACCCATAATGCTTTTCGTTATTAAATGGAGAAACGAGTTTTTGCGTAAGGAGTCTAGAAGAAACGGCTGTTGTGCGTCTCGTAGAAGGTGTTGGATCATAAAAAGTTAAGAAATCAAAAGCGCTGGGTCTGACGTGTTCTGAGAATGCCGAGTTTTGTTTTCTGAATGATATTTTTTGCACTAAATTTAGAGATGAAAAATAACGTTTACGGTGGTTGTTCTATGGCGCAAAAACGCACACTCTAACGTTCACCTTAACACAAAGGACAGTAAATTTCACATTTTTGGATCTCAGATGATCAATTAAGTGTCAAATGTTGCCGAACTTACCACATAACACAGTCAATTAAATAATAAAGCCCTGACTCTCAAACCAAGAAAGCTAAAATTTTCGAAGTCATCATAAATAAATAAATAGATAATATCTACAACATGGAATGTAAAAGTTAAATCATTTTAGTTTGTAAACGTTTCGAATGAAAAAAGGCTGTTTTTATCAGAAAAAAAAAAAGAAAAAAGAAAAAAAAAAAAAGAAAAAAACTCACGCGCTCTCCGTTCCCCACACCCAGCTCGTCCGAAGGGAGGAGAGAACCAGCCCCTAAGCTATAAATGGTAATTCCTATACGTAGACTAACTAAGCGTCACTCGATTTATACAATTGAAAAATCCTAGTCTTTCAGGGCAGGTTTATTGTTATGCTAATCTTATTGTTCTTATTCCCAGTGGGGAGTAGGGTCAACTCGCGCATTCAATGTGATATCGCATTGCAAGCGAGTTTCATCCAAGACAACCCACACGTTGTAGGGGGTGCTTGTTTTATGCTTCGGATGGCACGTAAGACTGATGCATGTATCACTTTGTATTTAATACTCAGTGATACTTCCACTTGTTGATTATTGCTCTTGCGTTTGAAATGCATGGATGCAGTATAAACACTAGGAAAGAGTACCTAGACAGGTTGCAGAGTCGCGCTGCTGCAATCGTTGAAGGCAGGAAAAAAAAAAAAAAAAAAAAGACAAAATGAATTAAATCTTACTTTCTCCTCATCCTTTTGACAGAAATTTTCCGTAGAATTGTATGCTGGTATACAAGTTTCCTAGTCAATTCCACTGATTACAATACTAGCAGCAAAGATCTGCAGCTTCGCTTACCGTTAGCAAGAACTGCTAAGTACCAATCTTCGCAAAATTTTGAATCGTCGTTTCGCTACAACGGGGCAAAAACATGGAATTCCGATCCCTACCTGCCAATAGTAGATACCAAAACCAACCAAGGCAATTTTATTGAGTTTCGACTTGTAAAGATGGCAATCGGTGCAATTTTTGTCCGGTTGGAGCGGGTGACTGAGCACTTATAAAAAATATGGAAAGAATTGGGATCTGGTCCATGTGCTGTCGAAACTTTGCATAATTACCCATAATGCTTTTCGTTATTAAATGGAGAAACGAGTTTTTGCGTAAGGAGTCTAGAAGAAACGGCTGTTGTGCGTCTCGTAGAAGGTGTTGGATCATAAAAAGTTAAGAAATCAAAAGCGCTGGGTCTGACGTGTTCTGAGAATGCCGAGTTTTGTTTTCTGAATGATATTTTTTGCACTAAATTTAGAGATGAAAAATAACGTTTACGGTGGTTGTTCTATGGCGCAAAAACGCACACTCTAACGTTCACCTTAACACAAAGGACAGTAAATTTCACATTTTTGGATCTCAGATGATCAATTAAGTGTCAAATGTTGCCGAACTTACCACATAACACAGTCAATTAAATAATAAAGCCCTGACTCTCAAACCAAGAAAGCTAAAATTTTCGAAGTCATCATAAATAAATAAATAGATAATATCTACAACATGGAATGTAAAAGTTAAATCATTTTAGTTTGTAAACGTTTCGAATGAAAAAAGGCTGTTTTTATCAGAAAAAAAAAAAGAAAAAAGAAAAAAAAAAAAAGAAAAAAACTCACGCGCTCTCCGTTCCCCACACCCAGCTCGTCCGAAGGGAGGAGAGAACCAGCCCCTAAGCTATAAATGGTAATTCCTATACGTAGACTAACTAAGCGTCACTCGATTTATACAATTGAAAAATCCTAGTCTTTCAGGGCAGGTTTATTGTTATGCTAATCTTATTGTTCTTATTCCCAGTGGGGAGTAGGGTCAACTCGCGCATTCAATGTGATATCGCATTGCAAGCGAGTTTCATCCAAGACAACCCACACGTTGTAGGGGGTGCTTGTTTTATGCTTCGGATGGCACGTAAGACTGATGCATGTATCACTTTGTATTTAATACTCAGTGATACTTCCACTTGTTGATTATTGCTCTTGCGTTTGAAATGCATGGATGCAGTATAAACACTAGGAAAGAGTACCTAGACAGGTTGCAGAGTCGCGCTGCTGCAATCGTTGAAGGCAGAAAAAAAAAAAAAAAAAAAAAGACAAAATGAATTAAATCTTACTTTCTCCTCATCCTTTTGACAGAAATTTTCCGTAGAATTGTATGCTGGTATACAAGTTTCCTAGTCAATTCCACTGATTACAATACTAGCAGCAAAGATCTGCAGCTTCGCTTACCGTTAGCAAGAACTGCTAAGTACCAATCTTCGCAAAATTTTGAATCGGCGTTTCGCTACAACGGGGCAAAAACATGGAATTCCGATCCCTACCTGCCAATAGTAGATACCAAAACCAACCAAGGCAATTTTATTGAGTTTCGACTTGTAAAGATGGCAATCGGTGCAATTTTTGTCCGGTTGGAGCGGGTGACTGAGCACTTATAAAAAATATGGAAAGAATTGGGATCTGGTCCATGTGCTGTCGAAACTTTGCATAATTACCCATAATGCTTTTCGTTATTAAATGGAGAAACGAGTTTTTGCGTAAGGAGTCTAGAAGAAACGGCTGTTGTGCGTCTCGTAGAAGGTGTTGGATCATAAAAAGTTAAGAAATCAAAAGCGCTGGGTCTGACGTGTTCTGAGAATGCCGAGTTTTGTTTTCTGAATGATATTTTTTGCACTAAATTTAGAGATGAAAAATAACGTTTACGGTGGTTGTTCTATGGCGCAAAAACGCACACTCTAACGTTCACCTTAACACAAAGGACAGTAAATTTCACATTTTTGGATCTCAGATGATCAATTAAGTGTCAAATGTTGCCGAACTTACCACATAACACAGTCAATTAAATAATAAAGCCCTGACTCTCAAACCAAGAAAGCTAAAATTTTCGAAGTCATCATAAATAAATAAATAGATAATATCTACAACATGGAATGTAAAAGTTAAATCATTTTAGTTTGTAAACGTTTCGAATGAAAAAAGGCTGTTTTTATCAGAAAAAAAAAAAGAAAAAAGAAAAAAAAAAAAAGAAAAAAACTCACGCGCTCTCCGTTCCCCACACCCAGCTCGTCCGAAGGGAGGAGAGAACCAGCCCCTAAGCTATAAATGGTAATTCCTATACGTAGACTAACTAAGCGTCACTCGATTTATACAATTGAAAAATCCTAGTCTTTCAGGGCAGGTTTATTGTTATGCTAATCTTATTGTTCTTATTCCCAGTGGGGAGTAGGGTCAACTCGCGCATTCAATGTGATATCGCATTGCAAGCGAGTTTCATCCAAGACAACCCACACGTTGTAGGGGGTGCTTGTTTTATGCTTCGGATGGCACGTAAGACTGATGCATGTATCACTTTGTATTTAATACTCAGTGATACTTCCACTTGTTGATTATTGCTCTTGCGTTTGAAATGCATGGATGCAGTATAAACACTAGGAAAGAGTACCTAGACAGGTTGCAGAGTCGCGCTGCTGCAATCGTTGAAGGCAGAAAAAAAAAAAAAAAAAAAAAGACAAAATGAATTAAATCTTACTTTCTCCTCATCCTTTTGACAGAAATTTTCCGTAGAATTGTATGCTGGTATACAAGTTTCCTAGTCAATTCCACTGATTACAATACTAGCAGCAAAGATCTGCAGCTTCGCTTACCGTTAGCAAGAACTGCTAAGTACCAATCTTCGCAAAATTTTGAATCGGCGTTTCGCTACAACGGGGCAAAAACATGGAATTCCGATCCCTACCTGCCAATAGTAGATACCAAAACCAACCAAGGCAATTTTATTGAGTTTCGACTTGTAAAGATGGCAATCGGTGCAATTTTTGTCCGGTTGGAGCGGGTGACTGAGCACTTATAAAAAATATGGAAAGAATTGGGATCTGGTCCATGTGCTGTCGAAACTTTGCATAATTACCCATAATGCTTTTCGTTATTAAATGGAGAAACGAGTTTTTGCGTAAGGAGTCTAGAAGAAACGGCTGTTGTGCGTCTCGTAGAAGGTGTTGGATCATAAAAAGTTAAGAAATCAAAAGCGCTGGGTCTGACGTGTTCTGAGAATGCCGAGTTTTGTTTTCTGAATGATATTTTTTGCACTAAATTTAGAGATGAAAAATAACGTTTACGGTGGTTGTTCTATGGCGCAAAAACGCACACTCTAACGTTCACCTTAACACAAAGGACAGTAAATTTCACATTTTTGGATCTCAGATGATCAATTAAGTGTCAAATGTTGCCGAACTTACCACATAACACAGTCAATTAAATAATAAAGCCCTGACTCTCAAACCAAGAAAGCTAAAATTTTCGAAGTCATCATAAATAAATAAATAGATAATATCTACAACATGGAATGTAAAAGTTAAATCATTTTAGTTTGTAAACGTTTCGAATGAAAAAAGGCTGTTTTTATCAGAAAAAAAAAAAGAAAAAAGAAAAAAAAAAAAAGAAAAAAACTCACGCGCTCTCCGTTCCCCACACCCAGCTCGTCCGAAGGGAGGAGAGAACCAGCCCCTAAGCTATAAATGGTAATTCCTATACGTAGACTAACTAAGCGTCACTCGATTTATACAATTGAAAAATCCTAGTCTTTCAGGGCAGGTTTATTGTTATGCTAATCTTATTGTTCTTATTCCCAGTGGGGAGTAGGGTCAACTCGCGCATTCAATGTGATATCGCATTGCAAGCGAGTTTCATCCAAGACAACCCACACGTTGTAGGGGGTGCTTGTTTTATGCTTCGGATGGCACGTAAGACTGATGCATGTATCACTTTGTATTTAATACTCAGTGATACTTCCACTTGTTGATTATTGCTCTTGCGTTTGAAATGCATGGATGCAGTATAAACACTAGGAAAGAGTACCTAGACAGGTTGCAGAGTCGCGCTGCTGCAATCGTTGAAGGCAGGAAAAAAAAAAAAAAAAAAAAGACAAAATGAATTAAATCTTACTTTCTCCTCATCCTTTTGACAGAAATTTTCCGTAGAATTGTATGCTGGTATACAAGTTTCCTAGTCAATTCCACTGATTACAATACTAGCAGCAAAGATCTGCAGCTTCGCTTACCGTTAGCAAGAACTGCTAAGTACCAATCTTCGCAAAATTTTGAATCGTCGTTTCGCTACAACGGGGCAAAAACATGGAATTCCGATCCCTACCTGCCAATAGTAGATACCAAAACCAACCAAGGCAATTTTATTGAGTTTCGACTTGTAAAGATGGCAATCGGTGCAATTTTTGTCCGGTTGGAGCGGGTGACTGAGCACTTATAAAAAATATGGAAAGAATTGGGATCTGGTCCATGTGCTGTCGAAACTTTGCATAATTACCCATAATGCTTTTCGTTATTAAATGGAGAAACGAGTTTTTGCGTAAGGAGTCTAGAAGAAACGGCTGTTGTGCGTCTCGTAGAAGGTGTTGGATCATAAAAAGTTAAGAAATCAAAAGCGCTGGGTCTGACGTGTTCTGAGAATGCCGAGTTTTGTTTTCTGAATGATATTTTTTGCACTAAATTTAGAGATGAAAAATAACGTTTACGGTGGTTGTTCTATGGCGCAAAAACGCACACTCTAACGTTCACCTTAACACAAAGGACAGTAAATTTCACATTTTTGGATCTCAGATGATCAATTAAGTGTCAAATGTTGCCGAACTTACCACATAACACAGTCAATTAAATAATAAAGCCCTGACTCTCAAACCAAGAAAGCTAAAATTTTCGAAGTCATCATAAATAAATAAATAGATAATATCTACAACATGGAATGTAAAAGTTAAATCATTTTAGTTTGTAAACGTTTCGAATGAAAAAAGGCTGTTTTTATCAGAAAAAAAAAAAGAAAAAAGAAAAAAAAAAAAAGAAAAAAACTCACGCGCTCTCCGTTCCCCACACCCAGCTCGTCCGAAGGGAGGAGAGAACCAGCCCCTAAGCTATAAATGGTAATTCCTATACGTAGACTAACTAAGCGTCACTCGATTTATACAATTGAAAAATCCTAGTCTTTCAGGGCAGGTTTATTGTTATGCTAATCTTATTGTTCTTATTCCCAGTGGGGAGTAGGGTCAACTCGCGCATTCAATGTGATATCGCATTGCAAGCGAGTTTCATCCAAGACAACCCACACGTTGTAGGGGGTGCTTGTTTTATGCTTCGGATGGCACGTAAGACTGATGCATGTATCACTTTGTATTTAATACTCAGTGATACTTCCACTTGTTGATTATTGCTCTTGCGTTTGAAATGCATGGATGCAGTATAAACACTAGGAAAGAGTACCTAGACAGGTTGCAGAGTCGCGCTGCTGCAATCGTTGAAGGCAGGAAAAAAAAAAAAAAAAAAAAGACAAAATGAATTAAATCTTACTTTCTCCTCATCCTTTTGACAGAAATTTTCCGTAGAATTGTATGCTGGTATACAAGTTTCCTAGTCAATTCCACTGATTACAATACTAGCAGCAAAGATCTGCAGCTTCGCTTACCGTTAGCAAGAACTGCTAAGTACCAATCTTCGCAAAATTTTGAATCGTCGTTTCGCTACAACGGGGCAAAAACATGGAATTCCGATCCCTACCTGCCAATAGTAGATACCAAAACCAACCAAGGCAATTTTATTGAGTTTCGACTTGTAAAGATGGCAATCGGTGCAATTTTTGTCCGGTTGGAGCGGGTGACTGAGCACTTATAAAAAATATGGAAAGAATTGGGATCTGGTCCATGTGCTGTCGAAACTTTGCATAATTACCCATAATGCTTTTCGTTATTAAATGGAGAAACGAGTTTTTGCGTAAGGAGTCTAGAAGAAACGGCTGTTGTGCGTCTCGTAGAAGGTGTTGGATCATAAAAAGTTAAGAAATCAAAAGCGCTGGGTCTGACGTGTTCTGAGAATGCCGAGTTTTGTTTTCTGAATGATATTTTTTGCACTAAATTTAGAGATGAAAAATAACGTTTACGGTGGTTGTTCTATGGCGCAAAAACGCACACTCTAACGTTCACCTTAACACAAAGGACAGTAAATTTCACATTTTTGGATCTCAGATGATCAATTAAGTGTCAAATGTTGCCGAACTTACCACATAACACAGTCAATTAAATAATAAAGCCCTGACTCTCAAACCAAGAAAGCTAAAATTTTCGAAGTCATCATAAATAAATAAATAGATAATATCTACAACATGGAATGTAAAAGTTAAATCATTTTAGTTTGTAAACGTTTCGAATGAAAAAAGGCTGTTTTTATCAGAAAAAAAAAAAGAAAAAAGAAAAAAAAAAAAAGAAAAAAACTCACGCGCTCTCCGTTCCCCACACCCAGCTCGTCCGAAGGGAGGAGAGAACCAGCCCCTAAGCTATAAATGGTAATTCCTATACGTAGACTAACTAAGCGTCACTCGATTTATACAATTGAAAAATCCTAGTCTTTCAGGGCAGGTTTATTGTTATGCTAATCTTATTGTTCTTATTCCCAGTGGG
This sequence comes from Metridium senile, assembly GCA_949775045.1. Classification (NCBI taxonomy): domain Eukaryota; kingdom Metazoa; phylum Cnidaria; class Anthozoa; order Actiniaria; family Metridiidae; genus Metridium; species Metridium senile. Next base: position 19,230,364 of record OX459098.1, read on the forward strand.
GAGTAGGGTCAACTCGCGCATTCAATGTGATATCGCATTGCAAGCGAGTTTCATCCAAGACAACCCACACGTTGTAGGGGGTGCTTGTTTTATGCTTCGGATGGCACGTAAGACTGATGCATGTATCACTTTGTATTTAATACTCAGTGATACTTCCACTTGTTGATTATTGCTCTTGCGTTTGAAATGCATGGATGCAGTATAAACACTAGGAAAGAGTACCTAGACAGGTTGCAGAGTCGCGCTGCTGCAATCGTTGAAGGCAGGAAAAAAAAAAAAAAAAAAAAGACAAAATGAATTAAATCTTACTTTCTCCTCATCCTTTTGACAGAAATTTTCCGTAGAATTGTATGCTGGTATACAAGTTTCCTAGTCAATTCCACTGATTACAATACTAGCAGCAAAGATCTGCAGCTTCGCTTACCGTTAGCAAGAACTGCTAAGTACCAATCTTCGCAAAATTTTGAATCGTCGTTTCGCTACAACGGGGCAAAAACATGGAATTCCGATCCCTACCTGCCAATAGTAGATACCAAAACCAACCAAGGCAATTTTATTGAGTTTCGACTTGTAAAGATGGCAATCGGTGCAATTTTTGTCCGGTTGGAGCGGGTGACTGAGCACTTATAAAAAATATGGAAAGAATTGGGATCTGGTCCATGTGCTGTCGAAACTTTGCATAATTACCCATAATGCTTTTCGTTATTAAATGGAGAAACGAGTTTTTGCGTAAGGAGTCTAGAAGAAACGGCTGTTGTGCGTCTCGTAGAAGGTGTTGGATCATAAAAAGTTAAGAAATCAAAAGCGCTGGGTCTGACGTGTTCTGAGAATGCCGAGTTTTGTTTTCTGAATGATATTTTTTGCACTAAATTTAGAGATGAAAAATAACGTTTACGGTGGTTGTTCTATGGCGCAAAAACGCACACTCTAACGTTCACCTTAACACAAAGGACAGTAAATTTCACATTTTTGGATCTCAGATGATCAATTAAGTGTCAAATGTTGCCGAACTTACCACATAACACAGTCAATTAAATAATAAAGCCCTGACTCTCAAACCAAGAAAGCTAAAATTTTCGAAGTCATCATAAATAAATAAATAGATAATATCTACAACATGGAATGTAAAAGTTAAATCATTTTAGTTTGTAAACGTTTCGAATGAAAAAAGGCTGTTTTTATCAGAAAAAAAAAAAGAAAAAAGAAAAAAAAAAAAAGAAAAAAACTCACGCGCTCTCCGTTCCCCACACCCAGCTCGTCCGAAGGGAGGAGAGAACCAGCCCCTAAGCTATAAATGGTAATTCCTATACGTAGACTAACTAAGCGTCACTCGATTTATACAATTGAAAAATCCTAGTCTTTCAGGGCAGGTTTATTGTTATGCTAATCTTATTGTTCTTATTCCCAGTGGGGAGTAGGGTCAACTCGCGCATTCAATGTGATATCGCATTGCAAGCGAGTTTCATCCAAGACAACCCACACGTTGTAGGGGGTGCTTGTTTTATGCTTCGGATGGCACGTAAGACTGATGCATGTATCACTTTGTATTTAATACTCAGTGATACTTCCACTTGTTGATTATTGCTCTTGCGTTTGAAATGCATGGATGCAGTATAAACACTAGGAAAGAGTACCTAGACAGGTTGCAGAGTCGCGCTGCTGCAATCGTTGAAGGCAGGAAAAAAAAAAAAAAAAAAAAGACAAAATGAATTAAATCTTACTTTCTCCTCATCCTTTTGACAGAAATTTTCCGTAGAATTGTATGCTGGTATACAAGTTTCCTAGTCAATTCCACTGATTACAATACTAGCAGCAAAGATCTGCAGCTTCGCTTACCGTTAGCAAGAACTGCTAAGTACCAATCTTCGCAAAATTTTGAATCGTCGTTTCGCTACAACGGGGCAAAAACATGGAATTCCGATCCCTACCTGCCAATAGTAGATACCAAAACCAACCAAGGCAATTTTATTGAGTTTCGACTTGTAAAGATGGCAATCGGTGCAATTTTTGTCCGGTTGGAGCGGGTGACTGAGCACTTATAAAAAATATGGAAAGAATTGGGATCTGGTCCATGTGCTGTCGAAACTTTGCATAATTACCCATAATGCTTTTCGTTATTAAATGGAGAAACGAGTTTTTGCGTAAGGAGTCTAGAAGAAACGGCTGTTGTGCGTCTCGTAGAAGGTGTTGGATCATAAAAAGTTAAGAAATCAAAAGCGCTGGGTCTGACGTGTTCTGAGAATGCCGAGTTTTGTTTTCTGAATGATATTTTTTGCACTAAATTTAGAGATGAAAAATAACGTTTACGGTGGTTGTTCTATGGCGCAAAAACGCACACTCTAACGTTCACCTTAACACAAAGGACAGTAAATTTCACATTTTTGGATCTCAGATGATCAATTAAGTGTCAAATGTTGCCGAACTTACCACATAACACAGTCAATTAAATAATAAAGCCCTGACTCTCAAACCAAGAAAGCTAAAATTTTCGAAGTCATCATAAATAAATAAATAGATAATATCTACAACATGGAATGTAAAAGTTAAATCATTTTAGTTTGTAAACGTTTCGAATGAAAAAAGGCTGTTTTTATCAGAAAAAAAAAAAGAAAAAAGAAAAAAAAAAAAAGAAAAAAACTCACGCGCTCTCCGTTCCCCACACCCAGCTCGTCCGAAGGGAGGAGAGAACCAGCCCCTAAGCTATAAATGGTAATTCCTATACGTAGACTAACTAAGCGTCACTCGATTTATACAATTGAAAAATCCTAGTCTTTCAGGGCAGGTTTATTGTTATGCTAATCTTATTGTTCTTATTCCCAGTGGGGAGTAGGGTCAACTCGCGCATTCAATGTGATATCGCATTGCAAGCGAGTTTCATCCAAGACAACCCACACGTTGTAGGGGGTGCTTGTTTTATGCTTCGGATGGCACGTAAGACTGATGCATGTATCACTTTGTATTTAATACTCAGTGATACTTCCACTTGTTGATTATTGCTCTTGCGTTTGAAATGCATGGATGCAGTATAAACACTAGGAAAGAGTACCTAGACAGGTTGCAGAGTCGCGCTGCTGCAATCGTTGAAGGCAGGAAAAAAAAAAAAAAAAAAAAGACAAAATGAATTAAATCTTACTTTCTCCTCATCCTTTTGACAGAAATTTTCCGTAGAATTGTATGCTGGTATACAAGTTTCCTAGTCAATTCCACTGATTACAATACTAGCAGCAAAGATCTGCAGCTTCGCTTACCGTTAGCAAGAACTGCTAAGTACCAATCTTCGCAAAATTTTGAATCGTCGTTTCGCTACAACGGGGCAAAAACATGGAATTCCGATCCCTACCTGCCAATAGTAGATACCAAAACCAACCAAGGCAATTTTATTGAGTTTCGACTTGTAAAGATGGCAATCGGTGCAATTTTTGTCCGGTTGGAGCGGGTGACTGAGCACTTATAAAAAATATGGAAAGAATTGGGATCTGGTCCATGTGCTGTCGAAACTTTGCATAATTACCCATAATGCTTTTCGTTATTAAATGGAGAAACGAGTTTTTGCGTAAGGAGTCTAGAAGAAACGGCTGTTGTGCGTCTCGTAGAAGGTGTTGGATCATAAAAAGTTAAGAAATCAAAAGCGCTGGGTCTGACGTGTTCTGAGAATGCCGAGTTTTGTTTTCTGAATGATATTTTTTGCACTAAATTTAGAGATGAAAAATAACGTTTACGGTGGTTGTTCTATGGCGCAAAAACGCACACTCTAACGTTCACCTTAACACAAAGGACAGTAAATTTCACATTTTTGGATCTCAGATGATCAATTAAGTGTCAAATGTTGCCGAACTTACCACATAACACAGTCAATTAAATAATAAAGCCCTGACTCTCAAACCAAGAAAGCTAAAATTTTCGAAGTCATCATAAATAAATAAATAGATAATATCTACAACATGGAATGTAAAAGTTAAATCATTTTAGTTTGTAAACGTTTCGAATGAAAAAAGGCTGTTTTTATCAGAAAAAAAAAAAGAAAAAAGAAAAAAAAAAAAAGAAAAAAACTCACGCGCTCTCCGTTCCCCACACCCAGCTCGTCCGAAGGGAGGAGAGAACCAGCCCCTAAGCTATAAATGGTAATTCCTATACGTAGACTAACTAAGCGTCACTCGATTTATACAATTGAAAAATCCTAGTCTTTCAGGGCAGGTTTATTGTTATGCTAATCTTATTGTTCTTATTCCCAGTGGGGAGTAGGGTCAACTCGCGCATTCAATGTGATATCGCATTGCAAGCGAGTTTCATCCAAGACAACCCACACGTTGTAGGGGGTGCTTGTTTTATGCTTCGGATGGCACGTAAGACTGATGCATGTATCACTTTGTATTTAATACTCAGTGATACTTCCACTTGTTGATTATTGCTCTTGCGTTTGAAATGCATGGATGCAGTATAAACACTAGGAAAGAGTACCTAGACAGGTTGCAGAGTCGCGCTGCTGCAATCGTTGAAGGCAGGAAAAAAAAAAAAAAAAAAAAGACAAAATGAATTAAATCTTACTTTCTCCTCATCCTTTTGACAGAAATTTTCCGTAGAATTGTATGCTGGTATACAAGTTTCCTAGTCAATTCCACTGATTACAATACTAGCAGCAAAGATCTGCAGCTTCGCTTACCGTTAGCAAGAACTGCTAAGTACCAATCTTCGCAAAATTTTGAATCGTCGTTTCGCTACAACGGGGCAAAAACATGGAATTCCGATCCCTACCTGCCAATAGTAGATACCAAAACCAACCAAGGCAATTTTATTGAGTTTCGACTTGTAAAGATGGCAATCGGTGCAATTTTTGTCCGGTTGGAGCGGGTGACTGAGCACTTATAAAAAATATGGAAAGAATTGGGATCTGGTCCATGTGCTGTCGAAACTTTGCATAATTACCCATAATGCTTTTCGTTATTAAATGGAGAAACGAGTTTTTGCGTAAGGAGTCTAGAAGAAACGGCTGTTGTGCGTCTCGTAGAAGGTGTTGGATCATAAAAAGTTAAGAAATCAAAAGCGCTGGGTCTGACGTGTTCTGAGAATGCCGAGTTTTGTTTTCTGAATGATATTTTTTGCACTAAATTTAGAGATGAAAAATAACGTTTACGGTGGTTGTTCTATGGCGCAAAAACGCACACTCTAACGTTCACCTTAACACAAAGGACAGTAAATTTCACATTTTTGGATCTCAGATGATCAATTAAGTGTCAAATGTTGCCGAACTTACCACATAACACAGTCAATTAAATAATAAAGCCCTGACTCTCAAACCAAGAAAGCTAAAATTTTCGAAGTCATCATAAATAAATAAATAGATAATATCTACAACATGGAATGTAAAAGTTAAATCATTTTAGTTTGTAAACGTTTCGAATGAAAAAAGGCTGTTTTTATCAGAAAAAAAAAAAGAAAAAAGAAAAAAAAAAAAAGAAAAAAACTCACGCGCTCTCCGTTCCCCACACCCAGCTCGTCCGAAGGGAGGAGAGAACCAGCCCCTAAGCTATAAATGGTAATTCCTATACGTAGACTAACTAAGCGTCACTCGATTTATACAATTGAAAAATCCTAGTCTTTCAGGGCAGGTTTATTGTTATGCTAATCTTATTGTTCTTATTCCCAGTGGGGAGTAGGGTCAACTCGCGCATTCAATGTGATATCGCATTGCAAGCGAGTTTCATCCAAGACAACCCACACGTTGTAGGGGGTGCTTGTTTTATGCTTCGGATGGCACGTAAGACTGATGCATGTATCACTTTGTATTTAATACTCAGTGATACTTCCACTTGTTGATTATTGCTCTTGCGTTTGAAATGCATGGATGCAGTATAAACACTAGGAAAGAGTACCTAGACAGGTTGCAGAGTCGCGCTGCTGCAATCGTTGAAGGCAGGAAAAAAAAAAAAAAAAAAAAGACAAAATGAATTAAATCTTACTTTCTCCTCATCCTTTTGACAGAAATTTTCCGTAGAATTGTATGCTGGTATACAAGTTTCCTAGTCAATTCCACTGATTACAATACTAGCAGCAAAGATCTGCAGCTTCGCTTACCGTTAGCAAGAACTGCTAAGTACCAATCTTCGCAAAATTTTGAATCGTCGTTTCGCTACAACGGGGCAAAAACATGGAATTCCGATCCCTACCTGCCAATAGTAGATACCAAAACCAACCAAGGCAATTTTATTGAGTTTCGACTTGTAAAGATGGCAATCGGTGCAATTTTTGTCCGGTTGGAGCGGGTGACTGAGCACTTATAAAAAATATGGAAAGAATTGGGATCTGGTCCATGTGCTGTCGAAACTTTGCATAATTACCCATAATGCTTTTCGTTATTAAATGGAGAAACGAGTTTTTGCGTAAGGAGTCTAGAAGAAACGGCTGTTGTGCGTCTCGTAGAAGGTGTTGGATCATAAAAAGTTAAGAAATCAAAAGCGCTGGGTCTGACGTGTTCTGAGAATGCCGAGTTTTGTTTTCTGAATGATATTTTTTGCACTAAATTTAGAGATGAAAAATAACGTTTACGGTGGTTGTTCTATGGCGCAAAAACGCACACTCTAACGTTCACCTTAACACAAAGGACAGTAAATTTCACATTTTTGGATCTCAGATGATCAATTAAGTGTCAAATGTTGCCGAACTTACCACATAACACAGTCAATTAAATAATAAAGCCCTGACTCTCAAACCAAGAAAGCTAAAATTTTCGAAGTCATCATAAATAAATAAATAGATAATATCTACAACATGGAATGTAAAAGTTAAATCATTTTAGTTTGTAAACGTTTCGAATGAAAAAAGGCTGTTTTTATCAGAAAAAAAAAAAGAAAAAAGAAAAAAAAAAAAAGAAAAAAACTCACGCGCTCTCCGTTCCCCACACCCAGCTCGTCCGAAGGGAGGAGAGAACCAGCCCCTAAGCTATAAATGGTAATTCCTATACGTAGACTAACTAAGCGTCACTCGATTTATACAATTGAAAAATCCTAGTCTTTCAGGGCAGGTTTATTGTTATGCTAATCTTATTGTTCTTATTCCCAGTGGGGAGTAGGGTCAACTCGCGCATTCAATGTGATATCGCATTGCAAGCGAGTTTCATCCAAGACAACCCACACGTTGTAGGGGGTGCTTGTTTTATGCTTCGGATGGCACGTAAGACTGATGCATGTATCACTTTGTATTTAATACTCAGTGATACTTCCACTTGTTGATTATTGCTCTTGCGTTTGAAATGCATGGATGCAGTATAAACACTAGGAAAGAGTACCTAGACAGGTTGCAGAGTCGCGCTGCTGCAATCGTTGAAGGCAGGAAAAAAAAAAAAAAAAAAAAGACAAAATGAATTAAATCTTACTTTCTCCTCATCCTTTTGACAGAAATTTTCCGTAGAATTGTATGCTGGTATACAAGTTTCCTAGTCAATTCCACTGATTACAATACTAGCAGCAAAGATCTGCAGCTTCGCTTACCGTTAGCAAGAACTGCTAAGTACCAATCTTCGCAAAATTTTGAATCGTCGTTTCGCTACAACGGGGCAAAAACATGGAATTCCGATCCCTACCTGCCAATAGTAGATACCAAAACCAACCAAGGCAATTTTATTGAGTTTCGACTTGTAAAGATGGCAATCGGTGCAATTTTTGTCCGGTTGGAGCGGGTGACTGAGCACTTATAAAAAATATGGAAAGAATTGGGATCTGGTCCATGTGCTGTCGAAACTTTGCATAATTACCCATAATGCTTTTCGTTATTAAATGGAGAAACGAGTTTTTGCGTAAGGAGTCTAGAAGAAACGGCTGTTGTGCGTCTCGTAGAAGGTGTTGGATCATAAAAAGTTAAGAAATCAAAAGCGCTGGGTCTGACGTGTTCTGAGAATGCCGAGTTTTGTTTTCTGAATGATATTTTTTGCACTAAATTTAGAGATGAAAAATAACGTTTACGGTGGTTGTTCTATGGCGCAAAAACGCACACTCTAACGTTCACCTTAACACAAAGGACAGTAAATTTCACATTTTTGGATCTCAGATGATCAATTAAGTGTCAAATGTTGCCGAACTTACCACATAACACAGTCAATTAAATAATAAAGCCCTGACTCTCAAACCAAGAAAGCTAAAATTTTCGAAGTCATCATAAATAAATAAATAGATAATATCTACAACATGGAATGTAAAAGTTAAATCATTTTAGTTTGTAAACGTTTCGAATGAAAAAAGGCTGTTTTTATCAGAAAAAAAAAAAGAAAAAAGAAAAAAAAAAAAAGAAAAAAACTCACGCGCTCTCCGTTCCCCACACCCAGCTCGTCCGAAGGGAGGAGAGAACCAGCCCCTAAGCTATAAATGGTAATTCCTATACGTAGACTAACTAAGCGTCACTCGATTTATACAATTGAAAAATCCTAGTCTTTCAGGGCAGGTTTATTGTTATGCTAATCTTATTGTTCTTATTCCCAGTGGGGAGTAGGGTCAACTCGCGCATTCAATGTGATATCGCATTGCAAGCGAGTTTCATCCAAGACAACCCACACGTTGTAGGGGGTGCTTGTTTTATGCTTCGGATGGCACGTAAGACTGATGCATGTATCACTTTGTATTTAATACTCAGTGATACTTCCACTTGTTGATTATTGCTCTTGCGTTTGAAATGCATGGATGCAGTATAAACACTAGGAAAGAGTACCTAGACAGGTTGCAGAGTCGCGCTGCTGCAATCGTTGAAGGCAGGAAAAAAAAAAAAAAAAAAAAGACAAAATGAATTAAATCTTACTTTCTCCTCATCCTTTTGACAGAAATTTTCCGTAGAATTGTATGCTGGTATACAAGTTTCCTAGTCAATTCCACTGATTACAATACTAGCAGCAAAGATCTGCAGCTTCGCTTACCGTTAGCAAGAACTGCTAAGTACCAATCTTCGCAAAATTTTGAATCGTCGTTTCGCTACAACGGGGCAAAAACATGGAATTCCGATCCCTACCTGCCAATAGTAGATACCAAAACCAACCAAGGCAATTTTATTGAGTTTCGACTTGTAAAGATGGCAATCGGTGCAATTTTTGTCCGGTTGGAGCGGGTGACTGAGCACTTATAAAAAATATGGAAAGAATTGGGATCTGGTCCATGTGCTGTCGAAACTTTGCATAATTACCCATAATGCTTTTCGTTATTAAATGGAGAAACGAGTTTTTGCGTAAGGAGTCTAGAAGAAACGGCTGTTGTGCGTCTCGTAGAAGGTGTTGGATCATAAAAAGTTAAGAAATCAAAAGCGCTGGGTCTGACGTGTTCTGAGAATGCCGAGTTTTGTTTTCTGAATGATATTTTTTGCACTAAATTTAGAGATGAAAAATAACGTTTACGGTGGTTGTTCTATGGCGCAAAAACGCACACTCTAACGTTCACCTTAACACAAAGGACAGTAAATTTCACATTTTTGGATCTCAGATGATCAATTAAGTGTCAAATGTTGCCGAACTTACCACATAACACAGTCAATTAAATAATAAAGCCCTGACTCTCAAACCAAGAAAGCTAAAATTTTCGAAGTCATCATAAATAAATAAATAGATAATATCTACAACATGGAATGTAAAAGTTAAATCATTTTAGTTTGTAAACGTTTCGAATGAAAAAAGGCTGTTTTTATCAGAAAAAAAAAAAGAAAAAAGAAAAAAAAAAAAAGAAAAAAACTCACGCGCTCTCCGTTCCCCACACCCAGCTCGTCCGAAGGGAGGAGAGAACCAGCCCCTAAGCTATAAATGGTAATTCCTATACGTAGACTAACTAAGCGTCACTCGATTTATACAATTGAAAAATCCTAGTCTTTCAGGGCAGGTTTATTGTTATGCTAATCTTATTGTTCTTATTCCCAGTGGGGAGTAGGGTCAACTCGCGCATTCAATGTGATATCGCATTGCAAGCGAGTTTCATCCAAGACAACCCACACGTTGTAGGGGGTGCTTGTTTTATGCTTCGGATGGCACGTAAGACTGATGCATGTATCACTTTGTATTTAATACTCAGTGATACTTCCACTTGTTGATTATTGCTCTTGCGTTTGAAATGCATGGATGCAGTATAAACACTAGGAAAGAGTACCTAGACAGGTTGCAGAGTCGCGCTGCTGCAATCGTTGAAGGCAGGAAAAAAAAAAAAAAAAAAAAGACAAAATGAATTAAATCTTACTTTCTCCTCATCCTTTTGACAGAAATTTTCCGTAGAATTGTATGCTGGTATACAAGTTTCCTAGTCAATTCCACTGATTACAATACTAGCAGCAAAGATCTGCAGCTTCGCTTACCGTTAGCAAGAACTGCTAAGTACCAATCTTCGCAAAATTTTGAATCGTCGTTTCGCTACAACGGGGCAAAAACATGGAATTCCGATCCCTACCTGCCAATAGTAGATACCAAAACCAACCAAGGCAATTTTATTGAGTTTCGACTTGTAAAGATGGCAATCGGTGCAATTTTTGTCCGGTTGGAGCGGGTGACTGAGCACTTATAAAAAATATGGAAAGAATTGGGATCTGGTCCATGTGCTGTCGAAACTTTGCATAATTACCCATAATGCTTTTCGTTATTAAATGGAGAAACGAGTTTTTGCGTAAGGAGTCTAGAAGAAACGGCTGTTGTGCGTCTCGTAGAAGGTGTTGGATCATAAAAAGTTAAGAAATCAAAAGCGCTGGGTCTGACGTGTTCTGAGAATGCCGAGTTTTGTTTTCTGAATGATATTTTTTGCACTAAATTTAGAGATGAAAAATAACGTTTACGGTGGTTGTTCTATGGCGCAAAAACGCACACTCTAACGTTCACCTTAACACAAAGGACAGTAAATTTCACATTTTTGGATCTCAGATGATCAATTAAGTGTCAAATGTTGCCGAACTTACCACATAACACAGTCAATTAAATAATAAAGCCCTGACTCTCAAACCAAGAAAGCTAAAATTTTCGAAGTCATCATAAATAAATAAATAGATAATATCTACAACATGGAATGTAAAAGTTAAATCATTTTAGTTTGTAAACGTTTCGAATGAAAAAAGGCTGTTTTTATCAGAAAAAAAAAAAGAAAAAAGAAAAAAAAAAAAAGAAAAAAACTCACGCGCTCTCCGTTCCCCACACCCAGCTCGTCCGAAGGGAGGAGAGAACCAGCCCCTAAGCTATAAATGGTAATTCCTATACGTAGACTAACTAAGCGTCACTCGATTTATACAATTGAAAAATCCTAGTCTTTCAGGGCAGGTTTATTGTTATGCTAATCTTATTGTTCTTATTCCCAGTGGGGAGTAGGGTCAACTCGCGCATTCAATGTGATATCGCATTGCAAGCGAGTTTCATCCAAGACAACCCACACGTTGTAGGGGGTGCTTGTTTTATGCTTCGGATGGCACGTAAGACTGATGCATGTATCACTTTGTATTTAATACTCAGTGATACTTCCACTTGTTGATTATTGCTCTTGCGTTTGAAATGCATGGATGCAGTATAAACACTAGGAAAGAGTACCTAGACAGGTTGCAGAGTCGCGCTGCTGCAATCGTTGAAGGCAGGAAAAAAAAAAAAAAAAAAAAGACAAAATGAATTAAATCTTACTTTCTCCTCATCCTTTTGACAGAAATTTTCCGTAGAATTGTATGCTGGTATACAAGTTTCCTAGTCAATTCCACTGATTACAATACTAGCAGCAAAGATCTGCAGCTTCGCTTACCGTTAGCAAGAACTGCTAAGTACCAATCTTCGCAAAATTTTGAATCGTCGTTTCGCTACAACGGGGCAAAAACATGGAATTCCGATCCCTACCTGCCAATAGTAGATACCAAAACCAACCAAGGCAATTTTATTGAGTTTCGACTTGTAAAGATGGCAATCGGTGCAATTTTTGTCCGGTTGGAGCGGGTGACTGAGCACTTATAAAAAATATGGAAAGAATTGGGATCTGGTCCATGTGCTGTCGAAACTTTGCATAATTACCCATAATGCTTTTCGTTATTAAATGGAGAAACGAGTTTTTGCGTAAGGAGTCTAGAAGAAACGGCTGTTGTGCGTCTCGTAGAAGGTGTTGGATCATAAAAAGTTAAGAAATCAAAAGCGCTGGGTCTGACGTGTTCTGAGAATGCCGAGTTTTGTTTTCTGAATGATATTTTTTGCACTAAATTTAGAGATGAAAAATAACGTTTACGGTGGTTGTTCTATGGCGCAAAAACGCACACTCTAACGTTCACCTTAACACAAAGGACAGTAAATTTCACATTTTTGGATCTCAGATGATCAATTAAGTGTCAAATGTTGCCGAACTTACCACATAACACAGTCAATTAAATAATAAAGCCCTGACTCTCAAACCAAGAAAGCTAAAATTTTCGAAGTCATCATAAATAAATAAATAGATAATATCTACAACATGGAATGTAAAAGTTAAATCATTTTAGTTTGTAAACGTTTCGAATGAAAAAAGGCTGTTTTTATCAGAAAAAAAAAAAGAAAAAAGAAAAAAAAAAAAAGAAAAAAACTCACGCGCTCTCCGTTCCCCACACCCAGCTCGTCCGAAGGGAGGAGAGAACCAGCCCCTAAGCTATAAATGGTAATTCCTATACGTAGACTAACTAAGCGTCACTCGATTTATACAATTGAAAAATCCTAGTCTTTCAGGGCAGGTTTATTGTTATGCTAATCTTATTGTTCTTATTCCCAGTGGGGAGTAGGGTCAACTCGCGCATTCAATGTGATATCGCATTGCAAGCGAGTTTCATCCAAGACAACCCACACGTTGTAGGGGGTGCTTGTTTTATGCTTCGGATGGCACGTAAGACTGATGCATGTATCACTTTGTATTTAATACTCAGTGATACTTCCACTTGTTGATTATTGCTCTTGCGTTTGAAATGCATGGATGCAGTATAAACACTAGGAAAGAGTACCTAGACAGGTTGCAGAGTCGCGCTGCTGCAATCGTTGAAGGCAGGAAAAAAAAAAAAAAAAAAAAGACAAAATGAATTAAATCTTACTTTCTCCTCATCCTTTTGACAGAAATTTTCCGTAGAATTGTATGCTGGTATACAAGTTTCCTAGTCAATTCCACTGATTACAATACTAGCAGCAAAGATCTGCAGCTTCGCTTACCGTTAGCAAGAACTGCTAAGTACCAATCTTCGCAAAATTTTGAATCGTCGTTTCGCTACAACGGGGCAAAAACATGGAATTCCGATCCCTACCTGCCAATAGTAGATACCAAAACCAACCAAGGCAATTTTATTGAGTTTCGACTTGTAAAGATGGCAATCGGTGCAATTTTTGTCCGGTTGGAGCGGGTGACTGAGCACTTATAAAAAATATGGAAAGAATTGGGATCTGGTCCATGTGCTGTCGAAACTTTGCATAATTACCCATAATGCTTTTCGTTATTAAATGGAGAAACGAGTTTTTGCGTAAGGAGTCTAGAAGAAACGGCTGTTGTGCGTCTCGTAGAAGGTGTTGGATCATAAAAAGTTAAGAAATCAAAAGCGCTGGGTCTGACGTGTTCTGAGAATGCCGAGTTTTGTTTTCTGAATGATATTTTTTGCACTAAATTTAGAGATGAAAAATAACGTTTACGGTGGTTGTTCTATGGCGCAAAAACGCACACTCTAACGTTCACCTTAACACAAAGGACAGTAAATTTCACATTTTTGGATCTCAGATGATCAATTAAGTGTCAAATGTTGCCGAACTTACCACATAACACAGTCAATTAAATAATAAAGCCCTGACTCTCAAACCAAGAAAGCTAAAATTTTCGAAGTCATCATAAATAAATAAATAGATAATATCTACAACATGGAATGTAAAAGTTAAATCATTTTAGTTTGTAAACGTTTCGAATGAAAAAAGGCTGTTTTTATCAGAAAAAAAAAAAGAAAAAAGAAAAAAAAAAAAAGAAAAAAACTCACGCGCTCTCCGTTCCCCACACCCAGCTCGTCCGAAGGGAGGAGAGAACCAGCCCCTAAGCTATAAATGGTAATTCCTATACGTAGACTAACTAAGCGTCACTCGATTTATACAATTGAAAAATCCTAGTCTTTCAGGGCAGGTTTATTGTTATGCTAATCTTATTGTTCTTATTCCCAGTGGGGAGTAGGGTCAACTCGCGCATTCAATGTGATATCGCATTGCAAGCGAGTTTCATCCAAGACAACCCACACGTTGTAGGGGGTGCTTGTTTTATGCTTCGGATGGCACGTAAGACTGATGCATGTATCACTTTGTATTTAATACTCAGTGATACTTCCACTTGTTGATTATTGCTCTTGCGTTTGAAATGCATGGATGCAGTATAAACACTAGGAAAGAGTACCTAGACAGGTTGCAGAGTCGCGCTGCTGCAATCGTTGAAGGCAGGAAAAAAAAAAAAAAAAAAAAGACAAAATGAATTAAATCTTACTTTCTCCTCATCCTTTTGACAGAAATTTTCCGTAGAATTGTATGCTGGTATACAAGTTTCCTAGTCAATTCCACTGATTACAATACTAGCAGCAAAGATCTGCAGCTTCGCTTACCGTTAGCAAGAACTGCTAAGTACCAATCTTCGCAAAATTTTGAATCGTCGTTTCGCTACAACGGGGCAAAAACATGGAATTCCGATCCCTACCTGCCAATAGTAGATACCAAAACCAACCAAGGCAATTTTATTGAGTTTCGACTTGTAAAGATGGCAATCGGTGCAATTTTTGTCCGGTTGGAGCGGGTGACTGAGCACTTATAAAAAATATGGAAAGAATTGGGATCTGGTCCATGTGCTGTCGAAACTTTGCATAATTACCCATAATGCTTTTCGTTATTAAATGGAGAAACGAGTTTTTGCGTAAGGAGTCTAGAAGAAACGGCTGTTGTGCGTCTCGTAGAAGGTGTTGGATCATAAAAAGTTAAGAAATCAAAAGCGCTGGGTCTGACGTGTTCTGAGAATGCCGAGTTTTGTTTTCTGAATGATATTTTTTGCACTAAATTTAGAGATGAAAAATAACGTTTACGGTGGTTGTTCTATGGCGCAAAAACGCACACTCTAACGTTCACCTTAACACAAAGGACAGTAAATTTCACATTTTTGGATCTCAGATGATCAATTAAGTGTCAAATGTTGCCGAACTTACCACATAACACAGTCAATTAAATAATAAAGCCCTGACTCTCAAACCAAGAAAGCTAAAATTTTCGAAGTCATCATAAATAAATAAATAGATAATATCTACAACATGGAATGTAAAAGTTAAATCATTTTAGTTTGTAAACGTTTCGAATGAAAAAAGGCTGTTTTTATCAGAAAAAAAAAAAGAAAAAAGAAAAAAAAAAAAAGAAAAAAACTCACGCGCTCTCCGTTCCCCACACCCAGCTCGTCCGAAGGGAGGAGAGAACCAGCCCCTAAGCTATAAATGGTAATTCCTATACGTAGACTAACTAAGCGTCACTCGATTTATACAATTGAAAAATCCTAGTCTTTCAGGGCAGGTTTATTGTTATGCTAATCTTATTGTTCTTATTCCCAGTGGGGAGTAGGGTCAACTCGCGCATTCAATGTGATATCGCATTGCAAGCGAGTTTCATCCAAGACAACCCACACGTTGTAGGGGGTGCTTGTTTTATGCTTCGGATGGCACGTAAGACTGATGCATGTATCACTTTGTATTTAATACTCAGTGATACTTCCACTTGTTGATTATTGCTCTTGCGTTTGAAATGCATGGATGCAGTATAAACACTAGGAAAGAGTACCTAGACAGGTTGCAGAGTCGCGCTGCTGCAATCGTTGAAGGCAGGAAAAAAAAAAAAAAAAAAAGACAAAATGAATTAAATCTTACTTTCTCCTCATCCTTTTGACAGAAATTTTCCGTAGAATTGTATGCTGGTATACAAGTTTCCTAGTCAATTCCACTGATTACAATACTAGCAGCAAAGATCTGCAGCTTCGCTTACCGTTAGCAAGAACTGCTAAGTACCAATCTTCGCAAAATTTTGAATCGTCGTTTCGCTACAACGGGGCAAAAACATGGAATTCCGATCCCTACCTGCCAATAGTAGATACCAAAACCAACCAAGGCAATTTTATTGAGTTTCGACTTGTAAAGATGGCAATCGGTGCAATTTTTGTCCGGTTGGAGCGGGTGACTGAGCACTTATAAAAAATATGGAAAGAATTGGGATCTGGTCCATGTGCTGTCGAAACTTTGCATAATTACCCATAATGCTTTTCGTTATTAAATGGAGAAACGAGTTTTTGCGTAAGGAGTCTAGAAGAAACGGCTGTTGTGCGTCTCGTAGAAGGTGTTGGATCATAAAAAGTTAAGAAATCAAAAGCGCTGGGTCTGACGTGTTCTGAGAATGCCGAGTTTTGTTTTCTGAATGATATTTTTTGTACTAAATTTAGAGATGAAAAATAACGTTTACGGTGGTTGTTCTATGGCGCAAAAACGCACACTCTAACGTTCACCTTAACACAAAGGACAGTAAATTTCACATTTTTGGATCTCAGATGATCAATTAAGTGTCAAATGTTGCCGAACTTACCACATAACACAGTCAATTAAATAATAAAGCCCTGACTCTCAAACCAAGAAAGCTAAAATTTTCGAAGTCATCATAAATAAATAAATAGATAATATCTACAACATGGAATGTAAAAGTTAAATCATTTTAGTTTGTAAACGTTTCGAATGAAAAAAGGCTGTTTTTATCAGAAAAAAAAAAAGAAAAAAGAAAAAAAAAAAAAGAAAAAAACTCACGCGCTCTCCGTTCCCCACACCCAGCTCGTCCGAAGGGAGGAGAGAACCAGCCCCTAAGCTATAAATGGTAATTCCTATACGTAGACTAACTAAGCGTCACTCGATTTATACAATTGAAAAATCCTAGTCTTTCAGGGCAGGTTTATTGTTATGCTAATCTTATTGTTCTTATTCCCAGTGGGGAGTAGGGTCAACTCGCGCATTCAATGTGATATCGCATTGCAAGCGAGTTTCATCCAAGACAACCCACACGTTGTAGGGGGTGCTTGTTTTATGCTTCGGATGGCACGTAAGACTGATGCATGTATCACTTTGTATTTAATACTCAGTGATACTTCCACTTGTTGATTATTGCTCTTGCGTTTGAAATGCATGGATGCAGTATAAACACTAGGAAAGAGTACCTAGACAGGTTGCAGAGTCGCGCTGCTGCAATCGTTGAAGGCAGGAAAAAAAAAAAAAAAAAAAGACAAAATGAATTAAATCTTACTTTCTCCTCATCCTTTTGACAGAAATTTTCCGTAGAATTGTATGCTGGTATACAAGTTTCCTAGTCAATTCCACTGATTACAATACTAGCAGCAAAGATCTGCAGCTTCGCTTACCGTTAGCAAGAACTGCTAAGTACCAATCTTCGCAAAATTTTGAATCGTCGTTTCGCTACAACGGGGCAAAAACATGGAATTCCGATCCCTACCTGCCAATAGTAGATACCAAAACCAACCAAGGCAATTTTATTGAGTTTCGACTTGTAAAGATGGCAATCGGTGCAATTTTTGTCCGGTTGGAGCGGGTGACTGAGCACTTATAAAAAATATGGAAAGAATTGGGATCTGGTCCATGTGCTGTCGAAACTTTGCATAATTACCCATAATGCTTTTCGTTATTAAATGGAGAAACGAGTTTTTGCGTAAGGAGTCTAGAAGAAACGGCTGTTGTGCGTCTCGTAGAAGGTGTTGGATCATAAAAAGTTAAGAAATCAAAAGCGCTGGGTCTGACGTGTTCTGAGAATGCCGAGTTTTGTTTTCTGAATGATATTTTTTGCACTAAATTTAGAGATGAAAAATAACGTTTACGGTGGTTGTTCTATGGCGCAAAAACGCACACTCTAACGTTCACCTTAACACAAAGGACAGTAAATTTCACATTTTTGGATCTCAGATGATCAATTAAGTGTCAAATGTTGCCGAACTTACCACATAACACAGTCAATTAAATAATAAAGCCCTGACTCTCAAACCAAGAAAGCTAAAATTTTCGAAGTCATCATAAATAAATAAATAGATAATATCTACAACATGGAATGTAAAAGTTAAATCATTTTAGTTTGTAAACGTTTCGAATGAAAAAAGGCTGTTTTTATCAGAAAAAAAAAAAGAAAAAAGAAAAAAAAAAAAAGAAAAAAACTCACGCGCTCTCCGTTCCCCACACCCAGCTCGTCCGAAGGGAGGAGAGAACCAGCCCCTAAGCTATAAATGGTAATTCCTATACGTAGACTAACTAAGCGTCACTCGATTTATACAATTGAAAAATCCTAGTCTTTCAGGGCAGGTTTATTGTTATGCTAATCTTATTGTTCTTATTCCCAGTGGGGAGTAGGGTCAACTCGCGCATTCAATGTGATATCGCATTGCAAGCGAGTTTCATCCAAGACAACCCACACGTTGTAGGGGGTGCTTGTTTTATGCTTCGGATGGCACGTAAGACTGATGCATGTATCACTTTGTATTTAATACTCAGTGATACTTCCACTTGTTGATTATTGCTCTTGCGTTTGAAATGCATGGATGCAGTATAAACACTAGGAAAGAGTACCTAGACAGGTTGCAGAGTCGCGCTGCTGCAATCGTTGAAGGCAGGAAAAAAAAAAAAAAAAAAAGACAAAATGAATTAAATCTTACTTTCTCCTCATCCTTTTGACAGAAATTTTCCGTAGAATTGTATGCTGGTATACAAGTTTCCTAGTCAATTCCACTGATTACAATACTAGCAGCAAAGATCTGCAGCTTCGCTTACCGTTAGCAAGAACTGCTAAGTACCAATCTTCGCAAAATTTTGAATCGTCGTTTCGCTACAACGGGGCAAAAACATGGAATTCCGATCCCTACCTGCCAATAGTAGATACCAAAACCAACCAAGGCAATTTTATTGAGTTTCGACTTGTAAAGATGGCAATCGGTGCAATTTTTGTCCGGTTGGAGCGGGTGACTGAGCACTTATAAAAAATATGGAAAGAATTGGGATCTGGTCCATGTGCTGTCGAAACTTTGCATAATTACCCATAATGCTTTTCGTTATTAAATGGAGAAACGAGTTTTTGCGTAAGGAGTCTAGAAGAAACGGCTGTTGTGCGTCTCGTAGAAGGTGTTGGATCATAAAAAGTTAAGAAATCAAAAGCGCTGGGTCTGACGTGTTCTGAGAATGCCGAGTTTTGTTTTCTGAATGATATTTTTTGTACTAAATTTAGAGATGAAAAATAACGTTTACGGTGGTTGTTCTATGGCGCAAAAACGCACACTCTAACGTTCACCTTAACACAAAGGACAGTAAATTTCACATTTTTGGATCTCAGATGATCAATTAAGTGTCAAATGTTGCCGAACTTACCACATAACACAGTCAATTAAATAATAAAGCCCTGACTCTCAAACCAAGAAAGCTAAAATTTTCGAAGTCATCATAAATAAATAAATAGATAATATCTACAACATGGAATGTAAAAGTTAAATCATTTTAGTTTGTAAACGTTTCGAATGAAAAAAGGCTGTTTTTATCAGAAAAAAAAAAAGAAAAAAGAAAAAAAAAAAAAGAAAAAAACTCACGCGCTCTCCGTTCCCCACACCCAGCTCGTCCGAAGGGAGGAGAGAACCAGCCCCTAAGCTATAAATGGTAATTCCTATACGTAGACTAACTAAGCGTCACTCGATTTATACAATTGAAAAATCCTAGTCTTTCAGGGCAGGTTTATTGTTATGCTAATCTTATTGTTCTTATTCCCAGTGGGGAGTAGGGTCAACTCGCGCATTCAATGTGATATCGCATTGCAAGCGAGTTTCATCCAAGACAACCCACACGTTGTAGGGGGTGCTTGTTTTATGCTTCGGATGGCACGTAAGACTGATGCATGTATCACTTTGTATTTAATACTCAGTGATACTTCCACTTGTTGATTATTGCTCTTGCGTTTGAAATGCATGGATGCAGTATAAACACTAGGAAAGAGTACCTAGACAGGTTACAGAGGCGCGCTGCTGCAATCGTTGAAGGCAGGGGGTGAAAAAAAAAAAAAAGACAAAATGAATTAAATCTTACTTTCTCCTCATCCTTTTGACAGAAATTTTCCGTAGAATTGTATGCTGGTATACAAATGCCTAAATAGTCTAGCCCGGGCATATACCTGTTAAATGAGCAGTACCGGTTTTCTAGTCAATTCCACTGATTACAAAAAATTCCATCTGCAGCTTCGCTTACCGTTAGCAAGAACTGCTAAGTACCAATCTTCGCAAAATGTTGAATCTTCGTTTCGCTACAACGGGGCAAAAACATGGAATTCCCTACCTGCCAATAGTAGATACCAAAACCAACCAAGGCAATTTTATGGAGTTTTGACTTGAAAAGATGGCAATCGGTGCAATTTTTGTCCGGTTGGAGCGGGTGACTGAGCACTTATAAAAAAGATGTAAAGAATTGGGATCTGGTCCATGTGCTGTCGAAAATTGCATAATTACCCATAATGCTTTTCGTTATTAAATGGAGAAACGAGTTTTTGCGGAAGGAGTCTAGAAGAAACGGCTATTGTGCGTCTCGTAGAATGTGTTGGATCATAAAAAGTTAAGAAATCAAAAGAGCTGGGTCTGACGTGTTCTGAGAATGCCGAGTTTTTGTTTTTGAATCATATTTTTTGCACTAAATTTAGAGATGAAAAATAACGTTTACGGTGGTTGTTCTATGGCGCACAAACGCACACTTTAACGTTCACCTTAACACAAAGGACAGTAAATTTCACATTTTTGGATCTCAGATGATCAATTAAGTGTCAAATGTTGCCGAACTTACCACATAACACAGTCAATTAAATAATAATGTCCTGACTCTCAAACCAAGAAAGCTAAAATTTTCGAAGTCATCATAAATAAATAAATAAATAAATAAATAAATAAATAAATAAATAATATCTACAACATGGGATGTAAAAGTTAAATAATTTTAGTTTGTAAACGTTTCGAATGAGAAAGGCTGTTTTTATCAGAAAAAGAAAAGAAAAATTAAAAAAGAAAAAAACTCACGCGCTCTCCGTTCCCCACACCCAGCTCGTCCGAAGGGAGGAGAGAACCAGCCCCTAAGCTATAAATGGTAATTCCTATACGTAGACTAACTAAGCGTCACTCGATTTATACAATTGAAAAATCCTAGTCTTTCAGGGCAGGTTTATTGTTATGCTAATCTTATTGTTCTTATTCCCAGTGGGGAGTAGGGTCAACTCGCGCATTCAATGTGATATCGCATTGCAAGCGAGTTTCATCCAAGACAACCCACACGTTGTAGGGGGTGCTTGTTTTATGCTTCGGATGGCACGTAAGACTGATGCATGTATCACTTTGTATTTAATACTCAGTGATACTTCCACTTGTTGATTATTGCTCTTGCGTTTGAAATGCATGGATGCAGTATAAACACTAGGAAAGAGTACCTAGACAGGTTACAGAGGCGCGCTGCTGCAATCGTTGAAGGCAGGGGGTAAAAAAAAAAAAAAAAAAAAGACAAAATGAATTAAATCTTACTTTCTCCTCATCCTTTTGACAGAAATTTTCCGTAGAATTGTATGCTGGTATACAAGTTTCCTAGTCAATTCCACTGATTACAATACTAGCAGCAAAGATCTGCAGCTTCGCTTACCGTTAGCAAGAACTGCTAAGTACCAATCTTCGCAAAATTTTGAATCGTCGTTTCGCTACAACGGGGCAAAAACATGGAATTCCGATCCCTACCTGCCAATAGTAGATACCAAAACCAACCAAGGCAATTTTATTGAGTTTCGACTTGTAAAGATGGCAATCGGTGCAATTTTTGTCCGGTTGGAGCGGGTGACTGAGCACTTATAAAAATATGGAAAGAATTGGGATCTGGTCCATGTGCTGTCGAAACTTTGCATAATTACCCATAATGCTTTTCGTTATTAAATGGAGAAACGAGTTTTTGCGTAAGGAGTCTAGAAGAAACGGCTGTTGTGCGTCTCGTAGAAGGTGTTGGATCATAAAAAGTTAAGAAATCAAAAGCGCTGGGTCTGACGTGTTCTGAGAATGCCGAGTTTTGTTTTCTGAATGATATTTTTTGTACTAAATTTAGAGATGAAAAATAACGTTTACGGTGGTTGTTCTATGGCGCAAAAACGCACACTCTAACGTTCACCTTAACACAAAGGACAGTAAATTTCACATTTTTGGATCTCAGATGATCAATTAAGTGTCAAATGTTGCCGAACTTACCACATAACACAGTCAATTAAATAATAAAGCCCTGACTCTCAAACCAAGAAAGCTAAAATTTTCGAAGTCATCATAAATAAATAAATAGATAATATCTACAACATGGAATGTAAAAGTTAAATCATTTTAGTTTGTAAACGTTTCGAATGAAAAAAGGCTGTTTTTATCAGAAAAAAAAAAAGAAAAAAGAAAAAAAAAAAAAGAAAAAAACTCACGCGCTCTCCGTTCCCCACACCCAGCTCGTCCGAAGGGAGGAGAGAACCAGCCCCTAAGCTATAAATGGTAATTCCTATACGTAGACTAACTAAGCGTCACTCGATTTATACAATTGAAAAATCCTAGTCTTTCAGGGCAGGTTTATTGTTATGCTAATCTTATTGTTCTTATTCCCAGTGGGGAGTAGGGTCAACTCGCGCATTCAATGTGATATCGCATTGCAAGCGAGTTTCATCCAAGACAACCCACACGTTGTAGGGGGTGCTTGTTTTATGCTTCGGATGGCACGTAAGACTGATGCATGTATCACTTTGTATTTAATACTCAGTGATACTTCCACTTGTTGATTATTGCTCTTGCGTTTGAAATGCATGGATGCAGTATAAACACTAGGAAAGAGTACCTAGACAGGTTGCAGAGTCGCGCTGCTGCAATCGTTGAAGGCAGGAAAAAAAAAAAAAAAAAAAGACAAAATGAATTAAATCTTACTTTCTCCTCATCCTTTTGACAGAAATTTTCCGTAGAATTGTATGCTGGTATACAAGTTTCCTAGTCAATTCCACTGATTACAATACTAGCAGCAAAGATCTGCAGCTTCGCTTACCGTTAGCAAGAACTGCTAAGTACCAATCTTCGCAAAATTTTGAATCGTCGTTTCGCTACAACGGGGCAAAAACATGGAATTCCGATCCCTACCTGCCAATAGTAGATACCAAAACCAACCAAGGCAATTTTATTGAGTTTCGACTTGTAAAGATGGCAATCGGTGCAATTTTTGTCCGGTTGGAGCGGGTGACTGAGCACTTATAAAAAATATGGAAAGAATTGGGATCTGGTCCATGTGCTGTCGAAACTTTGCATAATTACCCATAATGCTTTTCGTTATTAAATGGAGAAACGAGTTTTTGCGTAAGGAGTCTAGAAGAAACGGCTGTTGTGCGTCTCGTAGAAGGTGTTGGATCATAAAAAGTTAAGAAATCAAAAGCGCTGGGTCTGACGTGTTCTGAGAATGCCGAGTTTTGTTTTCTGAATGATATTTTTTGCACTAAATTTAGAGATGAAAAATAACGTTTACGGTGGTTGTTCTATGGCGCAAAAACGCACACTCTAACGTTCACCTTAACACAAAGGACAGTAAATTTCACATTTTTGGATCTCAGATGATCAATTAAGTGTCAAATGTTGCCGAACTTACCACATAACACAGTCAATTAAATAATAAAGCCCTGACTCTCAAACCAAGAAAGCTAAAATTTTCGAAGTCATCATAAATAAATAAATAGATAATATCTACAACATGGAATGTAAAAGTTAAATCATTTTAGTTTGTAAACGTTTCGAATGAAAAAAGGCTGTTTTTATCAGAAAAAAAAAAAGAAAAAAGAAAAAAAAAAAAAGAAAAAAACTCACGCGCTCTCCGTTCCCCACACCCAGCTCGTCCGAAGGGAGGAGAGAACCAGCCCCTAAGCTATAAATGGTAATTCCTATACGTAGACTAACTAAGCGTCACTCGATTTATACAATTGAAAAATCCTAGTCTTTCAGGGCAGGTTTATTGTTATGCTAATCTTATTGTTCTTATTCCCAGTGGGGAGTAGGGTCAACTCGCGCATTCAATGTGATATCGCATTGCAAGCGAGTTTCATCCAAGACAACCCACACGTTGTAGGGGGTGCTTGTTTTATGCTTCGGATGGCACGTAAGACTGATGCATGTATCACTTTGTATTTAATACTCAGTGATACTTCCACTTGTTGATTATTGCTCTTGCGTTTGAAATGCATGGATGCAGTATAAACACTAGGAAAGAGTACCTAGACAGGTTGCAGAGTCGCGCTGCTGCAATCGTTGAAGGCAGGAAAAAAAAAAAAAAAAAAAGACAAAATGAATTAAATCTTACTTTCTCCTCATCCTTTTGACAGAAATTTTCCGTAGAATTGTATGCTGGTATACAAGTTTCCTAGTCAATTCCACTGATTACAATACTAGCAGCAAAGATCTGCAGCTTCGCTTACCGTTAGCAAGAACTGCTAAGTACCAATCTTCGCAAAATTTTGAATCGTCGTTTCGCTACAACGGGGCAAAAACATGGAATTCCGATCCCTACCTGCCAATAGTAGATACCAAAACCAACCAAGGCAATTTTATTGAGTTTCGACTTGTAAAGATGGCAATCGGTGCAATTTTTGTCCGGTTGGAGCGGGTGACTGAGCACTTATAAAAAATATGGAAAGAATTGGGATCTGGTCCATGTGCTGTCGAAACTTTGCATAATTACCCATAATGCTTTTCGTTATTAAATGGAGAAACGAGTTTTTGCGTAAGGAGTCTAGAAGAAACGGCTGTTGTGCGTCTCGTAGAAGGTGTTGGATCATAAAAAGTTAAGAAATCAAAAGCGCTGGGTCTGACGTGTTCTGAGAATGCCGAGTTTTGTTTTCTGAATGATATTTTTTGTACTAAATTTAGAGATGAAAAATAACGTTTACGGTGGTTGTTCTATGGCGCAAAAACGCACACTCTAACGTTCACCTTAACACAAAGGACAGTAAATTTCACATTTTTGGATCTCAGATGATCAATTAAGTGTCAAATGTTGCCGAACTTACCACATAACACAGTCAATTAAATAATAAAGCCCTGACTCTCAAACCAAGAAAGCTAAAATTTTCGAAGTCATCATAAATAAATAAATAGATAATATCTACAACATGGAATGTAAAAGTTAAATCATTTTAGTTTGTAAACGTTTCGAATGAAAAAAGGCTGTTTTTATCAGAAAAAAAAAAAGAAAAAAGAAAAAAAAAAAAAGAAAAAAACTCACGCGCTCTCCGTTCCCCACACCCAGCTCGTCCGAAGGGAGGAGAGAACCAGCCCCTAAGCTATAAATGGTAATTCCTATACGTAGACTAACTAAGCGTCACTCGATTTATACAATTGAAAAATCCTAGTCTTTCAGGGCAGGTTTATTGTTATGCTAATCTTATTGTTCTTATTCCCAGTGGGGAGTAGGGTCAACTCGCGCATTCAATGTGATATCGCATTGCAAGCGAGTTTCATCCAAGACAACCCACACGTTGTAGGGGGTGCTTGTTTTATGCTTCGGATGGCACGTAAGACTGATGCATGTATCACTTTGTATTTAATACTCAGTGATACTTCCACTTGTTGATTATTGCTCTTGCGTTTGAAATGCATGGATGCAGTATAAACACTAGGAAAGAGTACCTAGACAGGTTACAGAGGCGCGCTGCTGCAATCGTTGAAGGCAGGGGGTGAAAAAAAAAAAAAAGACAAAATGAATTAAATCTTACTTTCTCCTCATCCTTTTGACAGAAATTTTCCGTAGAATTGTATGCTGGTATACAAATGCCTAAATAGTCTAGCCCGGGCATATACCTGTTAAATGAGCAGTACCGGTTTTCTAGTCAATTCCACTGATTACAAAAAATTCCATCTGCAGCTTCGCTTACCGTTAGCAAGAACTGCTAAGTACCAATCTTCGCAAAATGTTGAATCTTCGTTTCGCTACAACGGGGCAAAAACATGGAATTCCCTACCTGCCAATAGTAGATACCAAAACCAACCAAGGCAATTTTATGGAGTTTTGACTTGAAAAGATGGCAATCGGTGCAATTTTTGTCCGGTTGGAGCGGGTGACTGAGCACTTATAAAAAAGATGTAAAGAATTGGGATCTGGTCCATGTGCTGTCGAAAATTGCATAATTACCCATAATGCTTTTCGTTATTAAATGGAGAAACGAGTTTTTGCGGAAGGAGTCTAGAAGAAACGGCTATTGTGCGTCTCGTAGAATGTGTTGGATCATAAAAAGTTAAGAAATCAAAAGAGCTGGGTCTGACGTGTTCTGAGAATGCCGAGTTTTTGTTTTTGAATCATATTTTTTGCACTAAATTTAGAGATGAAAAATAACGTTTACGGTGGTTGTTCTATGGCGCACAAACGCACACTTTAACGTTCACCTTAACACAAAGGACAGTAAATTTCACATTTTTGGATCTCAGATGATCAATTAAGTGTCAAATGTTGCCGAACTTACCACATAACACAGTCAATTAAATAATAATGTCCTGACTCTCAAACCAAGAAAGCTAAAATTTTCGAAGTCATCATAAATAAATAAATAAATAAATAAATAAATAAATAAATAAATAATATCTACAACATGGGATGTAAAAGTTAAATAATTTTAGTTTGTAAACGTTTCGAATGAGAAAGGCTGTTTTTATCAGAAAAAGAAAAGAAAAATTAAAAAAGAAAAAAACTCACGCGCTCTCCGTTCCCCACACCCAGCTCGTCCGAAGGGAGGAGAGAACCAGCCCCTAAGCTATAAATGGTAATTCCTATACGTAGACTAACTAAGCGTCACTCGATTTATACAATTGAAAAATCCTAGTCTTTCAGGGCAGGTTTATTGTTATGCTAATCTTATTGTTCTTATTCCCAGTGGGGAGTAGGGTCAACTCGCGCATTCAATGTGATATCGCATTGCAAGCGAGTTTCATCCAAGACAACCCACACGTTGTAGGGGGTGCTTGTTTTATGCTTCGGATGGCACGTAAGACTGATGCATGTATCACTTTGTATTTAATACTCAGTGATACTTCCACTTGTTGATTATTGCTCTTGCGTTTGAAATGCATGGATGCAGTATAAACACTAGGAAAGAGTACCTAGACAGGTTACAGAGGCGCGCTGCTGCAATCGTTGAAGGCAGGGGGTAAAAAAAAAAAAAAAAAAAAGACAAAATGAATTAAATCTTACTTTCTCCTCATCCTTTTGACAGAAATTTTCCGTAGAATTGTATGCTGGTATACAAGTTTCCTAGTCAATTCCACTGATTACAATACTAGCAGCAAAGATCTGCAGCTTCGCTTACCGTTAGCAAGAACTGCTAAGTACCAATCTTCGCAAAATTTTGAATCGTCGTTTCGCTACAACGGGGCAAAAACATGGAATTCCGATCCCTACCTGCCAATAGTAGATACCAAAACCAACCAAGGCAATTTTATTGAGTTTCGACTTGTAAAGATGGCAATCGGTGCAATTTTTGTCCGGTTGGAGCGGGTGACTGAGCACTTATAAAAATATGGAAAGAATTGGGATCTGGTCCATGTGCTGTCGAAACTTTGCATAATTACCCATAATGCTTTTCGTTATTAAATGGAGAAACGAGTTTTTGCGTAAGGAGTCTAGAAGAAACGGCTGTTGTGCGTCTCGTAGAAGGTGTTGGATCATAAAAAGTTAAGAAATCAAAAGCGCTGGGTCTGACGTGTTCTGAGAATGCCGAGTTTTAGAGATGAAAAATAACGTTTACGGTGGTTGTTCTATGGCGCAAAAACGCACACATAACGTTCACCTTGTTACAAAGGACAGTAAATTTCACATTTTTGGATCTCAGATGATCAATTAAGTGTCAAATGTTGCCGAACTTACCATATAACACAGTCAATTAAATAATAAAGCCCTGACTCTCAAACCAAGAAAGCTTAAATTTTCGAAGTCATCGGTGGAATTCCACCGAGTTTTAACAGGGCCGTCACCAAAGGGTTAATGACTGGTCCCGAGGGAAACAGTTAGTTTTGTTTCCCGAGAATCTCAACTGATTTCCCGAGGGATCAGTCTTTAAGTGTTTTATTATTTACCCTATTCAAACGAAGAAAAATTTTCACTTCATTTTGAAAATTTTTTACTTTTACGAAAAAAAATTCGTTATGAATTACAAAGCGTGGTGAAAATTGAAATGTAATGATATTACAAAGTTTTTGGTCGACCAAAAAATGTCAAGTGACCATAATGTAATGTTTCATTTTAAGTGAAATGAAAAGGGAAAATGTTTGTTGTTTACTTATATGTACGTTTTTCTTGCACTTGTGTAGAACTGATCTTCGCAGAAGTGAGTTTAAATCTTGTTTCGACAAATCCTCGAAGTTTTCTTGAATATTTTGTTCACTGCAAAACTCTTTCAGAGTCTTTACAGCCGTACTCGTTTACTTGTTTGTTGCTAAGGAAGTTTTATCTCTTATGATCAGTTGCTGAATTTCTTCCTCGCTTCTCTTACAAAAACGAGTGGCCATGACTGAAAACAAGATGGTTTGCAAACGCGCCACACGAACTTTCGATGGACTTTGACCTCATCACGTTGATTCATTCCCCTCTCACGTGGATTTATTACCCGCGCGGGAGTTATATCGATTTGTTTCCCTCCACGTGACGTGCTCTCGACCAATAAGAAAACGAGTCTGAGTTTATGACAATTAATAACATTTCAGCGAGTATTTGAAACTCATTTGTAAACGTTTTTTGAAATTCGTTCGCTTCGTTTGAAAACACAACATCATTGTCATTTTAGATACACATTTTGAAACGAACACTTTTTAATTACTTAAAAAATATGTCATGCTTACCTTTTGTCATTTTTAAATCTCTTTTTCTAGTGAGAAAATAAAAAATAAAAGAAGTTTCTAACTAATCTTAGCCCCCTCAAATCAAAACCAATCCCTAATTCTTAGCTAACGAATTCAGTTAAAGTTTCCAATTTGATAATTTATTATAACTTTGATTGTTGATACTTGCAGGGGCAGTAGATGTCAATGAATCTCTCTTTATCTACTATGGAGACAGAAACTATTCTTACTTTCATAAAGACAACTTCGTGCCCTTGTTTTTTGATTATAGTAACCTGACATTTAACGACGCAAATCTAGAGAGAGAAGCACACGTGTGTGTCAAGGTGACGTCCAGTGTTTGGTTGATGCTATAGCTACCGGTCAACCAAGCTTTGGAGTGTTCTTCAGAAATATTACCAATGAATACAAACGTATCTTAAGCTTGACTACGAAAATAGGTAAATCAATTCTTAGGGTAGTCATTTGTATTTTGTACACATATTTCCTGGGGG